>CM068372.1:483685639-484048139 GCA_034769895.1 Magicicada septendecula
TATCGTATTTGCCTTCTGTTCAGATGAATGCAAAAACAACAGTTGTGGTGAGGAGGAGTAATATGGTGGATCGTTTATTACCATATGCTACGTAGTTCACTCCTTTCCTTGAGGGAATGTAGCTTTAGAGGGGAAGCTGGGTCAAAACATGAAGAAAATATAATAATTATATATTACCTTTTATCCACTCGAGTGACACAAAGTTTCGTCTAGTTATGACGCGTTTCGGGCACAAAGTCCCATCCTCAGATAACACTGATATTAATTTAAAACTAACTATAATATAAAATTGTAACCATGATTTTGGTTATGTCATTTAAATAAAATAAAACTTTAGATCGCATGTGAAATTGTTAAAAGAAGCGCGGCCGAAGCCCCCGCATGCGTGTACTCACTACCGCGATCGTCATGCGACTGGTCAAAGATTAAAATCTAAACCGATGGCAGTGTCGAACAAGTTGTTCGATGCAAAATTTATCTGATCATTTAATAAATTATTTTTGGTGGTAGTATTTTTTATAGCTTTATAAATTTCAAATTCCTCCAGACTATCCATTCGTTTACCTTTTTTACAAAAATGTAACGCTGTTAAATTTTCTTCAAAGCTAGTATATTTGTGTCCGCTTGATATTAAATGTTGCGCAAAATTGGATTTATTATTATTCGGCTTGGGAATATGTTCTAAAAATCTCGTATAAAGACATCTGCCTGATTGACCGATGTAGAAAGCTTCACAATCGTCACATTTTATTTTGTATACACCGGATTTCTTTTTTAACAATTTCACATGCGATCTAAAGTTTTATTTTATTTAAATGACATAACCAAAATCATGGTTACAATTTTATATTATAGTTAGTTTTAAATTAATATCAGTGTTATCTGAGGATGGGACTTTGTGCCCGAAACGCGTCATAACTAGACGAAACTTTGTGTCACTCGAGTGGATAAAAGGTAATATATAATTATTTAGAATAAGTAACAAATACGCTAAAAAAGTATAATAGAAAATATAAGCAAAAGACGACATTAGTTTTGTAACGAAATACGTTGCCCTCACTATGTCCATCATTTTCCCAGGCTTCAACATTGTTCTTAAATTATAAGTAGCTATTGCTATGTCATTGTCCTTGTCCTTACCTTTGGTCGTAATTTATTGCTCCCATCCAACATCCGAGTCTTTTGTTGAGCTTCCGTAACCGATTACCTTTACAGTAAGGGGGCTAAGCCTCATGCTCAACCCCCAACCTCGAGGACCAGGATTGTAATCAAGGTTTTCTCATCTAGATGGGTTGCTTCCACTACAGTTGAAGAGTCCCACTTACTCCTTCAGTCTCAGTACCACAGCCGGGCAAATCAAGATCTGATATCATTTCTTATACGCCTTACCTGGCCACTGCTGGCTACTGCTGCCCTCCACCAGGAACGTTTATCGACTTCCGGTCTAGATCCGTACTGTTCTGCGAAAACAGGGTCACCTCTTGTAGGATGTGGCTCATCGCCACGGAGTACGGTCTTGACTGGGTAGAAGCTAGGTGCACCGCTTCGGCGCCATCACTTCCTCCAACCCTGGGACTTGTGAGGACCAGTTCCCAGTCAACCCGGAGCAAAGGTGTTACCTCTATATAAGTTCCCTCGACTAAAGATAAGATGGTTGGATGGCGTAAGAAAAGATCTTGCTAGCATGGTAATCAGAGGGTGGAGAGGAAGAGTGGAGAACAGGGAAACATGGAGGGGTATTGTTAAGTAGGCTAAAGCCCACAAAGGGCTGTAACACCAGATAAGAAGAGAAGTAAATAACATAGCTACTGGTGGTGTCACGGTATCACTTGCGTCTGGGTAGGTGAAGGAAAAACTGTGCCAGGATATCCAAGGATTCGGATGTGTTAGAAACGGAGGTAGGCGCGCGTATCAAACAGTAAAGGATACTTTATGTAGCCTGTAAGACGCGTACGTGTTTAAGTGTTTCAGTTTCGTTGCAGCTAATTACCTGCGAATCCGCGGCATTACAAAACGTGTAGTGTAGTGCTGTGCAGTGGGTACTATGCAGTAATTACCGCAATAAAGCCGCAGAGATTTCGTCATAAAACTGTGTGATTCGCGTAATTAGCAATACGGCAATTAACTGCATTACATCATTTCGAATACAGTACTTCGGTCTGAAAGTGATTCCTAAACTAATGTTGGTTTCTTCTTCTTAATTTGCTTTCACTATTCAGTACAACCTTCTTCTTCTTCTTCTTCTTCTTCTTCTTCTTCTTCTTCTTCTTCTTCTCCTCCTCCTCCTCCTCCTCCTCCTCCTCCTCCTCCTCCTCCTCCTCCTTCTGCTTCTTCTTCCTCTTCTTCTTCTTCCTATTTTCCTTCTTCTACTTCTTCTTTTTCTTCTTCTTCGGACGGCCCACGTCTATTCTACTTACGGCGTTAAGAATAGTATTGTTAACCGGAAAAATTGTCGAGAGTGTACGATGTTCAGTACGATTTTCTGCAAATGGCAAAAATTATGCTTGTATAGGTATAAAACGGTTCGTAGATCTCAAAATAAACGTTATGACTTTTTTATGCCAAAGAGGAATATACATGTAGAATTTTACGTCGTTTAATTTTTTTGAAAAATTAAAATCAATATTTGCGTTACAGTTGGGAAAAAATTAAATTTTTTATCCAAGCCTACCCTGGAGAATAGTTGTTTTGCTTTAGATTACAAGTGTTGTAAACTTTAAATGGCAGTTTGACCTTAATTTGATTCTGCTATCGAAAGAAGCACTGAATTAACTTCAAAATTACACAAATAATTCAGTTTTACCAAGAAGTAAATTTTTCATCGTTTCAAGATCAAAATGATTCATCGTTTTGATCATCCCACACACCTCGTGATTACACTCTCCTTCCTACGAGCAATTTCAGCGTGTGATGTAAACATTTCACGTATTAATTTGAAATTCTCTGACTCAAGTGTTCCTACAATTTCATAAACCTTATTATAATGTGTAATTCTGAATAGAAAACTCCACCAGAAAAGGCTCGTATTGACTTCACTGGGATATCTCACAGTACATTCACTACGATATGGTAAAAAGTTTTCCGAAACGGTAAGATAAGGTAAAAAAAAATTGCCGCCGTGCAGAGTAGGCAACCCAAAGTAATGCGCGTAGTGATAAAGTGTTATTACTCGTCGCGCGCGCTCTCCAGTACATAAACGTAAAGTATATATAATAATGTACAACAGCCAATAAGGTGGAGTGTTTTGCGCTGGTGTAATATTAATAATGATAATAACAATAATGTAGAGTCTCCAGCGCGCGGCGCGGTGTTCCCCGAGCGGATGGCAAAGTTTGATATACAACGCTTTTATGCTAATCACTTTTGGAAAAGTTGTTTTCTCCCCCGGCGTCCCGCTGTCGCCCGTCGTTTGTTTGCTTTTCGTTTTTGTAGTGCTTCGAAATCTTTTGTTTGATTTATCGATCCGTGAGATCCAAACAACAAGACATCTGTCTGAGGCTGTCACAGCCCGGCTTCAATGTTATGAGAACTTGGGCTGTAAGGCTGTGGTCCAAGGTTGCTTGGTGCAAACGTTGCCTTCGACGGCCATCTTCGGTGCAGAAGGCTGCAAAACACTGACAAAGGTATCGCTGAGTAAGGCGCCTTAACCACAGTTCGGTGGTCACTGACTACGAAACCTTTGTCAGTGTTTTGCAGCCTTCTGCACTGAAGATGGCCGTCGAAGGCAACGTTTGCAACAAACAACCTTGGACCACGGCCTTACAGCCCAAGTTCTCATATGACACTAACAGTCTCTTGAGGCGTTTGAAGTGACCCTCTCCGATTTTTCAAGTCCCCTTTATCACAGCACATCTAGCTAAGCGGTTTCTGCAAGCGATCATGGAACGTCGCCATGGTAAAAAACCTATATAACGCAGAGTGAGTATTATTTAGCGTGTGAGCGCGGTCCCGCGTTTGTTTATTTAAATACAATATACAGCATTGCTCGTAAAACATTCTGTGCAATAAGCGGAACACACAGGGCTTTGAGTTTTACAAAGAGCTCACACTGTACGAGTGCCCGTGGTGTTGAGTTATATAGGTAAGAACTGTGTTCAGTTTCGCCAATAGGAGTCGTGTTTTAACAACACATTAATATGCTGGAGACATGTAGTTAAAATAGCGACGGATAGAAAGAAATTAAGTAAAGTTGTTTGGTGAATTAAACACTCAGGTTGAATCATGTATTTTATTATTTCGTGGTTACCATATTTAGTGCAGTATAACACCAACAGAGCTAATCGCCACTTTTATCGCCACTATTAATGACTATCCAAATGACATTTAATTCAACAATACATCTACATAAATAAATAATATTATTACTCTTTATTCGTAAAAAAAAAAAATAAAATAATTTAAGTAATTAAGATTACAAAATTGCAGGTAACAACAAATGGACACTTAATATCATGTAGTACTAACTTAACGCTAAGTATATCGTTATAAAACAGCTCGTTAACTGACCAGCTCCGTTTCATATAGCTCGCAGCTTCGTTACGTTTGATGTACACGTCACAATGCATATCTCAAGGTTGTCTGACTACGGTAGAAGTCTACAATCCGAACCTCCGAGAATCCAAACACAATCGCGAGTAACGACGTATTGGTACTGGAAAGTATTGCAAGATTTACTATTTTGTTGTCTTACGAAGTTGTTGTCTGACACCACCAGCCAATCAGAAGAAAGGCAAAGTGTCTACCAAACACTACGAAACCTGCGTCAGTGTTTTGCAGCCTTCTGCACTGAAGATGGCCGTCGAAGGCAACGTTTGCACCAAGCAAACACCACGCCCACGCCCTTACACCCCGGCAGACCGAAGTCTTCATAACGACAAGACGTCTGTATTCAAATTCGTCTTAGTCAAATTTTATGCGCTTTGACTTTTGAATTAGTGGTTTGGTACAGACGATAAGTAGTGCCCGTGAGGGATACAAACTGTCCCTACTAGAATACTTACGTTCCCTTAAAGGCAGCGACCAAGGTTATTGACCCGAAAAATTACGCGGTATAATAATTAAAACATGAGGTATAGTTGCTATACTTGGACCACAGATTAAATTCGCAGAAGCATATACTCTTTAAATGTAAACTGATGACTGACTGAAGTTCATAGTATTGTATTAATAAGAAAATAGGTGATGAAGCAACGAAGAGTCTGGAGACAATAAACTGAAGTGTCGTGCTATTTCAAAGTATGGAAGATGTGCAAAGTCAGTCGTTGATGATGTAACTAAAGCAAGAGATGAACAAACACATACAGCGAAGAGACTTAATGCATATTACGGGAAGACGCAATAATACGAAAAAAAAAAAAATAATAATAAAGGTTACATCTTGGGTATCTCTTTGAACGACCGTGTGGTTAGAACTATATACAGAAATAAAATTCAATATCTTGAGGTTCTCTGCGGTGAGAAGAAGACGAGAAAGGGGGGAACAGTGGAAAGGAAGGAGGCCCATAGTGTGCGAGTGTGCGAACGAGGGCCTTCTGGCAGGTCCACGGCTGGCCTGTTCGCATCGAGGGGAACCAGGAATCCCATAGCTCTAGAATACGTGAGACATGTAACCTATAATATTTATTTTTTTTTAATTATGATTTGTTTCAAATTGAAATACTGCTAAAATATATAGCCTACACTGATACAATTTCAGTGATCTATAACTATAACACTAACAACCGTTTGCGTATATTAAAATCAGAAAATCGAAAATTCAGATCGAAAATTAATTAATTCATTAAACACAACTTTGGATTCAGATCCACGATAACCCAATAATGCGACACGTTGTGTAAGAAGCTCCACATGTCCTGAGGTGACTCAAAAGACATAAGCCACATGATCGCAATAGAAAGCAATTAATATATATAGATCCATAAAACTCTACGTGAGAGAAAGACAGAATAATCTTGGGATTAGCCGCTGGGCTTCACATGAAGGAGAAGCTGCTGGATGAACTTTCTCAGTTGTAGCGTTGAGGGAGATGTTTTTAGTAGGTTAGAGTCCCACACTGCTTAGAACTACAGCGTTCCTAGTGTCTATAGAGATTTTTCACCTACCCTCGGAAAAAACAAAACTTATAATAAACCGGTTATGTAACTTAAGAAAAAGCAAAAAGATACAATAAACCAAATAAGAGAAGAATAGTGTACATAAGTATGTGTATAATTGTATGGATGTAAATACGGATTATTATAGACATAATAAGAAAAAATGGCGTACACGAAAGCCCGTGGGTTTCTTGAACTAGTTAAGATCTTTTTTTTAATATTTAACTTGTAAGGGTGGAAAAGTGCAATAATGTGTACTACACGTAAGACCTCAACAAACAGAATAAAACTGAGATCAGATAAGCAAAATTGATCAAATATTTCTGCAGCACATGTGCAAAATTGGGGATATGACCAAAAATAAAAATTTTGTTGGAAACAAAAAACGATTCCTTATTAACACTGACTAATACCAGAAACTTTTATTTAAAAAACAAATGAAAAAAGTGTTTGAAACTATCATGTAAATATTAAAAACGAGGGCCAGTGCAATATTTGTATAGTAATTTTTGTAATAATAACACATATTTGTGTAATATGGAGCTATCCCGTTTTGCTGCCATTCATTGGATTTATCCACTTTTGCAGCAGCGGTGAGTCAGTCATAGGAGAAGAATTACTCTTGATAAGAGGTACATTGTTTCATTTATAGACAAGTCATTTACGAGGGCCAGTTGAAAAGTTTGTGGAGCGACATCTATAGCTAAGCGGTACAACTATAAAATTTGTCGTCTGTTGTAAGATTCATATTTCATATAAACACTTGTTAATTCCAACATCTGTCTGCAGATTTCTTCATTGTTTATCAGCTGTTCGAGATTTACCGTGTCACGCGTGCTTTGAAAAATGGACAGGCCAAACATCGTGCCGTGTACGAAGTGTTTGTTGAAAAAGGTGTAGCGCCAGTTGGAATTCACAACGAAATGGCAAATGTGTCATTGAGATGTTACGCCTTCAAAACAATGGTCTGTAAGTGGGTACTCGAGTTTAAACGTGGTTGTGCGGGCATTGAAGATGATGATTCCATCAGTGGACGCCAAAAAAGTTCAACAACTCCACATATCAATAAAAAAATTTCTTAAACCGTGTTGGAAGACCAGGGATGGTGAGTGGATTACATTTCTGAGACTAAAAAAAAACATTGTATGAAAAAAACTTTATGCAAGGTGGGTGCCGCATTTGGAGCTGTTGCACTTTTGAGAGGCGTCCATTGGGAGGATCGCCTTGAATGGTCATGTTTAAAATCGAGTGCCCATTAACAATCCATTGTTTCTGAAAGCGCAGCATCTAACGCATATATCATTATATTCTGTATTTCCATTGACTCTAGACGTTTTTATAACAAAGAATTCTTGATTTGGTCCATTTTTTTTTAAACTCGTGTGACACGTAAATTTCGAAGCGCTGGTAATTAATTAATAAATTAACAGCTGAAAATTAACAGCTGAAAGAGTTGGAAATTAACAGCTGTTTATACGAAATGTGAATCTTACAACACTTAATGCTACCTTTAATCTATAGATGTCGCTCCGCGAACTCTTCAACTGGCCCCGTATTGTAAGATAAGAATCTAAATCCTTAAATTTTTAGTGACCGTCAATCAGTGAATGTTTTAGTGGATGGTTAGTGAGGATCGGTCAATAATACAACTTTTAGTTATTTTGCGTCGACGTTTCGACAATATTTATTGTCATCTTCAGGACCTGTGTATGAATTACAATAGAAATATCAAACATAACGAAACAATTAAATATTTGGGTGAACGTGTTGGTGATGTGAGTGTGTGCATGCGTATGTATGTATCATTTTTTATGTGAAGACTTATGATAGTTTGTTTACATCTTCAAATTATCTTTAAGAAAGCGAGCAAATTATAGTATGAGAGAACTTAATTTATACAGTATTACAATTTAAATTACTGAATATAATGTTATTTTAATTAATTAATTGTATTATTGACCGATCCTCACTAACCATCCACTAAAACATGTAAGATAAGAATAATTACAAAACAATTAACATTAGATGCATGCGCTTACAAACGGATAAAATTAATTATTTTGCGGATAATTCATTTAAACAGCGTTGTCATCATCTTCATAGACTTGCTTTTTATCACCATATTCTTTTACACATTGTAATAGATCATTATTATTTGATTTATCATGAACTAATTATATAAAATAATGAAAATTTTGTAAATACCTCCAGTTGCATATGAAATGTGTTTGAAGTAAATTATCTGTATATATTTTCTTTACCACTGAAGGTGGACTCCGTGGTTGATTACTATAGGATGTAAATTCTAAGTCTTACAACATTTTCACATACTTTTTGCAGTTCCAGATTGGCCAATTATGGGATTCCGGAATCGTGAAAACATCAACACTGTTTTGAAAAAAAAAAAAAAAATAGTTTTTTAGCACTGAACATTTTCGAAATAAATATTATACGTTTCGTAATTAATACAATGTGGTATGCGTCATAAAGCTCCATTTTAGTCGTGTGTTGTCTTTGGTTCGCATTGTCTTCAGCAGAATTATTCAGAAAATGTTTAAAACAAACAACACGTTAAAGTGATTAAAATGTAATATATGTTTTCTTGCTTTGTTACAGGTAAGTGAGACGAGAAATAGTTGTACTTCCTTTGTCAAGTATATTCACTTGATCGGCCGCCACATTGTTCCAAACTTGCACGTAAGTTCTTTTTCTTATTTTAATTTTCACGATTCAGTCTCTTCGACGTTCATCGAGATATCTTTTGTTATACCATACTAGATTCAGCCTCTTCTCAATACTTTGTCATTCTTGAATATTCTTGAACAGCGTTTTTAAATATTTTTAAAATGTGCAGACTATAATTGAAAAAAAAAGAATAAAGTAACATCATTTTCTCTCAATACAGATGTCGAAAATGTTTTTTACGGTTTAGGAGAAATTTCCCTGATCTCCCCTATTAGATACACCCATGAATTCTATACACGTTCACGGAAGTACTCAAAAGAGGCAAGAACCAGTTTCCGAAGGATCATTGAACGAAATCAAGCGCGCGCACGCGCGTACGTACGCAGTAAGTTGGGTACATTTTAGTGTCCTATAATCACCACACCTGGCAGTGTAGTGATATCGCTTTAATTAGTGCCGAGATTGCTATAATTAAGACAATTACACTGCTATAATTAAGACAATTACACGCGATACGTATTTAAGGTGTTACTATGTAAATTAAATTGATTTAATTAGTGTTTAATTACTTTATATCCACACGTGTATGAATATAATGTAGCTATACTTCGTGTGTGCGTGTGTGTGTGACGGACGCGGTACCATAAGGCGATTGAACCCAAGACAGGCAGCGGCACACAGAGTATACATTGCGTGTATACATAGAGATATCATTCACTTTCTCCTCGGCACACGTGGTGGTGGACAACAAACGTATCGTGATGGGGAAACACTTTGGACGTTCGGAGCACGCGATAATTCCCGTACGGCGCGCGGCATGTCTGCCTGAATGTCGCATACATACATTTATTATGTACAAAGTACGGTCACCGCAAACGGTCCGTTAAAATCGTGTGCATACAATGCTGATGCACTGTGCCCGACCGGAGTTGGCCCCATTACGTTAGAATCTTGTTGACTGTTCCCTCTGTTACGCACGCCACACGTTTCGCTCTTTTACGGCTTAAGTTGCTCTACTGCTATCTTATAAATTACGTCAGCTTTAGGGACAAATCAAAGTAATTCCCGAAGGCTGCAATCAGTGGAGATGCACTTAGGGAGAACGACTTAATAGAGTATCCAGGATCAAACGGATTAAACGTATTCGGAGGCAAATTCATGTAGACGCTATAAATATAAAGCCTCGAATCTTATGGCCAGGTGGAATGAATGTTCTGAATAGAGGAAGGAAAATAAAGGAGATATGTCAACGAATCGTGGAAAGAGCATACCCACGACGGGAAGACAGTAACCCCTGCTGAGCAGGATGCGAGAGTCGACATAACTTCCATATGCATGGGCGGACGACCGGATTCAGTTTACTCTGTACTCTTCTCATTTCCTTTCGGAAGTTCTTCCCTTGAACGCAAAGACGCAAAGCTGGATACAGGCTAGTGAAGTGAGATTTTTACGATCAGTACTAGGAGCAGTGGTTGATTTCTAAAATTATAGTTACCGGAACGCATCAATTCATACGTTGTACAGACAAAAATATACTTATATTTTATATTATGGTATAAGTTCACATCAGGTTATAACAAAGGAGGTCTACATTTTTAAAGCCTTATAAAATGTGTAAAATACGTATAAACTTGTATCCAAAAAGGTAATAAAGTTTACTGATATTTCTAAAGATCTTCACGACAATCGAAAACATGCCACTCATGATGGCGTCATCTCGGAGCCTCAATCAAACTCTAAGTGATGGTTTCGGTGGTTCGGACATTTCAAAAAAAGTTTCCATATTTTCATTATTGTCATATTGTTTGTTTCTTGATCTTTCCTTACTGTTTGTGTCCAATGCTGTGTGATGGCCAGAAATCAGCCCTCTCACATTCACTTTAAGTTATTGATATTGATTCAATAGCATATTTTAAGGTAGAAAACCTCTCCAAAAAAATTCTGGAATGCACATATTCTCGGAAGCTCCCAATCAGTTGCATTTCATGAAGTTTTAATTTTGAAGCAAATTTTTTTGTTTAATTTTCTCCATAGGTTATTGGAACATTTTTTAAACGATAGTAGTTAAGATAAAGATTAGTGCTGGTGTTCGATTTTGTCAAATGTTTAGTTTTGTAATGGGGATGATAAGGGCCACAATTTAAAAAGTAATAGTACATTTTTGTAATAATAAGGTTTTTCTTTTCATATATACTTTTTTCGGTAATTTATTTTTGGATCCAAGAACTTTCGGAACGCCGTTCCGGCGCGTTCCCCCTCAAATCAAGCCCTGACTTCAGGGAAGAGTATCACGGAAGCAGCGGCAAAAAATGATGATATAAGAAACATCTTCGGAATATACAACTTAAACGAATGGCTAAAGCAATTCAGAGATTGGACAGACCATGTTGAAAGGATACATAAGGACAGGATACCAAAACAAATTTTGGTTATATTCCGTTAGGACGACGGAATATTGGAAGACCAAAGAAAAGATGGTCGGATCACGGAGTGAGCAACGGTCGTAAGGTCCACAGCGAGAAAAAGAAGAAGAAATCAAACACTTTAAATTCGTTTTAAATCAAACATTTCTGGGAGTACCCTTGAAAATCGCTTTGCCTTCAATTCTTATCACACCAGTTTAGCTCGTGGAATACCCACAGTAACTATCGCTTCGCGCCCCACCCTGGGACGTTTTTTTAAAGGGAGCTTCATCCGAGTGAATGTGTGTTTGTGTTAGTGTGCGCACGACTTTGTTTTAATTTATGATTAATAGTGATTGTCGATAATCGGCTAAACGTTAAACACGCCTCCCTCAATACGCCTTTTTATGCCGTACATATTATTTACGCCAAAGCCTCCACGGCGGGACAAACGCTACTCCCAACTGTTCGCGTAATGCTTTGTTTCGTTTATAGCTCGTAAATAGTTCTTTTTTTTGCAAGCTTGTACGTAGGCAGCTCTACTGGTGGCAGGCAGCTGTTAGTTTTCAACCCCCTACTGTAGGGCAGCCCCCATCAGTAGGCCACTTAGTGATTTATTGTACAGACTTGTTGACAAACCATCAATTTTGAAGTGCACTGTTCAAAAAAAGAAAACCCCTTTGGGTTTAATCGTTTTGCAAATGGAGTCTTCGTTTTCAAATGTGCGTGTACGAACGCGCGCGCGCGTTTTACTCAGGGCGTTCACAACATCCTGGATTCGTTGTTCACTACAAGTAGAGCGAGATAGTTACAATCTGGTTTACAAAGGTATAATGTACTCTAGAGTTATTTTTCTCCCTTCCTTCAAAATTTACCTTCAACAATAAGGAGAAACAGTCTTCAGATGACGTTTCGTCATACACTCTTTTATCTGAATCATCTTTTTAGTTTACTGCGTAAGTTCTGTAACCTTGTACCGCATAAAGCATATGAAATTATCGTATAGTACTGAATTTAGTCGAAGTTTGACTTAAGAGTGGAGTGTAACAGAGCGTGACCCAAATACCGGACTTAATGGAAGCTCTTCGTATCCAGCCACCGGAGTTGGTCTGTGTTCACCTGGTGTTGTATATAATGAGAGCAAAGGCAACGAGGAGCATGCCAGGTAAATACAGTGGTGTATCTAGAATTTTTTTTCTTGGTGGAGGGGGTTTTCGGGATCGGGTCGGCTTCATAGAAATGAAAAACATGATAAGACTCATCAACATTACTATCTTTTAAAGTGGCGGAGAAACGCGAGACAACATCCTGAAATCAGTCTCATAAAAGTAGTCTAAACGGTAATAACACAATGACAATACGCTTTATTCAGACATTGTTAAAAGAGACTTACTGATTGAATTGATTTTCTATGTGGTTTACCACCCTCGCAGTTTAGAGCTAGAAAAGATATGTGTAATTTACTAATACTAAACTCTTAACTCTGCTTGATGGCGACTCTTAAAATTATCTCAGGGTATCAAAGAAATGATTATTAACACAATTAACTTGAATGACTGCTAATTTTAATGAACATCTTCATTAACATATTATAAGTTGCATACAGTCTTAATGATTAACAATTATTGAGTTTATACTTCTCATCAATTATCATTGAAAGTAGGTTCATAGACCAATTGAATTGCCAATAGTAATAGTGTAACAAAGATACATGAATTAATCTGAGTTTAATTGTTCAATTTGGTTTACTTGTTAAGTTGAATTCCTTTTGGTTGGTGAATCCTTCCCTCGGAGTCTGCGATCTTGGAGATTGCGTTGTCGGCGATTTGGATGATCCTGTTGTTGACACTCGATGACACTAACACTTGATTACTTCGGTTTCACTTTAATTACCACTGTTCACACTAATTTCGCCCGCTTTAAAGTGACGCTTTCTCCCATTCGTCAAAAAACAGCGCGTAGCAAACTTTTACCGTGAAATTGACATGACGCTACTTCGAGTTCTCTCTCTCTCACCCTCTCTGTCTAAATCCTAACGGTACGGTATTGTCCGAGCACTCAATTTTCCCTCGACTTCACTTAACTTTATTGTTTTTTTTTAATACAATACATTTTATGATTTTACACCCTGTACGTGACTTGCTGAATAACTTTCGCACCGCCAGACTGTCGCCTTGCCTAGGGTGTGTGCTTTTGAAAAAACACCGCCAAGCTGGTTTATAACAGTACATCAAGTCACATTACTTGCATTTCTTATTCTAATATACATTTAATAATCATGTTTTCTATATAAAACCAGCGTAAAATTGGGTAGCATTCAATTTTTACGTTATAGGTTCATATTTCAAACGTATACTTCCAATGCTGTGTAATAAACCTGTTTGTATATTTAAAAAAGAGCTATTACTATATTAGCTTACACACCTGACAAAAAAATAAAATACAACAACCTAAAAGGAGTTTAGGAAGTGGCGGAAGGACCTCCAACGCCTGTCAGCAGAAGGGGGTGGAAAATAAGAAGGAGAATGATTCATTTTCCTACATTTTCGATTCACTTTCCCTCTTTTTCAGGCAAATATTGTTTTTATTCTGTTACATTCGAAAACCGCTTTTTGCACTTCCCACAATGTGGAAGCTTGTGTTTGCCTTATCCATCCGTTTAATACCTGCTAGGCTGAAAAATTACTTACGGACGCCGTGAGGAATTCATTTTATTTTAAAGTTTTTGATAGTTTTATTACTTTTTGCGGCTCAGTAGACCAGTGGGTATGACACCTAGCTACTAATCTAGAGGTCCCGGGTTCGATTCCCGGGCCCGCACCATAAAATCAAGGTGCGTTTTTCAGCGCCCAGGTTGACTCAGCCTGTTGAAAATGAGTACCTGGGGTAACATTCTGGGGATAATAATGGGCGGCTGAAGCGTAGTGCTGGCCACACTGCCTTCCTTGTATGCCGTACGGCTCACATAAGGCAGCCTACCGTGCCTTCTCCTAAGCTACTTCGGTGGTACACATGGGAACCATTGTTATTATTATTATTACTTTTTAATAATAGTGCAGCGTAAACACTGATTCTCACTGACAAAACATAATTCTTTTTTATGGCATAATTCTCTCCATACTTTGGCGCCCCGACAGAATGAAATGTGTTTATAAACGCGCCTGCAGGTCATGAAGCGAGTTGCAAGACCCGGTCGATTTAAGCGAAGGAAAAATATTTAACACGTTTTATTTATTTATTTTTTGTATGAGCCAGTGTTGACTACTGGTTCCTACCTTCTTCTCTTCTCTCTTCCTCCTCTCCCACATCTCCTTCATTCTTGATCGATGTCTCTCCCTCCTTTAGTCAGTCCAGATGGCACCTGTCCTCTTCTTGGGTTTTCCCTGAAAACCTTGGGCATTTTTTAATTTCTTTTTGAGTAGCAAGCATTCTTTAATGCCTTTCTTTAGTAATCTGGATAACTTCTATGTCTTTTCTGTTTCTTTAAACCACGTATTGGACATTTTGAGCTTTTTTGCAATAGTTAAAAAGCTTCCCTGTTAGTCTGTCAGGATTCGTTCTTTGAACGTGTCCGTAGAATTTTCTTTCTTTTTTAAATTTAATTCTTCTTTTTCTAATTACGTCTGTAAGTTCTCAATACGTGTGTACATTTCATTATTATGGTGTCTTCTGTACTGTTTTCTATGTTTTATTGATCCAAGATTTTTCTTAATATTTTCCTTTCTGTGACTTCCAGTTCTTCCATCATCATTTTCTTGTTCAGAGTCAGACACTCAGCTGCACAAAGTGCTTCCGGGCGAATTACTGTTGAATAATGCCTAAGTTTGGCATTAATTGATATTGATTTCTTGTTATATGTGTCCTTGGTTAAACGGTAAGCAACTTTTGTCTTATTAACTCGTGCTTTAATGGCTTCTTTCTCTGAGAATTGTGTTCAAGAAACTTCTCCAAGATACTTGAATTTGTCAGTTCCATACACTTGCCCGTATCGAGTTTTCATTTTCTTATTTCGAGCATTAAATCGAGAATTAAATTGAGCATTTAACATGTTTTATTTATTTGTTCACATTAAATAACTTCGCATGTTTAACAGATTCCGACGTTACACTTCATGGCTTTCCAGCAGTTCATTGTTCATTAAGCGTAGTTTGCGAGTGCTGTATATGCGAGATGCACACGCATGCACACAAACACACTACGAATGAATACCAATATAATAGAGCAACAACTGGCAGTCCGTACGTGAACCAAACCAAGTCGTGAGGAAAATAATTGGAAGGCAATATTCCACCCCTCCCCCCGCCAGAGTAGTGTCACTAGTGTTGATAGGCGACCAGTGACAGAATAGAAAACTTGTTTGTTGTAGTGGTTAGTGCGCGCTAGCGGGAGAGAAATGCAGGTACGGACGCGGTACTCGATAATAATAACAACAACAACAACAGACAGTGACCGGAGAAGAAGAAGCAGAGAGAGAGAAAGAGAAGGGTCATAGGTTACAAACACCTGGACACAAAACTCTGATGAAGGAATTTATTACTTAAAAATTAATACTTTCTCGTCTCTCGGTAACGCTACAAATTGCATAGGATAGGTGGCCGTGGTCGCCGTCGTCGTCGTAATAGTGTTTTCTTCTTATTATTCTTTCTTTCAACTCCGGCTACGCGCGGAGGTAACCTCAACACAATAACACAAAAACAAAACCAGCTGTTACATTGTTAGACGGCCTTTGTAGCCGCTCTCTCACTCCGACGACTTCTTTTGCTGCTTTCAATTTACATATAAACAAGATGTAAGAATTACAAATTAAATTATCAAAGAAGCGTTGTTCTGGATAAACACGATTTCGTAAAACGTTTTCCATTAGGAAGAATGCAGTTGGGAATTAAACACAGTTCCTTTTTTTTATTCACGCGCCCTCACGAAGAAAGAAATTCTTTGTCGTTTTTCTTCCATTTTTAAAAGTTTACTCAAAACGAATTACTAATTGATACCAGTTTGTGGTATACGAATTGTTCTGTTTTCGCGGTCGTAAACAACGGAAACATTGACCTTTTGACCCTTTGTTGTTTTGTGTAGTCCCTCGTACACATATTTAAATAGGATGCATTAATTGTGCTGAACGGCAGAAGAATAGCGCGTGCGCTTAGTCGGAATTTTCGTTCATTTTTTGAACTACTAATACAGTTTCATTACTGAGCAGACTCAAGAGTTTCTACCAAGGCTCCCGTTAGTCTAAAGAACATTTTTTCGGTCCAATATCAACAAATAGCACCAGCAGTGGTGTAGTAGTATCAATAGACGTTTTGGAAGCACTGCTATTTTATGGTCGTGCGAAGCGAGTCTTAGTTTGAACTTGACCGTTTGGCATTTGTCTGTTTGTCTTCCTGTTTGGAGTATGTCGGACGATAACCATTGAACGCATAACCGATTTTTCTAAAATTCAAAATGCGTGTCTATACGTTATAACAAATAGATAAAGGGGGTGTGGGGTGTCGTGTTCCTTCTTTAACAGCCTCACGTTGGAGTCGTCAATTTATAACAAAAGAAAAAGTGTGTTGTAATTGTGTTGTAAAATGTCGGGCGTTACCTCCGCGCACTTTTGTTACTTACTGTTGACTGAATCCTCTGCGGTGATGTAGTCCTGTAACACAACTTAATACTATGTTTTTTGTGGGCGCCACTTGGAATCGTTTGTTCCAAGAAATAAATGTGATTATTAAAGTAATTAAAATTTCTAAATCTTACTTCTATGAAAAAGTATAAACAAGTCAGTTTAGCTTGAAAAAATCAGGTAAGTTTAATGATTCTTAAAAAAAAAAAAAAAACAACAAATCGTCTGAAGGACTAACATTCATATAAAATTTATAAAATTGCAGAGAAAAAAAAAATTCACAAGTTATTATTATTATTATTATTATTGACAACTTTATATATCCAATCAAGTATCGGCTAGTGTTTTCAATTTTTTACTCAGTTGAAAAGCATGAGTTTAATATGTGAAAAAATCTTTACTCTCAGGACGTGATTCCTTTGAACTACCAAGACATATCAATAAGATGCCTTACAAGAAAAATTAAGTGATTTGAAGGTGTGTGTGGCATGTGTAGTACAACTGTGTGATAAATGTAACCAGGTAAAAAATGACTTTAATTTTGGTAACTCATGTTCCAGTGAATAATTAATCTCGCACAGGACACTCCTCTCGGGTAGTTTTTCAATCTCGCCTCTTCATATGTGCACTGAATCTATTTTAAGTTAAAATTGCGATCGTTTACTATTTCCGCACTTTTTGTAAAAACGTTTGGCAGTAGATTATCGTTCAAACGCCGCCGCTGCAAATCATCTGTTTCGCGTTGATTCAGAAATTGGCCGCCGCAGCGCTGGTTCCCATGCAGTCGAGAGAAAGGCTTGGTGTTTTGTTTGTTTACGTTAAGGGGATTATTGTCAAGTTAGTCAGTCTATGCGAACACCGCAGAAATGGTTCTCTATTTAAAGTTTTGGTCCCTCCTGGGCCGTTGACGTTCTGGCTGCGTGATTTCTATTAAAATTTGCCGTGCTGCTGCTCTATTTCAGCAACACATTGGCGTAGATTCTTGTAGAGGTTATGTCAGTCTGTTTGTCTATGTACGGGAAAAGCCTTTCTTCGTCTTGTCGATTTCTCGCCTCTCGGTTTCGCCTTAGCTGCGTTGATCAGTGTCGTGGGTGATGCATCAGTTCTGGAGTTCAAGTTTCAAGTGTTTTTGGGTCGAATTTGGTCTCTCTTTTATACTAATTCAGGCTGATTGTTTTCATCGACTTCCGGTATATTTGTGTAAAAATTCTTTCTAGATTGTTCGAGAATAAACGAAATGGAATGTCATGGAACAATTTTCACTTCCGTCGAAGCTTTTAGAACGAATTTCTTATTCTTCATACTAAGGATATTTCAAAAATTACACTGGTATTTATCAAACAGTTTTACATTAGTACTCACAATTTGTATGCCATTATTACATTTAGATTCTCTGTTTTCAACTGAATCTAGTAATACTAATTATGATTGGTTTTTAAGTAAATTAAGTCTAATAAGTAACACAATATACAACTCTCACCTTGGTTGTTGTCATTAAAATTAAATCTTTTTAGAACAAAAATTGTTTTGGAATTATTATGTTCCTTCCACAATCTGAACATATAATATTACTAACTTCCTACAACAAAACAAACAAATTTTAACATAGGTAATACATAAATAATTACAATTTTACATGGCCCCTGTCTATGGCCTAGGTTTTTTGTTAATGTCATAACACAATAATTAGTCTCTTTCTTTAACATATGTAGTATTTCACTAGTGTACACTCAGAGTTTTTTATATTGTCTGTCTTTTGTGATACCTGGTTACTCTTTACGTACATTATTTTTATTACAGGATGACATAGCATCATTGATTGGTCTTGAGATGCCCTTTTTTTTATAGTGTGACAAATCTCACTCTTATAAGTTAAATTCTTTTATAATTGACTTTATTTTCAACTGAGTTTGTTCGTTTTTAAGGTATACTGAAGTATTGTACCATTCTATTTTATTTTTGTTAGCATTTTGTAAATATTTAGCCAGATGTGATTATTTTTGTACTGGTTGATTGGCTCCAGCCATACATGGTATAGGTAAATATTTTGCTAACTTGACTATTACAATGTTAAAGTTAGTCAGATATATTAGTATAGTCGCTTTATATCATATTTCAACTTTCTAATGCATTTTGGTTGCATTTTGGCAACATTAAATCCATAAATTATACAATATTATATGCCTACCATATGTTTTTAGTTAATACTGTTTTTGGCTATTTTGACTGACTTTTATTCATTTGACAGCTTTCTTTATTTAAGATAAATTGTTCACTTTTGTCTGCTTGACAATTATATATAGTTTTTATTTCAATCTGATAATAATTAATTTTTTTTTCATGAAATCTGGGTGTTTGGTCTCAAATCCAACACATTCATATTTTTTGTCATAACAAATATATAATTTTTATTTTAACTTAGATTCTTTCTAATAATGTATTTAAGTCATTTAATACATTTATTATATTTACATTACATAATATAATAATAGATCATGCCCATTCATTCACAAAAAATAGTTCTTAACACTCTATTCAGAGTTATAAAACTTAATAATTAATGACTTCATTTTGGTTGATTCTGACATTATTTCTCTCTCTTATAGTATCTTATGGTTTTTTCACTGTTATTCACTTTAATAATATATATGGGGTTTGTGTCTTAGTCACAGTCTGGTCGTTTTTCATGTTAGTAGAAATAATTATTAGACAAAATTACACAATTTTTTAGGACTACTTGGGTTCGATACTGTTCACCTCACTTTCCTCTTATGATAAATTGCTATGTAAATGATTTCCTTTATGGAACGTTCTGTGACGTTACAACGTTTACCCTTCAGAACCCTGTTGTATTTAACATTGATTCTCAAAAGCAAAAACAAACAAAAATGGGCAGGAGGGAAAAATTTGAGGGGACAACATTGTAAAAAATCACGAATTCCATGTGAGGTATTAAATTAAAGGAAATTTTTATCACAACCCTTTTAGAAAATTTTAAAATGGGTCTAAAAAAACGGATGAAAATTTGGATAAAATCGCAAAAATCCATGTGGGGTATCAAATTAAACAATATTTAAACAAAAATCTGAATATAGTTTACTGTTTTGAAAACTAAAACATTTTTCAGCACCAAAATAGGGCTCAAAATAGGGATCAAAATTTTGAAAAATCTGTAAAAATCTAGCCAGGTATCGGAGAAAAGGAATTTTAACCCAGATCCGAATGTTTGGAATTTTCCGTGTTTATTGTATGTTGTTTGCTCATGAGGATGGTAAAAAAAGTAAGAGGAGTTCAAAAGCCTCTAAAGGGAAATTTTCAAAGGTGTAAGATGATAGATTTAAGGAAACAGCAGAACAGTGTTTATATGTATCAATAAGTTAGGTCTAGGAATAGGTAGGCATATTTGGAGAAAACGGATGGATATTGAGGCTGTTCGTTCTCACAAGGGTACAAAGTCAGAGGAAGAAGAGGATGTACAGTGAAGGTAGGCCACGTAACAATTGTCAAGTAAATAATAACAAATTCGAATATTAAAAGAACAAAATGTAACCAAAACTCAGAATATTGCTTTTTATAATGTGTTTTAAGTGCACCCATTAAACGAAAAACTGCATTAGAAACTAATATATATCCTTAGAACTGAAGGTGTCAGAATCAATGGTAGGCAGATTTACAGTGTCATACTTTGGAATACTATCAATTTCGGATTGGGAACTAGACAGAACGATGAGCGTTCTTAGCAAAACCCTTCAAACCTTTAAGCTCAAAGTCAGCTTTCTGCATACGACAGTTACGATTTTATAAGAAGCAACAGAAGAGCGGTATAAGGTCGAATATGAAATTGGGTAACGAGAGTCTTGAAAATGTTAGTCAGTTCTGTTACCTGGATAACTAGAGTCTTGAAAATATTAATGAGTTCAGTTAACTGGGTAATGAGAGTCATTAAAATGTTAGTGAGTTCTTTTGACTGGGTAATAAAGTCTTGAAAATGTTAATGAGTTCTGTTACCGCCTGGGTAATGAGGCGTGATTACTGCTAATAGAAAATGCTTTCTGGACGTTAAAAGAAGATATTAGAATAAAAGGACCTTAGTGTACAATAATCATATTTAGTACTGAGACTAGGAAGTCTTTTATTACAAGTTTGTTTGGGTTTTGTTGATGTTTGGATTCAGTCGTTGACGAGGGGGGGGGAGGCAGAAGAGAAGACGCTACGGAAATGTGGTTTGGAGAAGATTCATCAAAGCAACTCGGGCGGTGGGGAAGAATAACGAAAAGATGTTATCACATTTATAGAAAGTATGACTTTACTAAAGGTTTTGGGCGTTAGGGAGGGGGCAAGGTATCTAGGGCATGTACCTTCCTGCAAAACACTCTTGAGGGTAAGGTGGTGGAAAAAAGATCGTGGGGGACAGCCCGGTTTGTTGTGCTTGGGAAATGTTATCGTTAAAATATGATTTGAGTATTTTATGTGGAATGCAGCGACAAGGCTTTGCCTTTAGGGATAGGTAAGCAAGTACCATAGATATTACGTACAAGTTTGTTAAACGAATCGAATCCAATATCGACCCTCTGTCTGTCTGTACTACTGTAGAGATCGCCGTGTGCCCATCGATCTGGGATTTGTATTCATTCATGTGACGTTTGACTTCCGAAGGGAGGCGTGATGTTTTAACGCTTGATTTTGTTAGTGGCTTGGGTTAAATGCCGTTAAGTATGCCTTTTAAAAACAATCGTGGAATTTAAAAGATACTGTCGTCTAGCGGATAGCAAACACACGGTGGAGTGAAGGTTAAGTGGATAGGACACGCGTGTAATCGGTCGCAAAGGTTAATTACAAGTAACAGCTGAGACTACGTAGTGTTGCTAATAACTTGTCGGCCAGATCTGTTTGTGGTGATTTGTTTGCATGTTGTCTATCGTCTGCACGCTTTCTCTCACTTGTTAAACTAAATTTATTTACTTTATTTCCTTCATTGCAATTATCCGTTATCTATCCCGGAGGAGGGGGGGGTTCTCACAAGTTCCTACTGACGTCTATTCGTAGCGCCTTCTTCATCTAAACCATGATGATGATGATGACGACGATCTATGGCATTCTGCCTGTAATATTTACACGTGGTCTAAAGTTGGTCCGACCAACGTTTCCTTGCGCGTTTCCTCAACTACGGTCTGTATGGCAGCCTTATCGGTTTCGTTCCCCGCGCACGCAATGTACACCTGTTCTTCTTCGCCTTCTTCTTCTGTTCAAATCCTCTTACGTCGTCCGATGTTACAACTGATCTCTCCACATTTTTATCGCCCGTCCCAGACTTCTACCTTCGGCCATATATTTTGCACTCACGTGTGGTATTCTTCATGCACCCATACCTTCTACATGATCAAACCATTTCTGTCTGTATTCCCTCACCACGCCATTCACTGGTCGGACAGCCAACTCATAACCGATGTCCTCATTCATTTTTCCTAGCTAACCTGGTATATCCGGCTACTTATCACATTTTACCCGGGAAACGTGTTTAAATCCTCCTGAACGGACTATCAACCCGATTGCAGGAGGAACGTCCGGTGGCGGGGCTGCCACCTTCGAGCCTCCAGACTTGTCCTGGGTTTCATTCGGAGATCCACATCCTAGGTTTGTCTATAAATACTAATTTATATGCATATTCTGGGCCCGCTACACCTCCGCTCGACCGCTCTACAGCTCCGCCCGGGTCTTATTTTATGACTTTAATCCCATATAACACCTCCGCTCGGATTCGGCAGGTAAATTCAAGAGGAAAGAGGGGAAACGCGTCCCTATCCAGCATAGTGAAACTAACTTTCAGAGTGCTTGTCAAACTTATTTCAATATTTTAAACTAAAATAGAAAGCGTATTTCACGCTTATTAGCGATCATCAGTTGTAGATATCCGCTGAGCGGAACTACAATATAGGCTTATTTATTCTTTTTTTATTCATTTTTATAATTTTTTATTTTTAGTAATAATTATGAAATAAAATCAGTACTGTTTCGTATCATGCACTGTACCACTTAGACATAATTTTCGCATATTGCAGCCTCGAAATATCTTGTCGCCTATACATGTCTAATTGTCCGTTAACGCAGCTGACTTTGTTTTTCACTTCTACATTTATTCGGCTTTTCCGAACTTTGGATTTTTATGTACGTTTCCATTTGTATACTCTGTAACGCGTCTATAAAAACATACAAAAATGGATGACTATGGTAGATTTTTTTAGTAAAATGACTATGAAAAAATTCACAGCCATCTCTGGTCCTGTTACTGTCTGTCGATAAAGTAGCCCAGATGTGCGTTGGGAATTCCGCTTCTTCGTCCACATACATTTCAACCAAATAATCTGCATAAACGTCAACTTTACAGTCAGCTCGTCGTTAGGTTTTGTTTCAGCTAATTCCATGGCGAAAAAGTCTCCCACTTCGTCTGGTTGTAAAAAGATCATGCCAAATATTAATTTTAACCACTTTCCTATTTCGGAATCCCTATCCTTATATTCACAAACCAAACCTAAGTTTTGTATTTTTCTCCACCAAGATTGTGTTAAGTGAAAACTGCAACCAATTACACGTGACTGAGGTTGAACTTCTTTGAGTGCCCGATGTATCGCTTTCTCAAATCAATCACATTCCGGGGTTCCAAAGTAAATCTTTTTAATTACACGCCTCTTTTATTAAATAAAAGACATTTTTGTAAGATCCAGTCGTCTTATTTCCTAAAACACAAAACACGAGTGGTACGTAATGATTATTTCGGAAACCGTGGATTGTAAAAAGCTGTGAAAAAATTTTGAACAAATTTGAAATGTTCCGTCCATATAAATAGTAGCTGACTCGCACAAGAATTTTAAGTTCGTATAACATGTAAAAATAATAAAATGTTTCTGTCTATCAATTACGTATACGAAATTTTCCCCGCGATTTGTTTTTGGTTCAAGTGTTTATAAAACATCGAACACTTCGTCCTCACGTTTTGGTAATTGTGGCAAAATCTTCCTCCTAGCACGGTAAATTGTCTGTCTAACAGGGCCCACGTCACTCACACATATGCTGCTGTATTTTCGGCTGCGGAACGGAAAATTTTGGATGGTTTTTCATGCACTTCAGCTTCAGCTTTTCGTTACGCGGCAGCACTAATAATCTGACGTTGAATATCTTGCTGGCAGGATGATTATGGTCGCCATCTCTTCTTGAAATTATACTTTCTTCTGTGGTTCCGATTGAATAAATTTTATTGTTGCACGTTTTTCTATTACATCTCTACTCTTCACTTCACCACTCTGCATACGCTTGGCCTTGTAATACTTAAAATTTATCTAAAACTATTAATTCAGTTTTACGCTGACTTTCGACAGACGCCATAATAACCACTGCACGACAGCTCTCCTTGGTATGACCACGTATATTGTAGAGGTGGGTCGATATACCTGTAACAGTTATTTTGGGACGATTACTTTTGTGGAACGGTTGAAATGGGACTGAGAGCGGGTAATACCCATTTCAGTGGGTGGTAAAGTTGGGCGAGCGGAGCTGTAGTATGTAATTATAAAATGTTTACCTGGCCGAGCGGAGGTGTAGCGCGCCCCATATTCTACTCATTGCAGTATATCTATTTTCCCCGGCATTTTTTGTTTTCCAAATCTGAACGTTGATGTAAATGAACAGTAAGAGGCAGTTAGACTTTGAAAATTAAGAGCACAGAAATAGCATAAAATACATACAGCGGGTTGCGGATATGTACAGTCTACAACAGTGGTTCCTAACCTTTCTCGACCCGCGTACCACTTTGGTCATCCGCGTTCATTTCGAGTGCCACCGGAGCTTAAGGACAGGTTATTATTGGGAGAGGTTTCTCAATAAAACACTTGATACAACGTGAATAGTACGTCTTATTGTTCCTGGTTATGTATAATTATTTAAATCTAGTAAATAAAATTTAGAAAACAGAAACTGATTTTTAAAATTAATTTCAAGCTGGTTTTACGCTAAAATAAACTATTTAGCACCGCGATGTGTATAGGTTGTGTTTTTGTTAAGGGTAATCGTTTTAAACCATGTCCGATGAAATTTTATTGTCGTTTTGAACATACATTTTTATTTATTTATTTATTTCAAGTAAACGGCTTTTTTCCTAGCTAGGTCTTCTTGCGTACCACCGGTTGGGAACCACTGGTCTAAAGGAACGTGAGAACGTGTGCATATTATTAAAGTAACATAGTATATTATTTTGCTAGTAAGACAGTATGGGAAATGTTACGAATACGTGTAAAACAATTCGTGGAATGTAAAACATAGTTTTGTGGTTGAGTGAAAGAAGGTCAAACGCAATTAAACCCAACCGGTGGTACCAACCAACAAGATGTCAGCGACGTTTCACACCTTACAGCCAACAGTGATTTGTTCGCGTGTCTATCGTCTGCATCTCCCAACTCGTTAAATTTAATTTATTCCCTTCAGAGTGTAGTTCTTGTTCTGTTGGACGAGCAAAGAGAGTTCTCAGTTTTACCTCGACCGTTTGGCATCTCTCTCTCTCTCTCTCTCTCTCTCTCTCTCTCTCTCTCTCTCTCTCTCTCTCTCTCTCTCTCTCTCTCTCTATTTGGGGTGTGTCTCACAATAACTATTAATCACAGCAACTGAGTTTCGTAAAACTTGGCTTGCGTGTACATTATTTTACCCTACGAAACCTTATTGGTACGAAGAATGCAAACAAGTGTAATAAAGTTCTTGAAGAAAACCAAAGGTTGCATCCTTGGAGATCAAATACGAAATGAAGATATAAGAACTGAGCTAAATGTATATTGTATGGCTATCAGGGAAGGACAAATAAAATTTAGGCAGCATATCGAGAGAATGGAAGATATGAGGCTACCTAAACAATTAATACGATACAGACCTCAGGGAAGACGTGATATGGGTAGACCAAGGAAGAGATGGGTTCAATTAAGTCGGAACAGGCTTAAGCCTATATCTTGACGTAGAGAAGAAGAAGAAGAAACCTTATTGGTTTTGATATTGACCGTTCCCCCCCTAAAAAAAAAAAATTGGAGGGCGGGAGAATAAATGTGAAGGTCAAAATTTTGTAAAAAAAAAACCGCCGTATGGGGTATCGCATAAAAGGAAAGTTTAACCAAAATATGAATTTACTGTTACTTTTTGAAAATTTCAAAATTTGTGTAAGCCGGGGGCCAGAAAGCAGGTGAACGTTTGAAAGTTTTGATGAAATCGCAAACATTTGTATGGTGTGCTAAAGTAAAAGGTATTTTAACTAAAATTTGAATGTAGTGGTAAGTTTTAAATGTTTCAAATTTTGTGGACGCCAAAGCCAAAAATGAGATCAATTTTTGTTTTATTGTAAAAATTTAGCCGAGCGTCAGTCTGAAGGGAATTTTAACACAAATCCGATTGTTAGGAATTTTTAGCGTTTGTTATGCGATTGCTGAACAGTTGTTATTTTAGTCTAGAAAAACATTGTAGGGTGATCGGGATTTTCGTAATTTTTCTGATAATTGAAACATTATGTAGTATCAAAATTTATCTAATAATAAATATATTTCGTTCAAAATAGCGAGCGGGTTCTGCAGCTCATGGAGCATACTAGTGTTATTAGTCTAGACTTTTACTATTACACACCTATTGCCTTCTACGCCTCCAGTTTTGTCGGTTTTTCTGCTTTTTGGGTAAGAGAATTACAGATTATCAGTGGATCATATACATTCAGCTAACAAAAATTATATACACATCTAGATCGGGCGTATCATAGTATGCATGATAGATGATATTTAGTCTTCTTCTTCTTCTTCTTCTTCTTCTTCTTCTTCTTCTTCTTCTTCTTCTTCTTCTTCTTCTTCTTCTCCTCCTCCTCCTCCTCCTCCTCCTCCTCCTCCTCCTCCTCCTCCTCCTCCTCCTCCTCCTCCTCCTCCTCCTCCTCCTCCTCCTCCTCCTCCACCTCCTCCTCCTCCTCTTCTTCTTTTTTTGTTTTGGAAAGTGAGGATCCAAATTAAACAAGTTTTGGTCAAGATCAAGAAGTTACGACCGTCGCGACGCGAGGAACGCTACCTCATAACTCAATGCCTTGAATGAACAAGAACACAAGAGCGCATGCAGAGATTTCAACAGAGCAGAATTGCAGATATCCCGGAGGAAGTAAAGTTGTCTTATATTTTCACTTCAGTTTGATTTGTAGTTTCTTTACCTGACTCTTCCACGTTGCTTATCACGTTACTACATGACTCTTCGTCGTGTTATCATGAAGATTGATTCATAAATACTTTATTTCATCTGCTTGTTCAACAGACTTACAGGCACATGTTAGACGATTTTGACAAAAATGTTTGTGTGCAAAATAAATTGCTAAATGCTCTTATGATGCACAATAAGAGCATTAAATGAAAGGACAGTCGACAAAATTTGCGATTTGTCTGGTTTGTCGGCGGTAGCCGGTTTCCGTCCTAAAAAAAAAACTAAACAGAAAAGGACGATCAGAAACAGACGCTGAACGTCAGCGGTTGTTGTGAGAAAGTTGAATAATCAAAAACGGTTCGTTCATTTCCTCGTCTGTGATCACGCTACACGCTTTAAAATTCATGAATGCCGAAACTGAATTAAACTGTGCGAGACAATTTATTTTCAATTTGCCGCACGACCGCCCCGGCGGGAACCAATCGCGTATTAACTACTGTAGTTCCTGTTGGGGTAAACATTAAACTAGCCTTTAACCTTTTTCCTATATAGGTCTAACTATAGGCTACACTGTCATGTATTTCTATCAGAATTAGCTAACGTCAAAAAATTGGTTACCGCTAAACATGTACGAGGTCTGTAAATTAAGTAATGAGAATAATTAATTAAAACCTTTTATTTATCGTCTTCAAAATATTTCCCTTGGGAAGTCACACAGCGCTTTAGACGGGGTTTCCACTCTTCATAGCAGTGGCATTGCATGTAGCAGATAGAAATGCAATTATGATCCTCATCCAGATTCGTTGCATAATGTTGGTGGCAGTGGTTGCCTAGTGTTGTCTTTTGTTGTGAAATTATGTCAGTTTAAAAAAACATTCCTTTGGTTGAAAACCCGTCCAGTATACAAGTGCGAGCACTCATTCGATTTCTGAACACAAATTACAGTGAACGTGTTGAAGTGTACGCCGAGAATGTAAACAAATCACAGTGAAAGTGTTGAAGTGTACGCCGAGAATGTAAACAAATCACAGTGACCGTGTTGAAGTGTACGCCGAGAATGTAAACAAATCACAGTGAACGTGTTGAAATGTACGCCGAGAATGTAAACAAATCACAGTGAAAGTGATGAAGTGTACGCCGAGAATGTAAACAAATCACAGTGAACGTGTTGAAGTGTACGCCGAGAATGTAAACAAATCACAGTGAACTTGTTGAAGTGTACGCCGAGAATGTAAACAAATCACAGTGAAAGTGTTGAAGTGTACGCCGAGAATGTAAACAAATCACAGTGAAAGTGTTGAAGTGTACGCCGAGCATGTAAACAAATATCAGTGGCAATGTTGCCGTGTACGCCGAGAATGTAAACAAATCACAGTGAAAGTGTTGCAGTGTGCGCCGAGAATGTAAACAAATCACAGTGAACGTGTTGAAGTGTACGCCGAGAATGTAAACAAATCACAGTGAACGTGTTGAAGTGTACACCGAGAATGTAAACAAATCACAGTGAAAGTGTTGAAGTGTACGCCGAGAATGTAAACAAATATCAGTGACAAGGTGGCAGTGTACGCCGAGAATGTAAACAAATCACAGTGAACGTGTTGCAGTGTACGCCGAGAATGTAAACAAATCACAGTGAACGTGTTGAAGTGTGCGCCGAGAATGTAAACAAATCACAGTGTAACGTAATTAGTTTAAAAAGGGAGGCCTTTTGTGCTACAGTGTGTCTTATAATACAAGCACGACATTGTGAATAAGTTCCATAACTTCAAACTTATGTGCGGGACCATCAAGCGAACTCTTAATTCAGTAACTTAAGAAACACGCCTAAAATTCTACAAGGCAATGTCCCTACCCACGTTTCTTTATGGGTCTGAGAATTGGACTTTATACCGAACGGCCAGGCCAGTCATATCCAAGCGGCTGAAATGAGATTGTCAGGCCACGTACCTGAAGAACCACGTGCAGGGTATACTCTCAACGATCATAAAGAAACACAAACATAGGAACTGAATATTACGAGTGTATTACACAGGAATTGGTGTGAACGTCTTTGCCGAATGGATGACTGCCGCATTCCCAAACAATTATGGAACTATAACCCGAAGGGACGGAGGGGTGTGGGACGTCCGAGGATGCGCTGTAGTGACCCGCTCTAGACTTTGCCTGTTTGAGACCGGAACAAACCATCCTTGGTTTAATCCTTGCAGACGATGACGATGTTGATGATGGAAAGGGGGGACATCAGTGTTTATTTGATGAAAAACACGCAGGGAGCTCGCAAACTGCATGTAATACTGAAAATGAACGTCGTGTTGAAGAACTTCTGGTAACCGATCAAAACATTAAACTGAAGGATGTTCAATACACTATTATCCTAACAAAACGTCTGTTTATCGGATTGTTCAGAACACTCCAGACTACTGGCAAGTTTCAGCCCAATGAGCGTCCATAGAACTGACTGAACAACACGAAGTACAACGAATGGGTGTGTCCTTGAACAACCTGACGAACTGAACTTCCTCGACAGTATTGTCACCGGTGATGAAGCGTGGATTTATTTACCACAATACCCCAGAAAGAAAAGGGGACTCATTGATGTGGAAACATCAAGAATCTCCAATTGCAAAAAAAACAAGGTAACGACTTGATTTACAGCGACAACCTCGGAATTACAGCGACACAAAGCTACTGTTCTTAGTTAACTTCATCAAAATGGAGAAACTGAATGCGTATCGTTATACTGAAACTTTACAGAAATTATGTAAAGCTATTCGTCCAAAATGAGTTGGAAAGCTTATCCGGGGTGTAAAGCTCTTGCAAGATAATGCAGTTCCCTAGACTACTGAGAGAATACTTCAGTCAAACAAGAGAATGGGATGGGTAACTCTTGAACACTGACATACAGGTCCAGTCTAGTCCTGTGTTTCCAGTACAGCGCTAACTTACAGTCACAGGATTTCCACCTGTTCAGAAAGGTGGAGGCTCAGTTTTTCAGGAAGAAGAGTGTCCACTGACGAAGATGCGAAAAGTGAGATACACTGACTGACAAATTTGGACGTAAAGTTGTATGAAGACCGTCAATAAAATTAGTGTCAAATTGGGATAAAATCGAGTTTCGGGATTATTATTATTATTATTTCGGCTGTACAATGTTTACACATTTTCCGGAACCAAAGATTACAGAAGTGATTGAATTCTCATCTTCCACTGCTGCTTGTCCATCCAAAGGTCTTCTTCAGTTTCTCGTTCTCTCAATATAGTATGAATTTCTTCTATCCAGGTGAAAGGTGGTCTTCCTTTTTTCCTTCTTCCCTGTGGGGTCCATTCCATAATTCTCTTTGGCAATCTTTCCTGAGCCATTCTTTTCGTGTGTCCATACCATTATAATTTTCTTGTTTGGATAAAATCAACAATTGAATTTTTCACATTCATTCTGTCCTTAATGACTTCATTTCTAATTTTCTCACGTCTGGATGCTCTTGGCGAACCTCTCCAAAAGTCCATCTCTGCTGTCATTAATTTTGTTCTTGTGTGTTTATTAGTAGTCCAAACTTCTGAGCCGTAAGTCATGATACTTCTGACAGTGGTTTTAAATATTTTTGGTTTTAGCTTTGTGCCGGTTCGAAGCCGGTGGTTGCAAAATATGAATTCTAGAAGGTTTTCATGGTTGTAATATGCGTGAGTGAGGCGCGGAGCCGGCTTTTACAAAATATTTTAAAACAAGTCAGTTTACGGTAACTTAACGTGATACACTCGCGGACTTTGGTCGACGGTATGAGGGGAGCGGTGCGGTGTGCGGTTGCGCGCGCAGCTCGGCCAGTGAGGTGGAAATTGTTCTCTGCCGGATTCAGTCAACGCTCGTCCTTGCTCACAGAGTTCTTCCCCCTTCGTCTCTGCTCTTCGATTCGTTTCTGCGCAGTTTGGTATCTTCTACATGATTGAGTAGAGAATATACGACACCCCGGGTTCTCGCCCTAAGTCGGGTTCCTGGCTGGCTGTGAGCCGATCACCTGTTCAAGCTGTGAACCATATCAAGACCGCCTACGAAGAGGGAGATGGAGACGGGAGCACCACGTTGCACTCACCAGCACTTATGAGGTGACATTTATGCTTTTTCTTTTTTTGGGGGCCGAACCGGCAGTGTGCCTGTTTTATGAGAATAACTTAGATGCCCGGGGACCATGTGTCCAGACTCTATTTGGGAAGTGAACTGTGATCATGACTCTGAACACTTTAACTTAAAATTTCATATACCTCTTATAACTCAGTTAAGTAACACTAAATGCTATGTCTGTAAGTGCGTGCTGCACTGCGAGAGCGCGCCATAGAGAGATTTTAATCTTGTACCATTTTTATTGTTGCATCTGATTTACTCTTTCAAAATTTATTATTGCCCAGTAGTTCTGTTCCGGCTGGAACAGCTGCGTATAAATTTTTTAATTTGACTAGGGATTTCATATTTAAGGGCTGGGGACTTTCCGGGGGTTTTTCTTGGGGACTTTTCTGGGTTTACAATATGGGACTTAGTTTTCTGACACGCTGGTACAACTTCAGACAGGTTGATTGCCTGTCAACTTTTGTCCACTACATGTGGGCGCGCTCCCACAGATGCCAGAGCACAACCACCTTATTGTACTCTTTTTCTAATTATTTTATACAGTTACCTGAGGCTAATCGAAATGATTTATTAATGTTCTTGAAATATTTTAGCCAATTTTGCCCCTTGCACAAGGGCTAAGCTGATTGTTTTCTTAACTGGCAAGCACATATGGGTTGACTTCACACGTAGAGAAGTTGCTGTTTAATTTTGAATATTAACTGGTTTTCATCCTTTTCTTTTTGGGTAAATTAAATAGATATACATATTGTCCAAATCTTCTGATATTGTAAAGCCTCAATCAATTAATTTCTGTTATTAATGTACATAAGAATTTAATTCCTTTTTGAGATTTTGTGAAGTCAATACTGTCTAGAATTTTATAAACACTGTCTGGAAGTAGGTGAGGAGTTTGTTAACATTACCTGGTGCTGTGAACGGAACAAAGGTTCACACACTCATCATGGGTCATTAATAAACGGAATGCTAGACAAATGGGTGGTCCAGTTTCATTTATGCTTCATGAATTATTCGTCTTTAAAGGGGTTGGAGTTTGGGTTGTCCTACTGAACGGGTTGCTGACGAGCGTATATTTTATCACTGCCGGGGCATAAGATGATAGTTGCTTTACCCAGTGGGTGGGTGCGTTACAGGGGCATGCGTGTTGAAAGTAAATGACTGTGAGTTGTGTACCTTGTGTTCTGTATGTGTGTTTTATGTGTCTAGCTAGCCACACGACGGGGAGAATTTTACATGTGTTTGTGCATTCTATATTTTATTTATGTATGTACATTTAACTTATATGCTGTTATATACACTTGTTCTGATGTAATTCTATTCAATTATATACACTTGTTCTTAGGCAAACTGGAATTATATATGCTAGTTGTGATTCAAATTTTTCTATTATATATATGTATACACATTTACTTTGTGCACACTTATGTTGATGTACACTTAATTTATACATGCTTGCCATGATGTACCTTTTGGTAGTTTTATATAGATCATATTTATCTTGTACACATGTATGAATTCCAGAGACATAATAAATCTGTTATTGTTATATTATGGCTGAGTTCATTGCAAGTCCCGTCATACTGGACCCAGCATAATTTTGCTTCTCTAGGCTCCTGCCTAGTTCTAAATAACTTGTAACCTCTCTTTGAAAGCCAGCAAGCAAGGAGATAGAAATTTAACAGGAAATAAAATAAATACCAAAAGCATAGAGAGGTTACAGCTTCTGCTGTAATTTGCTTATCCCACAGGATTCCATTTAATGCAGATATAGCCATTTTTACCAAATTACCAAATCTAGATTGTACATTACAATCGCGTTACTTTACGGTGGCCGCTCCATAGCTGTGCGAAACGTGAGGGTAGTGAGGAGACTAAGTGTGCTCAGTTGTAACACTTCATTTCAAAAACGTTCGGCTTTTTAGTGTTGCTACAGCCGCCTTATTGGTGCCCTTAACTATTATTACAAATCTGGTTTTACGCATTGTTGGCATTTCCGGATTTCATTCAACTAACTGCTATTTGTAATTTTACTCAGTATTAGCCTACTCGAAATTGTATCAAATATGTATTTGTAGTACCAGAACAATGTTATTTTTTACATAATGCAAATAATAAATAATTACTAGTATTGGCCGCTTTTCTGTCCTGAATTTTTTATTTTCCTGAGATATTCAATTCTTTTTGCCCTTATTCTCTTGACGTTCATTTAATGCACTTCTATTATTTCTAATCTTCTTCCATTTAAACCCTAAGTTTATAATAACTTTTCTTAAACATGATAAGCTACCTTGAAAGTTTACACTAGACTTAAGAAGTTGATGAAGTTTTCGTACCGTACGACATGCCTTTCGTGTTGAAAATATTAATTACATGAAATACAGGCGTATACGGTAAATATTTCACGGTAAATGTTTTTGAAAAAGCATCAACACTTACGCACTCAGTGAGATGTGCCGTAACACTGACAAAAAACAGGGTTCTGCGCATGCCACTTTCACCAAGGTTGCCGGCCACCATAAAGTACACAAGTAGTATTTTGCTAAGTTTCGGGATTATACTGAAAAGCAAGTAACAAATAAACTTCATTTTGGTATGTAGGCTAATTTAAAGTAGTTGTAATCAAAATTTCTGTTTGTTTCAAGTGTACCTTACTTTTAGAACTACCCTCGTATAGGATGTGCTTCAAGTACAGTATACAGAAATTCCTTGTAACGACACACGTAATACAGATTAAGTTACCCGTTCCCGTAAAACTGTCAACGGAGAATACAGTGCAACACTGTTGATTGGCCTGTCTGTCTCGTCATTCTGCGTTTCATTACATTCGCGCGGTTTTTATTATTTATTGAAGGCAATAAAACTTCGCACCGTCGTCGTAAAAAGATAAGAAATGAGAAGGCTGGCAGTGATTTAGCGCTGTCTGTCATTAATCTCTCTTTGCAATAGTAATAAACCGGTATTTTATGACAACGCGTTACTTTCGTTTGTATTTCTTTGTGTAAAATAATTTTATTTCCATAGAACCTAGTCTCAGACTAATAAGGTTTTATAAAGCGATCTGTTAGTTACAGACGCTCGTGCGAGCGAAACATGTTCAAACACAAATTGCCACAATAATTCTATTTCCGTAGAACCTAGTCTCAGACTAGTTCAGCACTCAAGCAGTGAGAGACCCATCGCGCAGAAATTTTTCTCTTGTTCAAATTTTGTGTCAGAATTCGGAATACGGACGTTGTTGAAATTCCTGTGGGTTCAGAAATTTCCTCACATGTCACACGACGATCTTCTTCAAGAGCATCTGCCACAAGCTTCACTCTTCTTTCATCTGTTGCTGTTTTCGGCCTTCCTGGTCTTGCGTCGTCGTTTATGCTTACACGACCTTCAAGAAAACGATTCGCCCAGCGAGAAACTGTACTACGGTTCACTGTTAACGCACCGCACACTTCACTTAAAGCATTGTGAATTTCGGTTGGGGTTTTGCCACGTAAAGTTTCGATCTTAATGTATGATCTTTGATCCTCAACAGCCACAGTACCCGAGACCGGTGGAGGCTCCATTTCTAAATCGCCTTATTAAAAAACAATACACGGTATTGATGAAACAAAAGCACGTGCTTCTTCCTCAAGCCTTGAACTACAACTGACGTAACAATCACTATCGACGCGTCCTTCACTACGCAGTGTTGCCAACCTCTGCATTATTTATGAAATGTCCCCCGTATGATTGCTCTGCAATTGTTACTTTACTAAACAAAAAATAGCAGAGTAATCGGAATTTTCGTAATATTTCTGATAATTGGAAAATTATCTAGTATCAAAATTTGTCCATTAATATTTGTCGGTTTCAAAATACTTCGTTCAAAATAGCGAGCGAGTGCTGCAACTCAGAGAGAGCATACTAGTCATATACTGTTTTTTTTTATAAATTGTTTTTAAAAATGATTCCTGAGACTTATTTTTTAAGTAAAAAGTGATTCTCTAAAAATGTCTTTCCTTTATTCTGAGTGTCATCTAATTTACCCTGCAATATAATAAAGTAAATTTTATATTTATTTTATTATAAAGTAATATTATTTTATGATTATTTTGCTATATTTTAATTTTTGTATTATCCTAATTTTTAAATAACGATTTTGTTTTTATTTAATATTAACATTTTTTTGTAAACAATAGGTCAAATAGGTCTATGAAAAAGTTAAATATTTTGTAAACATCGTTTCTTTGTATTTTTTAATGTTTATTTTTCATAATTTTTAATATTCATATAGTTATGTAAATAGTGAGGCATATATTCAAATATAGACCTATTCATTTTTAATTTTTTAATAAAATAATAAATTGTAAAATATATTCGTATATTTGTTTATTTTTTCAGTATTCATGTCAAAGTAATAGCAATGTGTACTAAAACGTTCAGAATAATACAATACATTAAATACAATCTTCCGATTAATTTAATGTATTTTTTTATAATAACCCACTTTCCGATATGAATAGCATTGTAGAGCGACTGCGTCCAATTACCCGACATGGATCGGTCGTTATGAGCAGTGAATGTTTTTGTTATAAAATCAAGACAGTGACTGAATACAATAAACTAAAACTCAGGTGTATTAATGGAAATTAAGTGTAGCATACGTCGCAAAGAGTTCAACGTTATATATGTTGTATGAGCCGAAATACAGCAACGCAAACGTAGCTGCGTGTATTTACCCCTCCTTACCGTATTATAACTTCTTTTTTATCTAATTTACTGAATCAACATCTAAAACAATTGTAACACAACTTGTTTCACACTTTAATGAATATTGTGTGTTACTGAACATGTTGGAAAAAATGGATTCTCCAGAACTTTCTTTTGCCTATGAGCCACTGTGGACTACGTTTGGTTCAACTGGTTCCTCCCTTCTTCTCCTCTCTCTTCCTCCTCTCCCACATCTCCTTCAATCTTGGTCCATGTCTCTCCCTCCTTTCGTCAGTCCAGATGGCACCTGTCCTCTTCTCGGGGTTTTCCTGAAAACCTTGGGCATTTTTTAATTTATTTTTGAGTGGCAAGCATTCTTCAATGCGGCTTGAGCAATTTCGAGTTCTTCTATGTCTTTTTCTGTTCCTTTGAACCACTTATTGGAGATTTTGAGCTTTCTGAAATAGTTAAAAAGCTTCTCTCTTAGTCTGTCAGTAATCATTCTTTGAACATGTCCGTAAAAAGTAATTCTTCTTTTTCTAATTACGTGTATGATTTTCTCAACGCGTGTATAGAGCTCATTATTGTGGCATCTTCTGCACTGTTCTCCATCTTTTATTGATCCCAAGATTTTTCTTAATATTTTTTTCCTTTCTATGACTTCCAGTTCTTCCGTCATCATTTTCTTGTTCAGAGTCAGACACACAGCTACATAAAGTGCTTCCGGGCGAATTACTGTTGAATAATTCCTAAGTTTGACATTAATGGATATTGATTTCTTGTCATATATGTCCTTGGTTAAGTGGTAAGCAACTTTCATCTTAAATATATGAAAAATATATTATACTAACCGTCTGTGACTTCTCGTATTTGATGTCCCTTCTTATTACGACATGTTTCAAGACTCTTGTCCCATTGTCAAGCATAAAATTTATAGCACATATCAGATATGTTTGTCAAACGTAAAAACCATGTCATGATGACCACAAATAACGGATTATTAAAATAACGAACTATATTAATTTATAACTTGAATACGCGCATCGGGCGAACAGTGTACACTGCACAGCGACTCACCGCGCATTAACGGCAACTGATTCTTGTTATCTCAATATCTCAACGCGGTGTCGTACATACATTATACTTAATAATAACTGGTCGTTCAAAATTTGTGGCTTGGTATTAGTGTCCCTGAACGCTTTGTACACCTCAAATTCCTCGAGTGTGTTCATATAACGTCCTTTACTGCAAAAGTGGAGGGGTTTGCAATTAGTTCTGAAATCGGTGTAACTATGATTTTCGTTAATAAGATGTTTGGCGAAACTTGATTTGATGGTATCATAGTTATGACAGATAGTGGGTGGTTTGTGTTCATTAAATCATTTGAGAAAACCACGTCGCTGTGCAGTGTACACTGTTCGCCCGATGCGCGTATTCAAGTTACAAATTAATATAGTTCGTTATTTTAATAATCCGTTATTTGTGGTCATCATGACATGGTTTTTAACGTTTGACAAACATATCTGATATGTGCTATAAATTTTATGCTTGACAATGGGACAAGAGTCTTGAAACATGTCGTAATAAGAAGGGACATCAAATACGAGAAGTCACAGACGGTTAGTATAATATATTTTTCACATATTTAACGGAAACGTGGCTTGGTACTAAAATAGGTTCATTCCTACTATAATATAAACTTTCGTCTTATTAACTCGTGCTTTAATGCCTTCTTTCTCTAAGACATTGTGTTCTATAACTTCTCCAAGATACTTGAATTTTTCAGTTATCCATAACTTTATGAATTATTGTTATCCTTTTCATAAATGATAAAGTAATTTCCCATATTGTATCCCATACAAATGTGTGTGTAAAGCAACAATGTAAGCCATCCAAAGCTACAACCATAAGGATCGGGAATGCCTTACACAGCGGTGTAGTTACCGTTATACATAATTATAGACATACGGTAATCCAATGATTATAGACATACGGTAATCCAATGATTATAGACATACGGTAATCCAATGATTATAGACATACGGTAATCCAATGATTATAGACATACGGTAATCCAATGATTATAGACATACGGTAATCCAATGATTATAGACATACGGTAATCCAATGATTATAGACATACGGTAATCCAATGATTATAGACATACGCCAATTTAATGACGCGTTTGGTTGTCTATGATCGTAGATGAAGATTATCCATTCGGAAGCTCTACATCTTATATCGCTTCGTCTGCCCACGAGGAATGTGAAGGCACATGTTACTTCCCTTATCACACTCTCGCAGCTTCGCAATAGCTCTTGGATTACTGTTGTTGTTATCTTGTTGTCCAGCTACTCGTACACTGAGAGTCAAACTAACCCGTTTAATTAAATACGACGTTGTGATTGGCTAGTTTAGTCTAGACAGTCGCTTGTCTCAAAGTTTGTACGGATATTCACTCAGACCGGTTTATTGAAGACATTTTTATGATCAGATTTACGAGTCATAAAACGTGTTTAATTAAAGAGACGTGTTTCTGATTAATAATTTTAAACGTCATAAAATGTTGTTCTGTTTAAGATTGTCTACCTCTTGGTGTAAAATTAATCTCATTAAGTTGGTGTAAATTCAAGATATTCGTAATTTATTTTTGTAACTTGCTGTAAAACACGTGCACGCGTCATATTGCTGCATTTGTAGCAGAATCTCTGTCCCTAAACTGCATTAAAAATGTTTTCTTATTGATAAAGTAGCCAGTATAACTTTCCCTCCTACTTCTTGCTGTCAAACAGTACTGTCATATCAGTTTGTTAAAAGTGAATAAGATTTACTATATATATAATAGGGTTGCTACAGCTAGTGCCGTCTCCCTTTCTTCAACCTGGCTTTCCAATTATCCCGATGGTCCCATTGTCCTTCCTCTAGTCCTATACATTGCATAGATTCAACCACTTCGTCCCTCCAAGATCTCCTCGATCTTCCCCTTTTCCTCCTTCCTAATGGAACATGTTTTATCTTCCTATAAATCTTCCTACAAGATTTACTACGTTTTCTTTTGTAGAGCTCTGAAATTGACTGTCTCAGGTTTGCTTCTTACAATACAGAAATTTGTAAGTATTCGCAAATCTAACTGTCCCATACGTCAATAGTTTCTTTTTTTACTTCAACTTATGTTGTTCATGATTTTTCTTGAATAACCCGGAAGCGGCTTCTCAGTTTTAGCTCACGTTTGGCGTTTGCCTGTCTCACTGGCTTTCTTTCTATCTCTCTCTCTCTCTCTCTCTCTCTCTCCTCTATGTGTCTGTTTGGGGTATGTTTAACGATAACTCTTGAACTTGTCAGCACGCATGTCCACGCGTTTACCCTACAGGACCCTGAAGAGATTTATTATAAATTTACCTTCTTTAGCTGAAGATGGAGCATAGTCTCCGAAACGCGTAATAGAAGACAAATAATAAATAAATATATTTACCTTTTCCTGTCTCGTGACCACATGTATTAACGCAAAGATATTATTTACGCGTTTCGATACTATGTATCGTCATCAGAATATATATTAAAATATAATCACTCAAAGAGGTCGTTAAAATTTAAAACATTAAAATCACAATATCGAAACCAAATAAGTATTTATACGAAACGAGTGCGCACTCGACGAAAGCCGGCCGGACACTGATTGATATCAGTTACAGATAAATTTTAATGCTGTGTCATATAATGGATTCGACTTGAAATGCAAGTGGTCGTTTAATATGAAATTGCGGTAGTGTTTGTCATTATGTGCTCTATATATTTCAAATTCCTCACGTGCATTTAAATAAGTGCCTTTACCACAGACATGTAAGGGTTTCAAATTGGTGTCAAAGCTTGTATAATTATGGTTCTCCTGTATAAGATGACGAGCATAGTTAGACTTTATACAAGATTGTGTTGTCAAGTCTTTTACATTATGCTTTGGAGTGTGCTCAATGAAACGTTTATAAAAACCTCTCCCTGTCTGACCGATATTTAAATGCACGTGAGGAATTTGAAATATATAGAGCACATAATGACAAACACTACCGCAATTTCATATTAAACGACCACTTGCATTTCAAGTCGAATCCATTATATGACGTAGCATTAAAATTTATCTGTAACTGATATCAATCAGTGTCTTGCCGGCTTTCGTCGAGTGCGCACTCGTTTCGTATAAATATTTAGTTGGTTTCGATATTGTGATTTTAATGTTTTAAATTTTAACGGCCTCTTTGAGTGATAATATATATTCTGATGACGATACATAGTATCGAAACGCGTAAATAATATCATTGCGTTAATACATGTGGTCACGAGACAGGAAAAGGTAAATATATTTATTTATTATTTGTCATTATAAGTGACCTGGATGCCGACAGACATGTTATTCGTAATAGAAGAGTTTTATAAGAAGTCACACGGCGGATGATTGAAGGTAAATTAATTTATTAAATGCTACATAGTTCTCTGCGCGTTGGGAATCGTAATTTGTTGAGAACGATCAAATACAACAGTAGCAGTAAGAATAATGTGTGACAATAAATTACTTCGAAGGCTCACACGGCCGAAGTCAATGTTATTGGGCTGTTTGGCCGTGGTTCAGTGCTAAAATCTCTAGCAAACATTTCTGCAGTGCCATTGACGGACATCATCATTATCATATTGTGACGTCTCCCTTGTTAAGACATTACAAAAGTCGGGAACCAGTTCAATTAGTTACCTGTTAATTAAACTAGCTGCCGTTGTTAGTAAAACCTTACTTACTAACAAATTATAACACATTATTATTTAGGAATTAGTCAAGGATTGCATAAATTTATTCACTCGCTGGGTGTTAGCAAAAACATCTCTTTATTATTATAATTATATCTCATAGTTTACTTTTCTCTTAAAGAAGTACTCTAATAAATTCTGCATTTAATATTTTGAAAATTTTTACTTCTTATTCTTTTTATCTCAGAAGCATTCAGCTAGATATTGTTTTAAGTACCACGAATCCGGGTCTCAACTTTGTTATGTTTTAAATTTATCACAACTTCAATCAAATTATTTGAAGAATAATTTTGTGTGTAAATTTTAGAATTACCTTACATCTAAACATCGTAATGTTATTACTATTTCATTACAGAGATTACAAATATTTATATGTTAATATTTAAATTATCAAAAGCTCTTTACTGTTCTTTTATTACTTCTCTTGTTAAAACAAATTTTTACTAATGTTATGATTTGGTGTCACCTGAATATAATACGATTTCGCTGTGGGGTCCATGATGGTCTTCTTCAGTCGTCTTCTAGGGTGTGATACACTGTTCCTCTTGATCCTCCATTAGGTTGGTTGTTTCCGAAAGAGAGTATAGTTCTAGACGATTGGATTTTGGTACTAGAAGTTCATAAAGTTGTTGTTGTTTTCTTCTTCTGGAGTCGGTTGTTCACATTTTACATTTTAATTACAGTTCTTGTTTTAGCAGCACTAAAATCTGGTAAGGAACATATCTTACCACTTACAGTTTGTTAAGAGATGTGTCGGCTAAGTTTCCCTTTTTTTTTTTATAACATATTTCTTCACCCACTACATTATATTTTTTTTTATTATTATTATTTCCACGCTACATTGGGTCACATCGAAATCACTACAAACTTGATTGAATAGTTTTTAACGATATACACCTACGTGTATTTTGACAACACAGTAGCGACATCCTTACATGTCGAAGTTTCTCCGGCGAATGTGGGCATTGTTTAGCGGCGAGGGGTCTGTAAGCTGGCGCGGTTTTACGCGCTGAGAAAATAGTTCGTTCTTTTAAGTAGTATTAATTAATCATTAATTAAATCGTAATACTTTATTTTACCTTTTGGTTATGAATTAGGAATTTCCTTATTTATTTAGTACGTCTTTTATTTAATTAACGGAATTATTATTTTTAGCTAAATAACACCGTACTTTGCGTGTTGGTACTGGACAATTTGCACGTTGCTGCAGGAATCTAGGTACAGGTAAGGGGTGGATAATACTCTTACTTGTTATAAAGCAAAAATTTCATTTGTGCTATTTAAACATTTTTTTTAAATCGTCACAATATCGTAACCATTACCACAGTACTAACGTGTGTCACCTTACGTTAGACAGATGATGGCCGTCAATGGCACGGCCGAAACGTTTGCTAGAGACTTTACCACTGGACCACGGCACGACCAAACAGCAACAGCCCGGTATCACAAGTTAATAACACTGTGTGACAGTATCTAAATAAAGGCTTGTAGTCGACGACGTGAGACAAACGGATAGTCGTTTGAACGTAAGTAGGTACTGTAAAACGGTGCGTTCGGTTGGGACCGGTGCTATACCGTAACATAGAGGCAGGCGACACAAGTTGAACGGACTGATTGGCCTATGAAGACGAGTGGTGTTGTGACCAGAATAAAGAAAAACAGATACGCTACTAGGGTCAGGTGAAAAGCTCTCGAAGTGACATCTATAGCTAAGCTGTAGGACTAAAAATTTTGGTGTGTTGTAAGATTCATATTTCTTGTAATCACCTGTTTCTTTACAAACCTATCTGCCAACTCATTCATTGTTTACCGGCAGATCTAAATTTACGTGTCACGCGTAGTGGACCAAACCAAACATCGTGCTGTGATTGGATCGTTTGTTATGGAGAACCATACATGACTTCCATGTTCTAAGAGTTATAATTAAAGTCGTTTACTTGAATTCGGTTCGATAATTTCTATAAAAAAATATCCCCCACCTTTTAAATCGAGTTTTATGTTTGACATCGGTCTAGACGATGTCAACTCCGAAATGATAAAATATGGAGGCCTCTTCCTGCACCTACGAATGTTACACCTTTTTAACATGTGCTGGACTAGTTATGAAATCCCAGATGAATGGAGAACTGCTAAAGTCATATCTTTGTTTTAAAAAGGTAAAAGAAACAAGACAGAAAATTATAGGAGTTGAATGTTGCTTACAAACGTTACAGCAGAATTATCACTGAAAGGCTTAGAACTATCTCTGAAACTATATTGCTTGAAGAGCAAGCAGGATTCCGTAAAGGACGATCATGCACTGACGATGTTTCCAGTTTAAGGCAGATAATACAACAGCGTAGGGAATTCAATTTAGAGACTACATAGCGTTCTTAGATTACCTAAAGGCGTTTGATCGTATCCACCAAGACAAACTCTGGCACATAATGGAGAAACAAGGATATCCAAAAAAACACTAAAATTATAATTGACACTGGAACCGGCAAAGAGCTAACATCAGAAATTATGACCAACCAAGGTGTCAGACAGGGATGCACTTTATCGCCTACACTGTTCAATATACAGTATATATATATATATATATATATATATATATATATATATATATAGATGACCTCGTGCGAGAATGGAAACAAAGTGCTCCTCTAGATATACAGATTAGCCGACACTATGCTGTTTGCCGATGATCAATTGATCAATTTGTAATCCAAGATAGTGAGGATAAATTACAACTGGCTATCCACAAACTAAATCTATTATCAAAAGGTTGTAATTTGAACATTTCAATAGAAAAAACTAAGACCATGGCATTCCTAGGGAATGATACGATTCGGACAAAAATTGTAATTGAAAATAAAACTTTAGAACAATTACGTGCGAATCGTGGGCACCAAGAGACAGATGGAACCGTCTGAAATGAAATACAGTATCTTAGATCTGTGACAGGTTGTATAAGATTAGATCACATAAAGAACGATGATATAAGACAGGAATTAAAAGTACAACCAGTAACGGAGCTAGCGAAAAACTATAAAAAAAGATGGAAAGAGTATGTTATGCGCATGTCTCCAGAAAGAATTCCAAAAAAAATCCTGAATTATAAGCCAACCGGAAGAAGAAATGTTGGCAGACCGAAACGGAGATGGTGAAGCCGGAACAGGCAACCTGCCTAATCCTGGACAGATAGATGACGATGATGATGATGTTTGACAAATTGAAATTAAATAATTTTATAGAAACTATTTCTTTGTTACCGATAACTTAGTACACATATAATGTAAGCCGTAAACACTGCAGCTCTGAGGCACGTGCGAGAGACACCAGTCTACTACTACTGAAGTCAACAAGAACAGTAGATTACAAGACACGAAACTCCGTACAGTGTTAGCTGTACAACGATTTCGTTTGAGATTAATAGAACGGTAGAAGACTTTCGTTTTATTTAAACGGAGTCAAAATATCGAGTCGTAGTTTCACTACCGCGCGCGCGTGTCTGTGTGTACGCGTGCGTCAGAGTACAGTACAGGAATTCGACGGGCGGCCTTGTTATGTAAAACAAACTATTATTCAAGTCTTGTTAACTGATGTAAAGAAACGGGGTCTGGTAGTAGTAGTAGTAGTAGTAGTAGTAGTAGTAGTAGTAACGTTGGAAAAACACGCACAAAACTATCGACGAATTCTCAAAATTTGAATATAGTTTCCCACTGTGTATGTCAATTCCATAATGGAATTATGCGTGTCGTGTTTGTTCTAATGGAAAGATTTTATCTGCTCTCATTTTTATTAAAAACTACTAACCTATTTGGACGTCGACAGGTAAACTCTCCCTTTCTGTTTCGATGTGAACGTGTGTGTGTGTGTGCCTACGAAAAACAATATACTGTTGCGCGTGTTTTTATAAATATCGGTCAAACATCTAACATATGAACGTTTATTTCTGTTTTGTCAAAAATTTATCTATTTTGATTGGTATTTTGAAATTTAAAAATTGCGACGATCGTATCGCGCCGATCACGAATAGACGAACATGCGAAAAAACTAAAACAATACACATTCATTGCCATGTGCTACCTACCTCTGTCTCCCTGATAGTTTCTCATTGACATTCTGTTGTTCACCGCGCCGCGCTCATGTGGCCAAGCCGTGGAACACCAACGAAGTCGTGTCGTTTAGTCCAGGTGGGTGACTAGCCTATGTCTGCGATTATTTTGTAGTTTTTTGCGATACTCTTGTACGCCCTTACAGTATATCGTCGTACAAGAAATCGTTTACAAAATCTCCTTTATACCAATAATACGAGGGTCAGTTGAAAAGTTCGCGGATCGACATCTACAGATCAGCTCTAGTATTCAAATTGTTCGTGTGTTGTAAGATTCATATTTCGTATAAACAGCTGTCAATTTCCAACTCTGTCGTCAGTTTATTAATTACTTACCAGCTGTTCGAAATTTACGTGTCACATGAGTTTTAAAACAGTGGACAAAGTCAAGAATGCTTTGTTAAAAACGTCTAGAGTCAATGGAAATACAGAATGAAATGATAAACGCGTTCAGAAACAATTGTTTGTTAATGGGCAGTCTATTTTAAACGTGACTATACGAGCAGTCAAGGTGATCCCCGCAGTGGACTCTCAAAAGTGCAACTACTCCAAATGCGGCATCCACCTTGAACAAAGTTTTTTCATATAACGTTTTTGTTAAAATATGGTACACACGCTCACGTGAGATGCCTATGATCTCAGAAATGTAATCCACTGACCATCGCTGGTCTTCGAACACGGTGTATGAAATTTATTTTATTGATATCTGGAGTTGTTGCACTTTTTGGCGTCCACTGAGGGAATCATCTTCAATCCCCGCACAACCACGTGAACTCGAGTGGCCACTTACAAATTATTGTTTTTGAAGGCATAACATCTCGTGACACATTTACCGTTCCGTTGTGAATTTCACTTGGCGCTACACCTTTTTCAACAAACACTTCGTACACAGCACGATGTTTTTGGTCCTGTCCATTTTTCAAAGCACGCGTGACACGGAAATTTCGAACATCTGGTGAACAATGAAGATATTGATAGGACAGGTTTAGGAATTGACAGATGTTTACACGAAGTATGAATCTTACAACACACGAAAAATTTCAGTTCTACCGCTATATAGATGTCGCTACGTGAACTTTTCAACTGACCCTCGTATATCTCGTGGGAACTGTGTATGGTGTTTTCCCATACGGGTCACTCCAACATATGATTCGAAAATTCCAGACGGGTTTCTCAAGTGTGTAACTTCATTAGTTGTTTTGATCATTGTATTTTTCATACTGTTATCATCATAATTTGTTACTCTTACTAAACGTGATTTTGTTAAACCTCCAATGAATTGAATATATAATAAAACCCCTGGGCCCCGTTTGCTATATTTCATAATGTATTGTACATGACCACTACACAGTTTCGTTTTTGAGGTGTTATAACATTTTTTCTATGAGCCCGGATATTGAATACGTCAGTAGCATAACTACGGAGGGGGGTCAGTGGTGTCAATCCCCCCCAAAACCTATTAAAAATTTCATCAGAATCCCATAATCACTTAATGTAGCCCAGTTGCATGTGTTAGAACAAGGCTTATAAATAACACGGATCAAAGAAAAATTGGAGAGAAGGCAAGGTAATATGAAGGAAAGGATAGGTTTTCCAGATTCTGCCACTCCAACTTTCCCGAAGCCTAAAAACGGGCCCCCTAATTTGCATATTTGAATAGATCTAATCTAAATACTTCCTTGTTCCTGGTAACCTTCTTCCGATGATCTCTAATAAATGGAAATGAAAATGGAACAGGAAGTCGAGATACATTTCGGAGTACGTTGTAAATCAAAATGATGATTTCAATTAACAATAAAGGCAAGCAATAAATGGCATGAAAGTCGGAAAAGATAAAATTGTACAAAAAGAATGAAGTGAGTGGTTACCGATTGTATGTATAGCCTGCGGTTTGCTGGTGGTCTCTGCGGATCGACGCAAACGATTTCAACAACGGTCATTTAGAAAGTAAAGCACACGTGTATAATGAATTCCACTACGCATGAATTAACGGCCTGGACGAAACATTCTTTACAGACCCAAACCTAACACACACACACACACGGTTATATGAAAGCGTTCTTTATCAACAGGAACTACATACATACAGAACTATGTACTGGTACTCTTGTTTCGCAACCAAGGACGCGCTGGATCCGCTTTCTAATTCAATAAACCACATTTAGAATAGATGAAGATTGAGCACACGCGCGTGCGCGCGCGCGCCCACACATACGTTTAATAGCCGATAGACCTGTGTGTGTGTGTGTGTGTGTGTGTGTGTGTGTGTGTGTGTGTGTGATACTTTCTTTTAATTATAATTTCATACGCTTCCTCCGTTTGACTCTAAACGCATTTCGCGCCTGTCCATGACTCGGTCAGCATAGAAACTCGCGATTCGTTGACACTGACGAAGCCTGTTTTTGACCAGGCATAATTACGAAAACTTGTATAATATGTGTCCCTCGAAACGTCTGCAAGACAACCGGTATAATGTAAAATCTTTCTATTGAATTTCTATACATTTAAATTCATTGTTTTATGCGGACGATTTTAGCAGTTATTCAAAAAATCAGTCACAGAAAGCGATATTTAGACTTAAACAACATCATACAAACTTGTGAGCTAAAGATCTCTGCTGGAAAGCAAAAATTATATGGCATTTGTCGTGAGGAAATCAAATTTTGCAGCACGTTTGTCATTTTTGAAGTGAAAACTTCTATAGGCACGTTGGGCGATTTTTGGATGGGTAAAATCTTATGAGTTCGCGTCACCGACATGCTAATGCCAACATGATAATGTCGGCATGCTAATGTTAACAGTATATCTGTAGCTATAAGTATGATGTGTTGCGCGTGGCCAGCAGTGAAAGTATAGATTATACTTGTGTGTAATACTATTATACTACAATTATATTATACAATTGTAATACTATTTATACTATTTAACACACTTTTATCGTTTACGAACTTTATTTTGGAGTTTCTTACGCTGCCGAATTTGCTATCGCGTGTTCGATCCCTAGCGCGATTTCGGCTTTCCGTATTAACAATTAACGCAATACTTATGATCTATTTTACATTATTTTTATTCTTATTAATTACTTATACTATATTATAAGATATTTACATAATAGTTATTTGTCCGTCTGGCTGTTAACTTAGGGTTTTTCGTCATGTCTAATGTCGAAGTATGTATTTTTAATGTTTTTTTTATTATTGTAAGATTGTAACATTAGTGCTGTGTATATGTGTATAAGTAAAGTTAAATTGACTACGTGGAAAGTTTAATGTGTGTATACTGTGCATTGTTCAAATTGTGTTTTAGTTTGATCATTATTTTAAATGTTCAAATGTAGGATCACTGTGCAGTACAAAAGTGAGTACTAAATATGTTAATATTTTTATATAGAAAAATGAATAACATAAACAAAGCACGTATTTTCAAATATTTCCAATATTCGTATCAATATTTCCGTTTAAAAATTTGATATTATTTATTTTTTATTTTTGATATTTGACCTCTGCCATACATCATGCAATGAGTGTTTCATAGTGGCTTAGGAGTTATCTTACTAGCGTGGTAAAATAAATTTCTAGTTCTTCGATAGTATTTTTGCCGCGGATTTTAAAATTAAAAATTCTATAAAATTTTATAATAATTTTAGATTTGTGTGTTGAATTTTTAAAATATGGTTACTAATTCAAAATAATTTTTTATTAGCTTATCTTATCGAAATTTTGGATTATGTCAATTAAGTTGTATTTATATTTTGTACTGGGCTTGCGCAGCCCATCATATGTTTTGATTAATAAGTAAACCATATAAAAATGTATGTAATTGTTGCTCGGAGTGCCGATAGATGTGAAAACCAGACTGATGTTAAAGATTTTAATTTACAAAAAATTTTAATTTTTGATACTACAATTAATTTGAATATCCAAAAAAAAAAACACTGTTATTTCATAGTTTTAAGTTTTCACTTCTGTCGGCAGTCCTCAATGACTGCCTATTTTTAAATTTTTTTATCGGCCGGAATTGATGTTACGTTGTAAAACAACACTGGGTGGGATAATAAGTTAGTAAATTTAGAAAGTGTTTGTATAATTATCATTGAAGTGTAAAAAAAACACGCAAAAAATAGCGCCACATTAAGTTTTACAAAACAGTATTCCTACAATCACGTATGCAAGTTAAACTTGGACTCTCGCTAATAAGGAAGTAGAAAAATTGTAGGGGCTGAAAAGAAAATTTTTATGAAGTACACAGGGACATTTTTTGCTTCTAGATCGGAAAAGGAATGAAAACATTTAGCAGAGAATGAAAAATCAAATGTTCGCAGAAGATGATTAGCGACAATACAAGGAAATGGTACGCAAACTTGCACCGCGTGTCAAGTGACAGAATTCCAATAGCAGCTTTGAGATATATGCCTGTTGGAAAACAAAGTGCTGGTAGACTGGGGTAACTTCTTGGAAGTTAAGTAGAAGAAGAAGTAAGTGACGGTGATATTCCACTCCACTGTGTGTCTTGTATATCAAAAAACATGATTCAAAAAAATTAATATTTTTTTTTGTAATTGTAATTCCTTATGCTGTAACATTTTTGCTTGTATTCTAATGTTTGTAGCTGCAAATACACGATGGATAATAAATAGGCTTAGCGCAGATTTTTAGTCGAATTGTAGACATTTTCGTTGGAAACAGACCACACTGCCTCTGATAAGAGGACATCTTAATTTTTATGAATCTGGAAATATGAACAAGATGGGTAGATCTGGAGGTGAATCAGGACAGAAAGTAAATTCATGGTAACGGAAAAGAATGCAACCGTAATCCTTAGAGCGCAGAATCGTTTTTCCTTAGTTACCAATACGCAGATTGGTTTGTATCAGTTCTCCACACCAGAGGCGTAGCTAGGGGGGGGGGGCAAGGGGATAGCCGCCCCGGGCGGCAAAGTGAGCATTGACTTGAAAAAATTGTTTTCAGTTTATAAAACTACAAACAACTTGTTTCTTTGATATGACTGTTCCTTAACAAATACAGGAATTTAAGGTTTTCTTAATATAAGATTAAGAACTACAACAAGTTCCAAAGAGTTTATGAAGTCTTTTATTCAAGGAAAATCGTACTCTGAGTGAAAACATCACAATTAAGGAGGAATCAACTTGCGATCATAAAATGAATGTTATTAGCGACGAGGCTGTTGATAAATACAGTAAAGTTAACGACGTGAATACTTCAAACTGTGAAAGTGTCAAAGTACAGTTACAAGATTCAGTTAGTTCTAGTACCATGGTTGATGTTGCACCGTGCAGTCTTGAAATTACAGGCGATGAAGGACAGAACATTACTAACAACAATGTAGACCGTGTTCTTGGCACTTCTCTACAAGATATGGGAGCCTGACCAAGCGAGAAATCTCAATCCTTCTGAGATATTATGGTGAATAGAGGAACATGTCTGTTGCAGAAGGACAGCCATTTTCCTGAATATGAAGCTGGACGATCCTTAAACAAGTATTGGTTTGCTAAACCTTGCAAAATGGCGAGGGTTTTCTTCGTGGCGAAAGTTAAATCCCCGTAATTAAGGATCATGAAAATAGTCCTGCTCATCGCTGTGCGTTTTTTTGAATGGAAGGAATTGGAACTTTCTTTAAACAAAGGGGGACTTATTGATAATCTACTTCAGGATCAAATGAGAAAAGTTGTTAAGACATGGAAATAAATCCTCGAACACGTCACTGCCACAGTATAAACACTTGCAGAACAAAGTCTAGCACTGATAGGGCTGATAGGAGTCAATTACTAACGATCCAAATCCTGGAAACTTTCTGGCTTTGGTAAAATACTTGGATAAATTTTTAACGTATAAAAATATACTTTGTGCATAACGTGTTAAAATACTTTATTACGCTTTGGATAAATAAAGCATTGACACTTCTGGAGACGCTAACGGACAACTTAAAAGTTTGGAGGAATGAGATGTGTGACATTGTCGCTACTAAGGCAGAGCAGGTATGTAATGAATGGACTGTCAGTATAACAAAAAGGATAAGAAGGAAGCGCATGATGCCAGAGGAGTATGCAGACGATTATGCATTAACCGTTTGGCAAGAAATGCGACTTCTGTAACAGAAATTTGAACAAACTGTCAGTTGAAATTTCAAGCCGTTTCTCTGACATAAAAGAGTTAGAAAACGCTTTGGGTTCCTCTGTAAATTTGAGGCGTACGTAAATGATGGGGATATACATTTTAAGGAACAGCTTTCCCATATCAATATGGATCTGGGCACGGTGCACAGTGCTTGCAAAACTCTAGCCACATGACCCAAATAGTGAAGAATTGTTCAGTCACTTGAAAGACGTCATACTTTTATTTAAAAGGTATAACGTGTCGGCTACGTTATAACCTAGGGAACCCGTAATAATTGACTCTGGCCAGTTATACAGGCTGCCTTCGTTGTAACAAACTGAAAATTAATCAAATCACTATCAATAATTATAAGTACTCTAATAAAAGGAAACTGGGGAGTGAGGTTTACTGATTAATGCACTCAATTTAGTATGTAACAAAGATGACATCTCTTTATTTACGTGTGATTAATAATACATTACAAATAAAAATTTTAGCTTACACTGAAATGGTAAGGGGGTTTTCTATATTTAAAATGATAATACAATTAGTGTATTTACCTCGGATCCGAGTCTCTTTAAACTAGTTAGGAATTTTCAAATTTACTCTACTTCTTTAGTCAATTAGATTATTACTTAAAATACCATTAGAAGAATGGTTTCGTTTTGTTGTGCGATGTTCCAAAGCTACATCACAAGAGTTATGTTACAAAGTATGATTTCTGAAATTTCTTGTTACAACATTGTTATTCTTAACGCTTAGAGATTGTCATTTAAAGTCTTTTTCTTTTAACATTACTTATATTTAAAAGATACATTATTCACGGAAGACGAGCTTCCGCGTCACCTCTAGTTAATCGTTTCAGTCCATGTCCTGCCGCGTGATTCTTCTGTACTCTCTTAATAGTGGGTCGTCATCGTGGTAGTCTTTCCGGTGGAGGTCCTCGGAGTCAACTAATGATGAAGTGGATGTTACGGTGTCATCTATAATGAAGTCGTCCTGTTTCTCAGTGGTAGTGTAAAAGCAGTTGAGGTCTTAGTCTTCACTTTTCACAGTTATTCCCATCACATTTGTAATAGCACAGTAGTATTTGAGTTTACATATTCGTTACACATTATGACGGAACCCCAAAATAACTTGAACTATATTTTTAATAGGAGATGTCACCTTACATACCTATTTCATTCATTCACATCTTTGTGTTAAAACACACTACATTTTAGTTACATAGATCTCCACACTGTTAGTTGAAGCTAATAACAAAATAAAAAAAAACATTTTGTGCAGCGCTCCGCTTGGAGCTGTTTACCGATTGAACGTCGCATCTCAAGTTCTACATTGTTACAACAGGAAAATTGTAACGACGCGGAGTGAATACTCCGCCATAACATAGTTCCAACTTTTAATTAGTAATACAGTCTTACAGTTCGACATAATAAACAATTAAGACTTTGCTTGTCTACAGAATTTATTACAACTATTACTAGTGACTTTGAATTATTTATTATTTACATTATAGTTTACAGGTATTTTTATTTAATGCCGGGTAGGTATGCAAGTTGGATCCGGTATACACAGGTCATAGCATGATAATTTAATAAAGGGTTAACAGTTTTTTAACTCTTTCTTTCTCAGTTTTAGTTAATTATTTTAGTTAAACTCCGTTTTTAATTCTCATTACTATTATGAGTTTGTTCAGGGGTATTCTTCGGTTTAATAGTGCGATTTAATGGTTTTAACTAACTTCCCATTTTATATTTTTATTATTATTATTTTTTTTTTTTAATTTAAATCGTCACAAAGGGTATAACGTAAAAATTGCACTCTCAACAATTTTACAGGGACAAAGTCATGTTGTACCCAGGGAGAAATATAAATTCGTAGAAAGCGGGGAGAAAATAAAACTAAAACTACCGATTAGAGCGGTGGTACTTCAAAGTAAGAAATATTAAAATGTTGTAGCAAGGCGCGGTAGTTGTTCATAAAGACAACCTTAAGTTGACGCCCGTCAGTCGGCTAAAAATATGAAAAAGTAACATAGCGGACGAACCGTCATAAAACTGTATTATTTTCAAGGGTGTCAGAAGACTTCCCTAAGATCGTAAAAAGTTAAGTGCATCTAACAAAAGAACCGTTAGGTTAGACAGAGAGCGAGAAGAGCGAGATGGAGATAGACGCTATGTTTTCCCACTACGTTTTCACGCGCAAATAGTAGACGAATATCGGAAAGCGTCATTTTTTACGCGGGACGTGTTCACTAGACAGATTGGGTAAATTTGAAATTAGCGGTATGTCAAACCAATCGGCGTGTATTTTGTAGATAGTTGGTGAGGGTAGTTCGAACCAATGTATAAAAAACGAAGTGTAGTAAGTTAAGTTAGTCTACGGGGAGATTACAATTCAAAGACTCGTATTTAGTGTGTTAAGAAATTTGTCGGTAATTTAAATAAGTATATTTCAATCGCAACGAAAAGTCAGTTACGGTAACGCGATATTAAGCCTTGTGGAAGTTACGTATCATAAACACTTAATAAGCGTTGACAAGAATAATATTCAGAGTAATCAGAGAAGATAAATTAAATCGAGTAATATATCCAAGTTTTACTTAGTACAACATCAATCGTTGAATGTCGAAATACACAGCGAAATTTAATGTGTCAAACATCATAGTATGGGACAGTCGGTCGAGAGTAGTTATCAATCCGGTGTTGGAAGCACTTAGCTTTAATAAGGATACTGTGTATTCAACAAGTGTATTAGTATACGGCACCTGTGTAATTGCCACTAAGTTATTTAGGTGAGTTGTGTAATACCTGTGAAACCACTGTAAAAATAGTGCAAACTAACAGGGATAACTGTTCAATTATCAACGTCGGACGACCACCCTGGAACCCGCAGAATTGATGACATCGCATCGCAGAGTGAATTCAACATACACGTAAATAATAAAATGAAAACTCATTTTACTATTGCTTATTAATTTTAAATGTATAAAAGTAAACCATATTTGGTGACTCAAGTCTAAGAAGCCATTTCCAAGAAATAAGCACGAACAAATTTTATAGAAAATTTTTATTAAAGTACTGACTTATAAATTTTGTAATATGTGAATGCAAATCGTTATTAAAAAACTTAATTAATAACAATCAAATTGTGTTTATTTATTGCTGGCGCCCTGGGATAATTCTTAAGAGTCGGTACACTAAAGTAAGTGTGACATCCTGTTGCTGAGAATTAGTATGTGATAAATATTAATATTGTCATTGAGTAATTTAGCTTGATAAACTCTTACTTTACACATGCTCGTAGGCCAAGTGTAGTATGAAAAGTTGTAACGTGAAATAGTAGTAAGGCCTATTAAAAGTGTATTACAAGGGAAACAGGTAACGGCGAACAAAAGACTTTACACCTCAGGGACTGCTACAATACGTTTCTTCAATGAGATTAGAAGCCTACAAAACACTAGCAACAGCTTTAAAAATTGTATGTGTCTTCTTGTGAAAGATTGTTTAGTAAGCTTAAATTGATTAAATCGTACCTACGATCAACAGTATCTCAAGATAGGGTATCAAATCTAGCGATAGTTTCAATTAAAACGACATTGCTTCGTCTTTAGATTATAGTGATTTAATAACCCACTTTGCAGCAATTAAGACCAGGAAACTTACATTTTAAAATGTCTCCTTTTAAATATTTATTAAATATTAAAAATATATATTAAGTGTTTATTAATAGAAGATGGAACCATTAACCTGTAATGGTAAGTGATTTATTTTATTACTTTTAATGTAATTCTTTGTCTAACTTTATGTTGCTTTAGGATATTGTTTTTTGACGATGCTCTTTAGACCTACAAGGAATTTGCATGTTTATTAGAACATTTTTACGTTATAAATTTTTTATATTGCTACATTTTTTACACCCTACATTTGTTAATAATAAATGTATTCAAACTGAATACCGGTAATATTATAATATGTAATTTCTTAATTTTGACTTAACAAATATTGTTAAGACGTTTTCTGGACGTGCTTTATTGCAGTCTCGTCGGTCCTCCTCTTCCTCTTTTCTCTTCAATGTAACTTTTCTATTATTGTTTTTATCAAATTCTCGTGACGCATAATATAGCCAATAAGTTCAACCCTTCGCTTCACAATATTTTGTCAAAAACTTTTTTCTCCAACTCTAGACAGAATCTCATAATTCCTAACCTTGTTAAAAGATAAACAGAATTTAGTGGTTAAGTCTTATTTTTACTGAACTTGTATTGCAACCACCAACACGCAATTATACTGTACTTTCCATAAGCGCTTTCAAGACTCTCGGCTCGTCACGGTTGTGTTCCATCTGAAGATAAGCTGAGGAGCTTGAAAGCGCCTATGGAAAGTACAGTATAATTGCGTGTTAGTACTTGCAGTACAATTTTAGTAAAGATTACTAATCTTGTTGATGCATCTTACTTTCAGTAACTTCCTACTAACACCACATTTCCAGTGCTTCAAGTCCTCTCCTTCCCTCTGTTCCAATTGTCCACATCTCACATGCATATGGATCTATGCTCCATATGTAACTCTTCAGTAACCTCTCTCTTGTTTCCAAACCTATTTCTTTAGAAGTCAATAATTTCCACTTACTGTTACATGCGAAACACAGATCTGAATATATTTCGACTTGTACAAGACGAGAGGGGGTCTGGAGGGTCAGAACAAACTGTGAGCTGGTCGCTCTAAAAGGAAGTGCAGATTTTAACAAATTTGACTCTAATTAAATTTGTTGTGCCCCACGTTCTTTGGGAGCCATTTACATTTCGTGCAATTATGCTAATTTATGTGAATTATTAAATTATTCAATTAAGTTGAATATTCATCAAATCAATATAATTATGCAAATTGTAACGCAACAGAAATGCTGGCATCCATGTTACATAAATATTATATTAACAAAATAATAAGCAAGTCAATATCTAACCCCATGATAAAACAAAAGTCTAATAATTACATTTATAATTATAGATAAAGATAAATAAGGATGCAAGGTAGAAATAACGAGAATAAACAAACCTGTAAGTTAGACAATAGTTAATGATCTATGTTCAGTGAAAAGTAAATCAATGTGATACTGATGAGAAGTGTAAGAAGTAAAATAGTACAGAAATTGTCAAAGTTAAATGACCATGAAAGTAAACAAAAATGAAACAACAATTTACCTTATAGCAATAGCAAGTAAGGATTTTGAATTAAATGATATTATTTTGTGACAACGAATGTTATGATAAAGTTTATGTTATGTTATACCAATTACTTGTTGAGTTAATGAAAGGTAATGAAACAAGATGTATTATTCAATTACTGTTGTAGAATGAAGTGTGAAGCAGCTAGTTAGCGTTAATAGATTTGAATTGTCTTATATGTGATCCATAGATCAAGATAAAATTGTCATTAGATATGAAAAGAATAATTGTTTATATAAATGTTAATAGTTAAGATTTGATTATATGTATGAATTATGTAAAAGGGCTATAGATGTTTACCAGTTATAAACACAGGTAGGTCCGTATACAATAAAAGGCCTAACAGCCAATAACACTATATAACCACTCATAACATAAAGGTTAGGTACATAAATTAATAATAATTAATGAATACGGTTCGAAGAGCTAGGAAAAAACATTAAATTAGTAATGATATATAATAAACTATCTCAATTTATACAAATAATGATAATGCCACAATGCCATGATATCGATTGATAACGTTTAATATCGAAAAAGTAGTAAATATAAAAGAAACAGGCTCATATCAAAAAACCAGCAGAATATGTGTAGAAAATAATAAACCAACTATCGGTAAAGTTATATTCCGATATGATAGCAAATTAATAAGGAATAGACAAAAAATATATGAAAAAACACTATATACAAAACATGTAGAAGGAAGAGAAATAATGGGTTGCTATGGACTACAGGAAATGAAGAAGTTGTTGATTTTCAATTATTGCCTTTTATGATCTGAATGGGATGAGATTAAAAAACCTAAGAAATATCTAATATAATCAGAATATACTAAAGTATTTGATACTCTTATAATACATCAAAATACGAAAGATAATATTATTGACTCTTGACAATACAGTTTCACCAAACGAGGCTATAGTATGATAGCACAATAAACAATAAATAACTGGGTTCTACAAGGAAGGACTTGAATTGTCCCATATCCGAAAGGAGTTGACAATATATCAAACCCAATATAAAGAGTTAACTGCATCACAACCAATAATATACACTACACTGGAATTCATAACCTTTCAAATACACGGAACATCACTAATTGCTTCAACCGAGAGCAGAACGTACTTGGATCCAGAAATTGCAGAAGGAGCATCAATCGGGCTGTAAATCAAACTAGTGAGCTGTATTTCCGAGGTGGACAGGACAAGAATTCCATTGTATCAAACCGAAGAAAGAATATCGTACGGCATATTAATCCAGAACAGTAAAGTTATCGATCAACCGCCTACACGATTCGCTTCGTTATAATCTGGTAAATTATTATTGTATTAAACATATTAACTACACAACACTTCAAATTTGTAAATCTTGCATTCTTATCTATGTATTTTTAATCTTCCCCACAGTTACAAGAACCTTCACACCCTGAATTAAGTTAATTACAAATTAAAACAAATTATATAACCGAATCTAAATAAAGTATCGGATTGATCAATAATCGATTCACGCAATCTATAGCCTATGTGTATGTCAGTTAGAACATATCTTATTCAATGTTGAAGAAGTAAACAAATAAAGAACCTTTGTATAGTTGCAAAATCTTGTCATTTGGAGTATGATTTAATGAGTTGGGAATAAAAAGTAACTGGCTAAGTATAGAATAATTGGTTAACATAAACAGTGAAATAACCTCTAAGTTTCGTTGCTTCGGTACTACAGCGCTTATAGCGGAATTCTCCGACACCAAAGAGAGAGCGTAAAAATACAAAATATACATAATTCTCTTCAAGGTATAATAGGGTTGAACGAAATTACAGAATAACACATTAATTATTTAAGTTTCAAGTACACTAACACTGATATTTTTTAGAGAGATAAGTTAATATTAGTTAATTAAATCACTATAGCCTACAACTCCAAATATCTCAGATATTTAAATAATTAAGTAAATTAAAAGACCTAAGAGAGTAAAGACAGGGGAACATACCCGTTCATAGCAACGAATAGGTTTACATTGCGTGACACATTAGAAGACGCAAGTCGTCGTCTTGTAACAAAATATATTATTCTGACAATTCAGTGGGTGATTTGAATGTATTCACTGTTAATTAGCATAATTATTGAGACTCTTAATATCATCGTAAGCAATAAGACAGAATTATTGAAACATGACAACTTAGTTATTTGAGGTTAATTGCAATAATGAACCCAAGATATATATATATGCAATAAGTACTTATTTATTACACATTATTGGGTGAGTAAATCCTTGATATACAAATGGAATTATGTCCTGTAAATACATTCAAACAAAACACATAATAACATAAATCATAATAATATTCATTTCGTTGTTCCCTGAAAAAACAAGACATACAATGCAAAAATACAACATACAATAATATATGTGCACAAACAATAAACAATCAAATATACTTCATTCTAAGCTAAATGCGTTCATTAATGCCCTCAGATGGATAACTTTAATATTTAATATTATTAATTTTATGATTTATATAGATTTCTCGGGGGTAGCTCTTTGAAATAAGACAGTGCAGTAGTAAGTATCAACTAATATTAAAAAACATAAGGACTTAACATGGAAAAGCATATCCACAAATTCCATCGGTGTGTTATCCAATCCGTTGATGGTTCCATGTACGCGGATGCTGCTGTTGATGGATGCGCACTAAGACTTTCACTCGCGATAATCCCACTCGCGTTCTGTGTAGTATGATGTCGGAGTTATCTGCTTGGAATAAGTGTCTACAGTTTTATGTAGTAACGATGCTATCATTATAATTGGTGTAGTTTGATAAGTGTTTACTGTAAGCGTGATTCAGGTAACTAGACACTTTTGTCTATCTTGGACGTGATGCGCGCTATGTCTGCACTAGTGTTCATGAGTATTAATCTACTCAGTTCATGTACTCAAAATTAAAATGATTATGGTTGGATAGTGTTTTATAATGTCTGAAATTGTCGCACAATGTTTTATTGTCGAAATGTTAACTCACTCGTAATGCATTATATGCATGCCGAACGTATTCTAAAGTCTCTCGTATATACTTGGCATTTAACGATATTTAAGTATATTCGCACAGCTTGTTATTGCGGTAAGTTCGGTAACTCAGATGATCTATCGAACACACGTTTTGTAGAACTGAGATTGAATTGAAATGTCTAAGTTCGACTAAGACCGAGACTTTGTTATAACTGTGTCACTGACTGACTAACTGATTTAAAATTTGAGTAAGTACTACTGAGCTCCGCGTCCTTGTAAACAGTTTTTATCAAGCACCCTCTTCCCGAATGCGACTTTCTCAAGTCCACGCCTATGGCCGTTGTTGATAGGTTCAGGATTTCCTTCCACCTTGCAGATCTATGGTCATCGGTTTCCTGATTCGTCGTCCAAGTCGTCACTACTCTCTCCACCAGTTCCTTTGAAAGATGCCAAATTCTGGTTGGTCGTTGGACATCCCCCGAAGTACCCCAGCGACGAACGTTGCGTTGTTTCTCGGAAAGTGGAGCAATTGCCCGCCTGTCTATCAATCTTTTGTTTCCATGTTGTCGAGGCTCTCTGATATTGCTTTTGTTAAGAGTCTGCAGTGTTTTGGTCCATTGTTCGTTCACCCTTCGTTTTTTTTCCGCCAATTACCAACTCTTCGCTGAGCGTCACCCCTGGACGGCTCCCACGCTTTCTAGTTGTAAATCTGACTTGACAACTGGGTTTGTTTTCATGCTGGGCTGAGTACGTATCTCGTATTCATTGAATACCCGTCCCATTGCCTACATATTCGTCAAGATTTCTCTGCACCCTTTGTTATTGAGTATTTCATTCATACGTACGCGCGTTACAACTTAACCCCCACAGCATGTGTTCCATCTAACTTCTGCGTAACCAGGCTACTGGACTCTGTCTTTTGTTTGGTTTGTTTTGGTGTTGTAAATCGTAGCTAAGTTCGTTCTGTCAACGATGTACCCAATCTTCTATTGTTACGTGTAGTCGGACGTTTATTCATTGTTCCTCCACTGGCGTCGGGTCTGACGTGTGTCTAATCGTTCTTATTTACGATACTGGCCTGGTTGTTAACTCGGGTGTGCATGAGCGTACATCTTGATCACAAAATTATAAATTTGTAAAATTTTTGAGCACTATAAGATATTGCAAGATTCGTGAAGTTCCTAATGATTAGACGGTCGGGACACGTGCATAGATTAGAACAGGAATAGAACTAATAAAAAAAGTAAGTGACTGAAACTCGGTAGACGCTAGAGGGCGAGGAAGACCGGAGAAGAACTGGTATGAATTTAAGGAGTATGGGAATTACGAATAGGTGGAGCGTTATTAATGACAGAAAAATACGATGCACAACAGTCGCGGAGGCCAAGTCCCACACAGAGTTTTAGCAACAAGAAAAAAGAAAAGTTCTTCTTCTTCTTCTTCTTCTTCTTCTTCTTCTTCTTCTTCTTCTTCTTCTTCTTCTTCTTCTTCTTCTTCTTCTTCTTCAAGGATTAGGTTATATAAATCTGTTCCGGCATCCATTTCATCCTCGGACGACCCACGTCTCTTCTAGCAATGGCTTTATAGTTCAGTGCCGCTTTTGGCAATCGATCCTCTATCACCCTTTGCAGGTGATCCCAGCATTGTTTTCTATAAATTGAAATAATTTCGTTTATGTCCTTTACTTCGAGTTCCGCTCTGATATCTGTATTCCTTATTCTATCTTGCAATGTATAATTTAAAGTATTTCAGCACTCTGAATCTTGCCGCATTCCTTTTTTGTCATGACCCACGCCTCATTCGCATATGTCAATGTGGGTATTGCAATTGCCTTATAAAATTTAATCCTTGTTTTGTGTCTTGTTTTATTTCTAAGATTTCTGTGAATCTTACCACAAATACAACGATTGTGGTGTTACAGAAATATATAACGTTTAGTATAGCGGTAAAATTGTAAAATTATAAAAGACGAAAGAAACGTCTGATAAGAATCAATCTATATATATAAGTGCGAGATCTCGGACGGACCGAGAATCATAACAGGAAAGGTTGGCCGAAACGGGAAGACAAAAAAAAGGAAGAAGAAGAAGCATTGTTTTACACCTCACACGGACACACACCGCATTCAGATCGTTCGCGATCGACAGCAACGAACATAATTGAATATGTTAATGGCGGGGTTTCGACTGTTTAATGGTAATTTAATGCGCTGAATTTGCACACAATTCGTCTCGCCGTTGTTCCGCATTCTTCGCTTAATTTGATTATACACTAAACCACCGAGAGATTATGCACACTCCGTCTGACGTAGACTACTACTACTACTGTGTTCGCATCAACATCACTGCTGACTTGATAGTCATTGTGCGGTAGTAGAAACTATTTAAACTCATTAAATTTACATACGTTTCGCTACATACACATACACGCACACATCAGTGTCCTGATTAGATGTGTGCTAAACTAGTATTTGAAAATAACAGGTACGAACGAAACCGTTCCAAAAAAATAACACATACAAATAAAATACCTGTTATTATATACCTATTATACATATACCTGTATTATATAATGTGTTATAAAAAATAAATTGAAACTAAAGGTATTAACAGTGTGACTTTACACTGTGACTTTATTAAGCTGTTACTGTTTAAAAGAAAATAAGAAACAAGAAAATTTGTAGGCCTATCTCCCTTTGGTAATACTAATTTAAGTTTGTACTAGGAGTAAACAAACTGACATAGACTTAATATTATATTATTGACTTCATTCTGGTTAGACAAATCAGTTGCGAAACTGAGGAAATGAAATTTAGAGTGCACGTAATAGCACAACAAATAATGTCTAAAAAAACATCAGAAACATACAATAGAAACATAACAGTAAGCCACAAGAGTTACAACAATCTCATCATTGAGATAGATATTGTTGAGATAGCGTTGGAAAATAACGCTATCCTTGGAAAATAAAATCTTGTTGTACAAAGCGATCATTAAACCAATATGGACGTATGGAATTGAGCTGTGGGGTTGCTCAAGTAAGTCAAACGTCAACATAATTCAGCGCTTCCAATCAAAAGCACTGAGAACAATAGCAGGTGCAGAATGGTACATATCAAATCATACACTTCATATGGACATCAACATACCCCTGGTAGAAGAAGAATGCAGAGCCAGAGCACAAAAGCATTATGACAGATTGCAGAGACACACTAACAGACTAGCATACGACCTGACCACTACAGACATCACAAGACGACTTAAAAGAAAATGGCTCACTGACCTGAGCAGATAGTACGGGCTACATGGATGGATGCAGCTCCGCCTCATGTCCATTAGTCATCAAATTGGCTCATAGAACTTTATATGTATACATTCTTGTGTATGTAATAGTTCTGATTGCTGGAAAAAAAAAAAAAAAAAAAAAAAAAAAAAAAAAAAAAAAAAAAAAAAAAAAAAAAAAGTGAGATGTGCAGTCAAGTTATAATCATCTCCGAATCACATTAACAAAAAGTACTATATGGCCTATCATCTATCACCCAGTCTGTAGGTTATAACACAATATAATTCGCTTTTTCCAAATTTACCAAGTTGGTGACTAGTATAATATATAATTTGTTAATATATATCTGCATAACACACGAGAATAAATGTAACATCAGTATGAATTTGTTTCATTTATTAACATCAGCTTTGTCTCTTTGGCATAGAGATATTTTGAACCTCGCTGTTTTGGTTCGTTTCATACTTGTATGGCAATCGGCACATGCGCAGAATGAGGTATTCAGCACCAGTAACCGTGACTTTGTACTCGTAGTACTCATTTATTCGTTAGTTGCTTAGGAGGCTCCCGCGACTCGGAACCTCGAGGCCGCGAGTAATCGGAAAGGGTATTTCGACTTTACATTTATCGTTGAATCGGAACAGGCATTTCAACTTTTCAGTCACTGTTATATCCGTTCCACAAAAATAATCGTTCCAACATACCTTTTATAGAAATGTCGGCCCACCTCTAGTCCTAATTGCTCTAAATATCATGTAGGTTAAACAAAACAAAACAAAAAATCAGAAGGTAGATAGCAATAATTTTAAAATGCCTATACGAAACCCCATGTATGGAAAAAATTAATTTGGTCATACATTCGATAAATAATGCGCATAATATTCCTCCAGATTTTGAGTTATGTAAAATTAATTTAAAATGTGTCCAAACGAGAAAAAATCAACTTTTGAGAAAGCTTCTTCATTTTTCAAATATAAAAACTACAATTTACTAGATCGAATGTACATTGACTCAAACTATAAGTTTAATATTAATGTATACTTCATACGGGTCCCGTAAGTTGTTTTTTAGGATAAACTGAAAAAAATAGCTTTGAAAAATGTATTTTCGTATGTTGGCCAACTTGCGTGACAGTGAAGAAATTTCGCTTTTTACGTTGGTGAGGTTACGTAAGTAATTATAACATTATAGAACTTTTGTTAAGCTCAGTAGGTAACAGCAAGTTTACGTTTTGTGTTGTGACTTTTTTCATTTTGTTGTGAGTTTAGTATAATTTCATAAAGTATTTTTTAAGCGGTGGAAATAATTCTGAATTTTTCCAGCGGCAATAAAAGACGATAATGTATTGATGCCAGAGAAGAAGGTAATGAAAAAGAAACAGGAAGCTTCGAAAATATTTATTTAGATTCGATTTTATTTTTTCGCCAACGTAAAATACCCTCCGTTGGTACAAAACGATTTGGCAATTAAAAAAACTTGGTTTTAAGAAGCTTTTACAAATATTAGGATAATAATAAGGATAGTGGTCTTAGGCCACTAGAGTTTCAAGGAGATATCTCGCACGGCGACCGAATGAACGTCGTTGGTCACGGAGCCATGGACTCAAAAACAGCAAATCTACTAACCTAGAGGAAAAAGGAAAATATATACGTTTTAAACTATTCAATATTGAATAGTCCTTCACTAGTATAGCATCTTTACTGTAGTGGAAATTGTCATTAAACACATGACAAATTAAAACTGTAACAAATTTTAATTACACACATACGGTTACACATTAACATATATTACCAAAGGTCACACTTGGGACATGGAAAGTCGATCAAAGAAAATGAATACACACGCTATTGTAATTTTTCACACGGCATTCTACATGTCAAAACTTCCAAAAGTCGGTCGATTTTTATGGCAGGCCGTTATAAAAAACAGTAAATCGACGAAAATGTTACAAGCTACCAGTTAAACATGTAAGTAGTGTTTGCTTTAATTGACTGATTTATTTTTTAGTTATTTTTAAGAAACTCAGAGTTAATATTTTCGTTTACAGATACTCCATAAAGAGGAGTGTATCACTCACTATCTATTGCCAAATGTTAACATCCCGTTAGGGACGTTAAACCAATGGCTTTAACCTTTTCAGACAGCGCAGTATTCTATTTATTTCTACCTCTCATTCGCAGTGCCAAATTTTCCGGCAGCATTATGCGTTTTTTTTAGGTGAAGTGATTCCCTACATACGAGTTGCAGTTACAGGCCTGCGGATGAATATTATTGCTATATATATATATACCAGCGAAATAAAATGCCAAGCAGTCTGCAAGGAGAAAATCAGACATTGCCCTTTTTTACACAAAAGCAGTGTGTAATTTGACGGTATTTTTGCATCCATACGGGCGGTGTGTGTGTGTGTGAAGACTAATTGAAATGGTGTAAAAGCGGATGCTCTTCTCTGTCTCTCTATTAAAATATATAAGATTGTGATGCTTGAACTAATTTCTTACGTAGAAACGTTTCTGAGAAATCCAATAACAAAATGATTTGAATAAGTGGAGACATTAAGTAACTAAAATTCCTTCTGTCCGGGGCGAAGTCACTTCAACTTGCCAGGAAAGCACCCGATTTCGACTCGATTCGTCACTGCCGATACAACAGAGATTTTGTTTCACCCGTACACCCATGAACCAGAAGGAAGTTCGGAAGGGAGAAAACCGCCGATAATCGGTGATACAGGCGTTCTTTCGAGACGCCGTTCCGGGCCCCACTAGTGGAAATGAGGGTTCGTCAGACGCAACAGCGTGACCAATGAATTGCCAACTTGCAATAGAATATGAGGCAAAAATACCGCATAAACCGTTAAAATCGTCTATTTGGTAGGCACTCCAGGCACTGGAAAGACTGAAAATAAGCAAATCCTTCCAGTTAGTATAAACGTGTTTAAGTATCGAGTTTTAAAGAGGGCAGCGCTATGTAGTTCGGAAGTCAGTTAAAGATGGATTTCAGGCCACTCATAACCTGCAAGTAGTTTTAAAAACAATCAATTTTCCTTATTTTGTCTTAAACAAGTAGTTGATATTTTCTGAGTAATTTGGAAATAAATTTACGTTATTATACGGCGCTCCAAATCGCATGGCACCTAATGGATTAGAAGATCCTTACTAATGCACACACACAAACGCAGCTGGCCCGTACGCCTGGGGTATGAATCGTGTACTGGGGCGTCCACTACGTAGGCCTAACTGCAGCTTTTATAATATGAATTTTTTAACAAACGAGCTTAGCATATTTGCAATCTCCATAAAATTTTAAAGAAAGTGACACCAAACACGAGGTGGTTGTGATATATTTTAGATGTAGAACTAAGTCTAATTTAATTTCATTTTGGCTTTAGAAATTAGTATTTTGTAAATGTTATTTAATTTGCAAAATACTTATATTTATCGCAATTATGTGATGTTTGGACTCATTTTTCTCACAATTTCACGGAGATTACAAAAAATATTATTTAATTTGGGTTATTACCTAAATTAAAAATTTAGTTTTGAATTGGATCGTATACTATTGGGTCGTGCCTGGTCGGGCCGGGCTGGTTGTGAGTGCGCGTGCAAGAGTCTTTTAATCCCTTAAGTGCCATCTGTTTTGGAACACTATAGACCTGAAAGTAATTTTTATGATTCTCGCTTTTGAACCGAAACTCTGCTAAATATTTTGTTACCATTTTTGAAATTTGTTAACAAAATTAGAGAAAAGCGTATAGTCTTAATCGGTGGACCGTACTTATTTATACTACATGTTGGGCTATCTTTAATATCTACCATGAACCCCATATTTCCCAGCCGTAGGTCGTGTGATTGGAAAAAAATGCTTTCGTGGTAAATGGAAAAAATCGCAGAATGAAAAAGCAGTCACTGAATTACTTGATTTGGAATTAATTGACAGAAAGAAGAAAATATTAGGCCGAATACTTCAGTTTTGCGGTGAACATGACTTTGTATTTACCTCTGTGGAGGTAACTTGATAGTCATGCTTTCCGAAAATTAAGATTGGAACCGGATAGTGCAAGTAACTAACGTGCAATGAATTAGTGAGAAGAGCGAGCGGAAGTAGTGATTGAATCGGTGAAAGAGCTTAGACAACCAGGAATGTTATGAGAAACTAGAAGAGCAGAGGTGGAAGCAACTGGATGACCCCGAGTACTGAGTTGCGGACTGCTTTAAATCAGATAAAACAAATAAAAGTCTGTTGTAAAAAGCTGAAATTCGTTTTTTCTAAATTCCATTTTTTATGCTTAAATAAATGACTCATTACCTCAGGAACCAAATAAAGTATGTAGGTGAAACATTTTGTGGCTACTGGACTCGCAGAAGTATTGAAAACACTAGACTAAAATTACAAAGTTTCGTTGAAAAAAGTAAATAAAACATGTTTACACATTTTAAACATGTTTTCTCATGAAACATTTCACTAAAAAATTTACTAAAACTTAAAATATTAGACATTTTTGTAATTCAAATTTGGCTGCAGAAATTTCAGACGCGTAGCGTTTACAAGTTTTGACAGAGTTCAGTTCAGTTCATCGTTCATTCGTGGCCAACGCTTCGTGATCCCATGATCTATGTCTCGCCAACTCCTTCCACCTTGCACTATTTCCCGGAGATCTGATGTATTATTATTTGTTACTTCAATTATACCATCGATTTACCTAATCCTCTTCCCCTTTTGTCATCCACGTTTTACAGCATTAGATTCTTTTCTAGCTAGTCCTGGCTCCTCTTTACATGACCAAAGTATAAGATTTTCAGCTGTAATATTTGACTCTCCATTTTAACGATTCAAATAACGTAACTCTAAATTTTAGGCAATGTGATATACTGCTTACATACTGTTACGCGGCGGTCTCACCGATCGTCGTGTTGTTCAGTGGAAACAGAGTAACTGACACCAATGAACTCGCTAATTGCAAACATTACTTAGACACAAACAGCAGTTATAAATCAAGAAATCACTCTTGTACAATACTTGAAGTTGAATTAGTCCAACACACAATAATAAATGTCGCCTTATTATAGTTCCGCACTAATTAACACAGTGATTACTTCGCCACGATACTTTGATCCACACTTGACTACCGCCACGTCCAAACTGACTAGGCCGCTCCAAAATTCACTATTTATCCTCTACCGCCTTGCAGTAAAGCGACAAACGTCTGGAAGAGACACAGACAATCTAGAAGAATCGAGGATCACTACGCACTCAGCGAAGTGGTACTATTTATTTCATCAGCGTAACATATATTTAGGAGTTTCAATTGACAAGAAAAAAACTGTTAGTTATTTTTGTAAATTTCTTGTAAATTATGAACTCTTCAGATATGATAAATCTAGAGCGGTTGAATGGCTCATTGTTTCTTTTTTCAAGGAGAGTCAATTCATAGTGGAAGATTGAAGTAGATTTTGTACTTTACTCTGATTTATTATTAATTTTTAACTATTTTTCTCGGTTGCTGATGATAAATTAAAGGGTTATTGAAGGTCTACAATTTTAAATAATCTAGATAAACTGGAAACATTTGTTCTCATACCATGTTTCATATGAATATTCCCTGGCGCATGTAGGCCTATAGCATATTGTTATTATTATTAGGCGTTATTCGGAAGAAAGAAAGTGCTAGATCTGTGTTAGGCGAACGTACTAGAACAGCAAATAGTTTTAACAGAAGTGGCTCTAGTACGAAAGTACAAGTGTTGATCACACCAGTAGCGGTCTAAGGGTGCGGCGGAGGGGGTGGACCGCCCCGGGCCACATTTAATAGGGGGCCACCAGATTTGGAAAATTAAGTTTTTTAAGTAATTTTTTTTTTTGCAAACGTTCTATTGTGACGTCCTGAAACGCAACACTAGGAGAGGTCCAGGTCGATCGATTCCAAAGATTTTGTCACATTATTTTGGAATCTACCTTACGACCCTACCTCATGAAGTGTGTAGAGATATTAAAATAAACTTATAAAGTTAAGTTTATTATTAGAAATATGTTTATATTAAAAAAGAAGCGTCAGTTGTACCTAGCGTCAATGCCTCACCACGCTGTCGGCAGTCGCAAATTGAACCCCAAACAGCACGGACGGCAGCGGCAGCGGTAGCGACTCAAGAAGGCCGTGTCTGGATACCAAAATATAAACGGCGGAGTGAAATACCGGGCGATAACATGTAGGCCTACGCTAAAACAGATTACACCAGTGAACAATATTTAACATTTCAGGACACCAACAATTTGTTTGAAATCTCTCGTCAGAATTTTTACCGAACAGTGGATAATACGGGGTGCGCAAAATCAGGTCAGTTAGTCGATTTTTCCGAGGCCAGAACTAGAAAACGGCCATTTTAGAAAGTTCACCTTATTTGCACTAAAACCGCTAACTGACTTGAAAGAAAATTGCATTGTTTGCAGCAATGATAAATTTGTTTTGCAGTATACAAGTTTATTGTATATTATAAAGTATTGTAATAAATTTAATGCAGTCTATAAATAATACTACTGCTCTTATTTCTTTAAACTTTGTATTTACAATATGAAAGTGGATTTTTATTTCAAACATTTCTTACTACAGCTTCTTATGAAGTTTCCTAATTAGATGTATTAATACAGCAATTAGATTTAAAGACTTAAATACTGTGTATTACTTGAGGATAAACGTCCTATGGGAGAGGGCCTCAGAAAGATATCCGCCCCGGGCCTCCAGTGGCCTAGGTACGCCACTGGGTCACACTGTTTTAAATGTTACTTAACTCGCGCATGTGCGTGAAATGTTACGTACTTGAAAGGAATGCCGTGCAGTCTACTATAACTTCACAAAACGATATTCTAACTTAACGAGTTTTATCTATACCACTTTGCCCGTGTAAATCGCTTGTTTCTCAACGCTCTTATCTCTCCACACTATGACTGTGTGCGCGCGCGTTACTTTATTTCATGTAACCACTCACTACTGCCTTGTGTAGGTCTCTGCGTACACCTTATGTAACCCTAGAGCGTTACCAGACGCTAAATGTTACTTCTGGTGTTACTACCTACACGTTTCTTTAAAACCTACATAAAATATAAACTGGCCTAACGTATTTTCTCATTGACTTGCGCTGCCTGCCCTGTCTCTCTGTCTAACTCTGTCTCTCCCTCTCCTCATCTCTCTCCTGTCATTCCTCTTTCACGCACACACTCTGTCCATCTGTTTTTTCCGTCTCGCATTTTATTCCCATATTATAACATTATAACTACCACGGAATGTCTGCCTTTTCTCTAGCCCATATCGCATCCCCCCCCCACTCTACTGTAAACTTTCTCACACTCTTTCCATTTCTATTTATTTGTGTTAATTTTATTTAACACCTGCTTGCCTTTTTCTGGTCGTCATGTAACTCAATTCTCTTTTCCTTCGTTTTTTTCACTTCGTTCTTCTGACGCTGCCGCTCTCTTGCTTCCTGTAAGCCTCTCCGTGTCCGTCTTTCCCAATTTCTCATTTACTTTTCATACGTTATATCCCTCTGACCGTCTTGTTATTTTCTTCAATTCCTCTTCTAACACAGCGCATATAGAATTGTCTTAAAGAATGTGTATTCAGTTGTCGAGTGATTTTTCCAGATTTTTGTCATTTTGAGTAAGAATATTATGCACTTCCTGCCAGCCTCGTGACTACTATCTGAGGTTTAATTGTGAGTCCCAAATTGTTAATTGCACTGTGATTTCCAAACTACAATTTAGTAGGTACTTTCCTAAATATTTTCAATTGAGCGTAGACTTGATCCTCTCTCATCCATTAGGTCCATGGTCAATTGCGCTCTCTAGCCACTATACAGTTCCCACCAGAGAGAAATCTCTACAGTGATGGGCTGCTGCTGATGGGGAGGAGTGTTGTCCGTGTGGTTCGGTTGCCCTAACAGCCTCGCTTTACTCCGTTACCGACCGCTGTACTGCCTCGTTTACTCCAGCTGTGAATAACACTGGACTTATCTCCAGCCATGTAGCCGCGTTGTTGGAGTGTTGCTATGTATCATTTAAGTAAGGTTCCAACATCATCAGCAGAATGACTAAGACAAGACTAATTGCGAAACGCTGAATCCGTGTGGACCGCACATAACGATAGCATTTTACTTACGATAAAATCTGATTGGTGCAGACTGGCAGTGACACAATTTTAAGAACACGGTGTTATATCAAAAGCTTCCGTCTGTTAGGAATTTGGCCGCGGCAGTATCAGACTCTGTTGGATTGACTCGATCTTGAGCAAAGCGAACTCTCTTCCACTGAGCTACCACGTCGTCTTAAGTGTGTAATGGAATTAATTTTGTAGCCGGTTCAACGGGAAAATTCTTCTTCTTCTTCTTCTTCTTCTTCTTCTTCTTCTTCTTCTTCTTCTTCTTCTTCTTCTTCTTCTTCTTCTTCTTCTTCTTCTTCTTCTTCTTCTTCTTCTTCTTCTTCTTCTTCTTCTTCTTCTTTTGAACCTGTAACGGCAACCATCTCAGTCTCGGACCCACGTTACCGATGGTTTTATAGTAAGTGAAATTATACGGACTTCTACCAACGGAAAAATTATAAGTGAAATTATCTTTACTTAATTAAATATATTAAGTCATCATCGTCGTCATTGCCATCAGTAGGATTGTCCACTGCCAAGCTGATGCATCGCCAGTCATACTGTATTAAACTAATCCTGTCGCGTTCATTGTTCCGAAGTTGAACGAGGAGATGATCCCTCAATCACTAAAGAGTTTACGTCGTGGGTGGCCTCTTTATGTAGTCTACTTCGGCCTTCAGCCCTATCAAACGTCGAGTCGTGACCATTTAGATTTCAATGATTTTTGTAGATGAGCAGTCTCGGCAAGAGTTCGGTGGGCAGGCAGATCGAGTCGATGCCGCTCAACTTTCCAAAGGCAACTATGTTTGCGTCTCCGACTTGTTGACATTTGTCTCTGTGCGCGCGCACAGTGCTTCACGTATACATAGGAGGCGGGCGACGGCTGGGGCAGAAGTGACCGGAATACAGTGTATCTGTATGCGCGCCAAGTAGCCTACTGAGACAACTGCATCGCTAATGAAGAGGAAACACAAACACAGTCGGTACGCAGTGCAGACATATAGGGCGGGGGCGCACGTGCACGTGCATTGTGCATTCCATACGTGTCTCCGCGCTCTAGTCCAGCAGTCGGCAACCCTGCGCCTGCGCCTGCGCCCGCGAACCAATTTGTAATTTTATTTTATTTTTAACGAAGCAACGCACCCGCATTGGACCTGCTTCGAAGTACAGTATTATAAAGTAGTACAATCCGTTTACCGAACCGCCCTACGACTGCCCCCAACGTGTGTAACGTCCGCACCTTTCTATTAGGACGGGGAGGGGTGCGCGGCGCCCATAGAACTGGTCCTCAGTTACACATGCGCCCCCATAAATTCAAAGGTTGCCTCTGACTGGTCTAGTCCGTCGAGTTACCTTCCACATGTAAATTTTTTAAAACTTTGTTCTCAGAAGCAGTGTATTTGTTTATAGCCCTAAAATTAAACCAACGTGTAAAAAAAAATTATTGCACACATAATTATTGTATTTGAAATTTAGAAATTCCGATTACCCCACTACTTTTAGTTTAGTCTCTTCTTCTTCTTTAACCTCGTAGTTAGGACTCTGTCCTGTTCTATAACAACGGTCCTACATGTTGTCACGCCACCTCTTCCTTGCCCAACCAATGCTGCTCTTCGAGTGTGCTTGACTAGCTCTTGCCTTTTTTTACTAGCCTTGTGTCATCCATTCTTGATAGCCTATGTGTTCATTCAAGTAAAGTGTTTTTTTTTTTTGTAAAGTAATAATTATTGTAAAGCCATCATACAAAAAACGCTGAACATGCCAAACAACTGGGTTGGTATTATTACGCCCTATATTCTGACACCTGGCCGGATTTTCCCAATTTTTTGTACAATTTTTGAGCCATGCAGTCCCATAATTTTAAAATTTTCGAAACTATACACTATATTCAGATTTTTTTTATTAAATTTCTATTTAATTTAATATCCGACATGGAATTCGCAATTTCATTAAACTTGTGCCCCATTTTTTGCCCCTGGGGTCTAAAAATTTTCAAATTTCAAAACATTAACATTACATTTAGATTTTAATTAAAATTCCTTTTACTTTGATACGCCACTATAAATTTTAGCGATTTTATCAACATTTTCACCCACTTTTTCACCCGGCAGCGTCCAAATATTTTGAAAATTTTAAAAAATGAATGCTGACGTCATTTGTCGGTTTAAATTTCTTTTAGTTGATGCCCCACATGACTCACGATTTTTCCGAAATTTTAACCCCTTACATTTTTGTCTTCCGCTCCCTATTCTTGGGGGAATCGATCTTAAATACAATACGGTTATGTAAGGTATGGACACCCGTACCGAGTTTTACGAAAATCGGTTGATGCTTTCAAACGTTATCTTGAGACACACCCGAATAGATATACAAACAGACAAATGCCAAAAAGCCGAGTTAAAACTGAGAACCCGTTTCGCTCGTTCAATAACTTTCACATCGATTTCAAACATTGTTAGTGTAGTTAACCTAGAACGGTGGATTGTAAGAAACGACATTGCTTTGCAGTTTGGTTTTATTAACGCCAAACATTTCGCTCATCCTACAGTAAGTCAGGCTATCACACGCCTCATTAACGGTCGGGTCGGCTCAGCTCTCTTATTAAATGGTTAACGTCTGGCCTTCCCGAACACCATCATCAGTCGTCATCATCATCATCTGCAAGGATTAAACCAAGGATGCTTTGTTCCGGTCTCAAACAGGCAAAGAGTCTAGAGCTGGTTACTCCAGCGCTTCCTCGGACGTCCCACACCTGTCCGTCCCCTCGGCTTATAGTTCCATACTTTGGGGTTGCGGCAGTCATCCATTCGGCAAAGATGTTCCCAACGATGCAGCCGATAATGGGCGATCCTGTCGAGTATACTCATAATGTTCAGTTTCTCCCGTGTATCTGTGTTTTTTGTATGATAATGGAGAGTAGGCCTATACCTTGCCACGTGCCTGAGAAATCTCATTTCAGCCGCTTGGATGCGACTGGCCCGGCCTTTCACTAAAGTCCAATTATCAGACCCATAAGGAAGTGTGGGAAGGGCCATCACCTTGTAGAATTTTAGGTTTGTTCCTTTACTTGCTGACCTAAGGGTTCGCCTAATGATCCCGCACATAAGGTTGAACTAATGCAACTTATTCACAACGTCGTTGTTTTCATTAGAAGTGTTTTACACTGTAGCCCAAGAATTCGAAATTGCTAACTTGTTCCAGGACAGTACCATCTATAACATTTTTTGCCCGTACGGGATCAGTTCCACGAAAAGCCATCACCTTGGTCTTAAGTGTGGATATTTGCAATCCAGAGTCTTTGCAGATTCGATTTAACAAATGTATACCCACTGAACAGCATTGTCATAGTAAAAACGCTTATAACGATGTTGAAAGCTATTAAAATGTTTAATTTATGTCTAAAAGATCGTTGAAACTGGTATCTTATACACAGGCGCATGATTATCGGTATTTATAAACTGCATGCTAAAATCCGATATCGCTTTAAAAGATTTCTAATGTGTTAATTTCCTTTCCAGTTTCATCGTCATTAAATTTCGATTGATTGTTTCTCTCCAAACACTCCTTATCCCTTTGATTCTCTTGTCTCGGTATCGCCACAAACAAAGCGTACACAGAGTAATTAACAATAACTGAGCGTACAGTAGCGGCTCACGTACGTAGCAGCGGTTTCCTCCAGCGTACGTGTGTAGCGTAGACTGCTTGACGCTACTGCCAGGCTGTGTCTGACGCTTTTGTAGTGCGTCCACTTCCGCGATTATAACAACAGTAAGAAATTGTTTACGTATTGTGACGACATCGCTTACAACAATGTATTTATTTTGTACCTATGTCCGCGTACTGTGTGCTTCTCAAATTTGCCACCGATGTTTATCAATATGTTTGACATGTTTTCGCGTTCACGTGAGATATTTTTGTTTATATGACAAGAGTATTTGGTTTGTATATGATGATGGTAATGTTTCAATAACTTATTAAATCCATGTAAAGTCTGAATAACTAAATAAAACATATGTTAATATAATATCAAATGTTAATTACGTATCAACTATATTTGGCAACTTTCCTGAAAGGATACACCAAACAACTCAAGGAGGAACTGATGAAACTTGGTATCTCTTTGAACGACTGTGTGGATAGAAATACGTACAGGAACAAAATTCAAAATCTTGAGATTTTCTACGATGGGAGAAGACGAGAAGGGGTGGTCATTGGAAAGGAAGGCGGCGCATTGTGTGCGAATGAGGGCCTTCTGGCAGGAGAAGAAAATGAAATAATATTGGCGTGGTCCACGTTTGGCCTGTTCCTGTAAAAAAAATGTATTTTTCTAATAGCAAATATTATTATTATATGTTAATACGATTTAAAATATGTGTTTTCACTAGTAAAGGAATTATTATCGTTAATATTATTATAATAAATAATAATATTAATTAGTATTATTACTATGATTATTACAATAAATATAAACTATAAATTGGAAGTCTATGGCACTATTAATTTATAAAGACTTCTGTGAAAAATTTGATGCAAAATTTGGATTGACTCCACGAAAATTGTTTAACAAAGACTTAAGCAGGAAGTGCATGAATAGACTGAAACAGCCTAGTCGTAAAGTTACAAGGTTACTTTATTACACTTGACATTAAAATGTAGCCAGTTTCAATAAGCTAGACTTTATAGTAATGATTTTTAAATAATATTAAAATTTACTGACCTCAAATCTTGTAATTTTAGCTTTCTATTTTTATCATCTGCTATTTCAGTTAGAATAATTCGATTGGATTTTTGCGATTCCAGCTTCGTCGAAGGTTATTGATGAACAATTAATTACTTCATATGGGAAGAGACCTTTTTATTCATTTAGAATTCGACAGTTGTGAAAACAATCGAAAGAGTTCATCCAGTACAAAACGGTCTACGGTTCAGCAATAAGAGCTCAGAAGGAGTTCCATCCATATATCCGTAATAATATCCATATAATATCCATTGTATGTTCCCTATGTTTTCATTGCCTATCTTTTTTATTTATTTTTTTTTTAATCGGAGTCAAAACGTCCTAGGACGTTGTCCGATGCCTAATCTCTATCGTTAACTGCCGTTGCACCTTGCAGTTTTCGTCGTTTAGTCCTCTATCGGCCATTGATACATGTTTCCTTGGGTCTTCCTTTCTTTCAGTGCTCTCTCATTAGTGTTTTTGGTAGTCGGTGTTATCCCATTCTTTGTACGTATCCGTACCAGATTAGTTGTTTTTCTTCAATCCATTCGAAGATTTTGTCTTTTTAACGCTGATTCTTCTTTGATCGTTTCGATTCGTATTCGCTCTAGCCTTAAAGTTCTAGCAGCTCGTCTCAAAGCATCCATTTCTGTTGCTTCTAACTTTCTTTTTACCTGTTCTTTTAGTCTCCATGTTTCGGATCCGTACATCAACGTGCTTTTAACCAAACGTTTCCAGTTTCTGTGCTCCATATAATGCGATTCAATGATATAATTATTTGTTTTGATTTGTTTATTCCTGATTTTATTTCAACATCATCTGTTCCTTCTTCATTAAAGTTTATTCCTAAGCATTTATAGCTGTTGCATTTTATTATACTTTCGTTGTTTTCTAAGATTAAATCTGTTGTTTCTTCTTCGACACACAAGTACTGCGTTTCTTTCTATGTTCATCAGTAATACCCATTTTCCATACTCTTCCGTCAGTTTGCGTGTCATATATTCCAGGTCTTCTTTCAGTGTTTATCTACATATCGAATATGTAAAGTATACAGTCATATATTCGTGTTTAAAATTATCGCTGATAAAAATATTCGTCTAATTACTTGAAGGAAACTTCCTCCCTCTGTTTATTTTCCCAGTCTATTGTTACAGTATTATTGTAATTTTGTAAACACAACATTTGAAATACAATATTATTCGGACACGCCCAACACGGGAGGTAATTCTGTGAATGGTACGTAGTAGAAATTATATTTCATACTTCTCACACGATATTTGAAAGGTTTGTTGTTATCTTTGGCCACCGATCCTGGAACAAAGAATAAATATCAATAAATCCACTGACTAAAATATATGAAGGAGTTAGTGGTAAAACTAAGCAAACCGAAGTCTCAGGATGTTTCAAATAATGACTTTCTGTCATTTCTGTTTTTATTTTTTAACAGCTATGTGATAAAAAAACTCTACTAATAATAAAAATTAACCTTGAGACGAATTATTGGGAAAACATTAGGCCCACGAAAAACTTCAGAAGGTTGGAAATGAAGAAGTAATGATGAGATATATCAACGTGTAGAAAATATAACAGAAACAGTGAGACAAAGAAGACTAGTATTTTTTGGACATTTATATAGAATGGACGACGGTAGGTTAACAAAACAGATCTTCAAATGTCTGTGGGGAAAGTAGTCAACATCAAGTTGGATTAAAGAAGTCAAAAAGGATTTAGAAAAAATAATATAAACGCAGAAGAAGCAATTGAAAGAGATGTTTTTCGCAATGGAAGGAGTCCAGGGTATGAGAGAGAAAAACGCAGGTTCAACGTGGTCTGAAGACACGAAGAAGAGAGATAGTGAAAAGATCAAAGAATATTGGAGAAAAAGAAAAGAACAGGGAATAAAAAATTGAAATTGGCATGTGGTCCTCATCAGATGGCCGATACAAATAGAAAAAAATAAACTAGATAATCAGTTTTATGATTTATCATTGCATGTGAAAACCTTTAATTTCAGTTTTACGTAAATTCACATGAGTGGACTTGGGTAAGATTAACCGATACGAAAAACAACTTCCTGAGTGGACTTGGGTAAGATTAACCGATACGAAAACCAACTTCCTGAGTGGACTTGGGTAAGATTAACCGATACGAAAACCAACTTCCTGAGTGGACTTGGGTAAGATTAACCATTACGAAAACCAACTTCCTGAGTGGACTTGGGTAAGATTAACCGATACGAAAACCAACTTCCTGAGTGGACTTGGGTAAGATTAACCATTACGAAAACCAACTTCCTGAATGGACTTGGGTAAGATTAACCGATACGAAAACCAACTTCCTGAGTGGACTTGGGTAAGATTAACCGATACGAAAGCCAACTTCCTGAGTGGACTTGGGTAAGATTACCCAATACGAAAACCAACTTCCTGAGTGGACTTGGGTAAGATTAACCATTACGAAAACCAACTTCCTGAATGGACTTGGGTAAGATTAACCAATACGAAAACCAATTTCCTAACTTCTAAATATATAAGCATATTATATAATGAAATAAAAATAATTAAAAAAAGTTTTGTTTTAACTATAGAAAAAAAAATTATTACAATAAGAAAGGACTTACGAAGAAGAAGTAAATTTGGATACAGAGTTTTACTGTAGATATGACAGCATTTTAAGGGGGCGCCATTTTTTAACCGACTTTTGTTGCAGTAGGACACTTTACTGTATCGATACGGTTACTCGTGGAGACGTTTTTGACTGCGATATTTGACGTGATACGGGCGCAAAGGAACCGATGTACTGTATAGCTTGAGGTGCAGACACCTCACAAACAAAAATCTGCCTTTTAGAGTTTTCGGAGTTAAACTCACTTGTTATTTTTTGATTCTTTTTATACATTTCACCTAGAGATCTGCTAAACTAGTATATGAAAATAACAGGTACGAACGATACCGTTCCAAAAAAATAACACGTACAAATACCTGTTATTATATAGGGCCTACCCATTATACATATACCTGTATTATAACATTTGTTATAAGAAATACATCGAAACTAAAAGTATTAACATTGTTACTTTACACTGTGATTTTGTTAAGGTGCTACTGCTTAAAAGAAAAATAAGAAACAACAGAATTTGTGGACCTAACTCCCTTTGAGGGAATGCTAATTTAAGCTTTCACTAGGAGTAAACAACTGTCATAGGTTTAATATTAAATTATTGATTCCATTTTGATTAAACAAATCAGTTGCGAAACTCGGGGGCAATGAAATTTAGAGTGCACGTAATAGCACAACAAAGTATGTCAAAAAAATGTACGTGAGATGTGCAGTGAAATCATCTCCGAAATCACATTAACAAAAAGTACTATATGGCCTATCAGCCACTCTGTAGGTTATAACACAATATAATACGCTTTTTCAAAATTTATAAAGTTGGTGAGTAGTATAATATATAATTTTTTTATTATAATCTGTATTATATGTCTACGTAACACATGAGAATAAATGCAACATCAGTATGAATTTTTTTCTTTTATTAAAAACAGCTTCATCTCTTTGGCATAGATATTCTGCACCTCGCTGTTTTGCTTCGTTTCGTAATTGTATGGCAATCGGCACATGCGCAGAATGAAGTATTCACCACCAAAAAGTGGCTTCTTACTCGTGTACTCGTAATACTCCTAATTCTTATAGTACTCGTTTACTTGTTGTTACTTATGTACTTGTTCACTCGGTAGTTGCATAGGGGGATTTCGCGACTCGGAACCGTGAGGCCGCGAGTAATCGCAACGGGTATTCCGACTTTCAGTTATTGTTGAATCGGAACAGGTATTTCAACTTTTCAGTCACTGTTACATCCGTTGCATAAAATATCGTTCCAAAATACCTGTTATAGGTATATCGATACACCTCTAATTTCAACTATACTTTTAAAAAAAAACGTGTTAATTGTTTGAACGTAACACTGATATCGTCAAATTATTGTGGAATATTTTACGGTGTTGATTATTAAAATCAGTGGTGTCTTTAGAAAATTTGAAATATAATTCTTTAGTTGAAATAACACAAGCGGCTCCTGCAACATGCATTAAATACAGGCAGGTTCATTGGCGGATAATACAGACCGAGTAGAGGTGTATAAAGATTTGCCTATACGGCAACGGTAAGGCGCCAGTGCAGTGAACTACGACTGCGCCAGCGACATTGTTACGTCACTTCCGCCGGATAATGTTGACTCCATGTAATGATCCGCTGTTTGCTCGTCACGTTATCGTTGGTCGTGATTGATGAGTTAATCCTACAGTATGTACGACTCGTAAATTTTGTTTTTTTTTGTTAATGAAGTATATTAAAACAAGAATCCAGGTGGCCCACTGCTCGTCGAATTCCTTCCAAAGCGAAAGCGACGTTTTTTTTCAAATCCATCCCAGGGACAATCGATTTTCACTGCATACAGTAGTCGAGAGTGACTACTGTCCTTTGAACAATTAATTCTTCATCATCATCATCATCATCATCATCTTCAAGGATTAAACCAAGCATGGTTTGTTCCGGTCTCAAATAGGTAAAGATTAGAGCTGGTCCCACACCTCTCCGTCCCCTCGGCTTATAGTTCCATAGTTGTTTGGGGATGCGGCAGTCATCCATTCGGCAAAGATGGTCCCACCAATTCAGCCGATACTGAGCGATCCTGTCAAGTATACTCATAATATTCAGTTCCTGTTAATGAAGTGTATTCATTAGAAGACACACCCAGGTATTCCAAATTGCTAACTTGTTCCAGGACAGTACCATCTATAACATTTCTTACCCGTACGGGATCAGTTCCACGAAAAGCCATCACCTTGATTTTAAGTGTGGATATTTGCAATCCAGAGTCTTTGAGGTTCGATTTAACAAATGTATACCCATCTGCAATCTGTTTTCAGAATCCGGAACAATTCTTTTGATCTAGAATTTTTTTCGACCAAATTTTATGCCCAGTTATCTGACCCTTTTTACGGATCTTTCCGATTTCTCGTTCGCTGCAAAATCTTACGTACATAGACAGTTTAATGCCAGTCCTTTCGAATCCGTAAATTTCGAGAGCATTACGGGTTTTGTAAGAAAAAGAAATGTTTTTTCCTGTATCACTGTGGAACTCAGGACTCGCCAAGCTGCATTACGTATTTTATCATGTAAGAAAATAAAACGGGTCCCACCAGAAGGTCGAAAAAGTTGACGAGGAATTTTGTTAGTGCCTTAATTTTTAAACTGTTTTATTATTTTTTGAACTGTACACAGCATTTTCGTATACGTTTGAAATATAAGAAAATCACTTCAGAGACCCCGGAAGTTCTTAATGAAATCAAGGCTAATAGAAATTAAACTTTAAAAAATTATCAAACATTGGTGTATCTGTTTGATATATAAAATTTTCTTAGTTTACCTTTTTTCTTAATTGAAATTGTAGTTATGATTTTTAAGTGTCAAGTGCCAATAAGTATCGTGTTATGTTTCAATAACATGTATTTTTATTATTTTATTAGCGTTTACTTTAATGCCAATGATTTCAAGAGTTTATCACATGTTTTCCAGCCTCTTTGAAGATTGTAATCTTGATTAATCTTGACTTGTTTTTTCTTCTGTATAATGTCAACACATTCGGACCCTCCCCAAGGCCAAATTGTAGATACGCCACTGGTCAAAGATGAGCAAGTTGCGCATACATAAGCAGTTATTATGATTAAAGCGAGCGTGAGGTCACTGCCCCTCAACATTTCTTTGTCGTACGTTATGGGTCGATTTTACTTCTATGTTCCATAAGGAAATGGAAGTATGGTCGTGGCGAAAAAAATATTGTTCGAGATAAGGGCTGATTCTGATGTACTACCCTCAAAAGATGAAGAAAAGTAACTTTTTGAAAAGTGTGTGTGTTTGGGGGGGGGGGATTTTTCTATGGCAAACGATAACTGCCGCAAATTCAAACAGAATCAAATAATTTTTTTGCATACTTGCCTGAATTGTGGAGGACTCAAGGCCTTTTGATTTTGGGGAAGATCGGGTAAGGGAAGGGGTAGTTTACCTTCAACGTTTTATGTTTTAACAAGAGTAATTTTTTATATGACGAACGATAACTGCCGTAAATTCAAACAGAATTAAATAAATTTTTGCATATACAGTATGTTTGAGTTGTAGAGGACTCAAGGTCTTTTGAATTTTGGTGAAGATCGGTTAAGGAGAAGGGGTAGTTTACTTGCAACGTTTTAAGTTTTAACAAGAGTAAAGTACTAATTTTGATAAATAAAGTATCCTGAAAAGAAGGTCATATTAATCTACTGTAGAAAGGTAGATGAAATATCAATAAATGAAAAGGGTAGTTGAAGGGGGTGGGGGTAATTTTATATAAATGAAAATGAGAGTTAAGGGGGAGGGGATAATTTTTTATATGTGTACTACGTTATCGGCAACAAAGAAGTAGTTTGTTGTTAACATTCCTTCCCGGGCTGTTTGGCCGTGGTCCAATGTTTTCTGCAAAACCAGACGTTTCTGCAGTGCAATCGACTGCCGTCATCAGTGAAAATCGAGTGCGCTAACGTGAGGTGGTATACGTTAGTGACCACAGTACTGTGGTTAAGGCTGAAACAGGAAGTAGAAGAAGTAGTTCCTATAGAAGTATTTCATTTCGAAAATGATTTTAAATATAAAGCTTAGAACATGGAGGTCGTGTGTGTGTGGTTCTCCATACCGATATTTTATAAAATCGTAATGCGTTTTACTCAGTACGTGTTAGCGCAAGAAATGCTGTTGAAAAATAAATACGTGTTGGAACCGTGAAATATAACACTGTGTTGGTGTGACCACGTAACGGTACCCGGTTTGTGAAAACCTGAATGGGGAAACGTGATACCGTATCGCTGATAAGCGCAGTTAATTCTGTAGGATTGTGGAATGCATTATAGACTGTACGTATGTCCGATAAACACGACTCTGAAGCGCGCGTGACCTTTGTGGTCGCACAGCTCAGTTTGGGTCAGGCGTATGGATTTCACATTTCTCCGCTTACTGAAACAACCAAAACTTGCATATTGCAGCTAGTCAGGCTGCGGGTAGAGTTCTGTAGTTACGGTGACGGCGGTTCCTGCTTAAACAAGCGCGCGCTTTTTTATATATAGGAACGCATAGTATACGAGGGTCAGTTGAAAAGTTAGCGGAGCGACATCTATAGTTCAGTGGTAGAATTAAAATCTTTCGTGTGCTGCAAGACGCATATTTCGTGTGAACACCTGTTAGTTTCCAGATATAGCCTATCAGTCAATTTATTCATTTTTTACCACCTGTTTGAAATTTTTCTATCGCGCGTGTTTTTAAAATGCACAAAATCAAACGTCGTGTTGTTGTCATGAATTCTCTGTTAAAAATGTTTTGCGCCATTGCAATGGAAAATCAAAACGAAATTGTAAATGTGTTAGGAGATGCTGGGCCTTCAGAAACAACGGTAAGTGGGGCACACTCGAGTTTAAACGTAGTCGTACAAGCACTGAAGACGATCCCAGCAGTGGACTCCAAAAAGTGCAACAAAAAATTACATTATTGAAAAAATTTCATACCGTGTTGGAAGACCGCAGATTGAGGAGTGAAGGACGTTGCTGAAATCATAGGCATATCATATGAGCGTGTGCATCATACTTTAACTCAAAAATTTGGTGTGAAAAGCGTTGTGCAAGATGGCTACCGCATCTGGAGGTGTTGCATTTTTTTGGCGTCCTGTGCGGAGGGGGGGGTCATCTTTAATGCTCGTACGACCACGTTTAAACTCAACTGCCTACTTACAAACCGTTGCTTTTGAAGTCGCAGTATCTCCTGACACATTTACAATTTCGTTCTGAATTTCCATCGGCGCTAAACAATTTTTAACAAAGAATCACACCACGATGTTTGGTTTTGTCCGTTTTTCAAAACACGCATGACACGTCAATTTTAAACAGCTCCTAAACAATGAATAAATTGATATATAGATTTTGAAATTTACAGTAGGTTCACGTAAAATACAAATCTTGCAGCACACGAAAAATTTTAGTTTTACCGCTAAGCTACAGCTGTCGCTCCGCGAAATGACCCTCGTAGTTTTCCTTTGTAGTAACTCTTGTAGTAATTATATTGTATCAGCACAACAGTAATAATAAATTTCTTGTTCAAGCGTACACACACACTCACATTCACTCAACTAATTTATCTATTGTGTTTGATATAATCTCTTGTATCCGTACGCAGGTACTGATGATGACAATAAATATTGTCGAAACGCCGACACAAATAATTTAAAATTTGTGTTATACTCCTTTGACCGATCCTCTCAAACCCTTCATTGTTAAAATTCATTGATAGACGGTCACTACGAAATTAAGGATTCTGCCAATGTGAAAGAAAAACGCTGAACTTTAGTACAACTGATAAAGGGGCGTTTAAGATTGTGCTGCATGCAAGTTAGAGGGAGAGGGAGAGACAGACAGATGAATGATAAACTACAGTGTCAGGTCTGTATATTTGTGATTTCATTCATTCAGAATGGCAAATTGCAATTCTCCACTAGCCGTTATCATTTTAGTTACAGGTCCGTAGATCTGCCTCGATGCTTTAAGTTCGAACATTTTATTTGCCTCCAAGAGCGTTTAAGACTATAAAACAGGTTAATTACCTTCCGTCACGCTTCTTAAAATCCGAATACAGGATTACTCGAGGTTCAACACATTAAGTGTCATCATCAGATCCTCAATGAATATTGGTAAAACAACATGTACAAACATCAACAAATGTAGTTTTACCAATATTCATTGAGGATCTGATGATGAGACTTAATGTGTTGAAACTCGAGTAATCCTGTATTCGGATTTTAAGAAGCGTAACGGAAGGTAATTAACCTGTTTTATAGTCTTTAAGTTCTAGTATTTTCCAGAATATATGTTCATCACCGACCGTCATCACATATGACGCATTTTCGAAAGTTAACAAACGTTTTACTTAATTAGTCTGTGTCTACCTACAATCTTGGATGCTATTAACATTTTCTAGGCTAACCATAATAGCGACGGTTCCGTGTGCTGGGAATCGAATTTAAGCCGCCTGGTCGAAGAGTTTAACGCAGTAAACATTTCAAAACTCTGCCGCTGTGATTTTGCGTCGCTATAAAGCGACAAGAGGATACAGTTGCGGACGGAACTAATTACAAACGCATAAGGTAGGGATTTCCTTATTGATGGTCAGGTATCGATACTATGGCCTTCGTTGTCCTAAAGTGCGCTCGTCGAACGTCCGTTCATTCCATTCTCGCGTGCCTTATGAATATTCATACAAACGCAATGTGTTTGTGCGCATTTAATAAGTCGTTTCCGTAACTACAAATGCATCCGAGAAATTGCATATTTTACTTACGGTAGACAACTGCGGACTGTTCGAGAGATACAAAAATTGAATGGCAAGGTATGTAGTGATGGACAAGATGCGCAAGAATGAGCGACTCCGAAAGTCTCAGAAGAAATGTGAATGGAAAACAAGGGTACCGAAATGTGGAGTGCAAATGGTTCTTTAAATTTTCATAAATCCCATTTTATACGTACCCATTTTTTTTAACAGCAGGAACGCGGGCGCTCACTGACACACACTCGCCAAACACCACACCGTATAGAGAGAGAGAGAGAGAGAGAGAGAGAGATATCTGCGCTTTGTCATTAAAATTTTGGAATGTAAAGTCTTAGGAAAAAAAAAGCTGAGAAAACATTAGGAAAGCTTTTTTTTACCTCCCGACGGTGTTGTAGTGTCGCAGTGTACTCACGTTCACCTGATTCTTTTCCTACCTGCTTGACGGTGTGACAAATCGCATATTTTTCAAGAGCCTAAAACGGTGTGGCAATCACCTTCAGCCGTCGGGACTGAGCCGAACCTACGCTACACCCCCGACGAATGATCGCCATGGAAAACAAGCTCACGCGCTTTCTAGATACCATTTCTTAATAAGTCACTTTTCTCCTTCATTTCTTTCATTACTTCTTAATTTATTTCCATTCTGGACTACCATTTCATGTCACTTTGCATCATAACGTTTAGACGGGTCTTCTCCAGACTTTTCCAGTGTATACGCATAATTCAATTTTCAAAATCATATTAAATTTTAAAATTTATTTTTTATCTGTATGTAACACGTATCTTGTCATGAATAAATGTTGTTTATAATTAATTGTTTTATTACCTATATATTACCTATTTGTAACAATATTTTTGTCCTTTGTTGCAGGTGAGTAACGACTGAGGTAATAGGTTTTTGAATAAAAGTAATGGAATACCTACTACACTTATGCGATCAACGCCATGCCAGTCTTAAACATTGAACCGCAGGTTAAACAGTGTGTCCGTGTGTATGTGACATTCGTAAGTTAACTGTAAATTAAGTTGTTTATCGAAGAACACGTGCTGGTAATCGTAGTCTACTTGTAGTCGTAGATAATAAGCACAAAATGGTGAATCTCGTTTTTCTGTCTCCAAGTTAATAACAAATTAGTTTTAAATATTTATTTTATTTTATGTGCGATTTGTAAAATAATAAAATTACTATTCGATTAATACTAAAATGTTAGAATTAGTACAGTATAGTGCAAACTGGGCTGGCGCGGGCAAAATCCGATAGAGCGCTTGGACTCCTCTTTACTTGCAAACTGGGCTGGCGCGGGCAGAATCCGATAGAGCGCTTGGACTCCTCTTTACTTGCAAAATTGTTTTAATCTTCCACGTTTTCAACTCATCATGAAACTTATCTGTTGTGTATGATTTCTCATAATTTCCGACAATAAGGTTTATTATTCAGTAAAATTTAATCTCAACCTCTCTTTTTATATTAAGAAAACTCAAATGTTTCAATTAATTTGTTTACAGAACGTTGATCGGAACTCTAAATTTTAAACTGTTTTCCGCTTTTAAGAATATCTTGTTAACAATGTTTCAGTATAAAGTTTTCTTGACATACAGTTTAACTAATATAGGGCCAACACAGAGTATCCCATAATTCGTTGCAATTTAATAATATTTTATTTTTATTTTCGTAAAATATTTGCCTTTGTTGGTACGGACAGACAGGTTGGGCCTGAGAATACAGGTTTTATTGGCTGGTCATCTTCTTTAAATTAGCTTCTGTGGATACGTAAACAATAACATCATCACTGAACATTTCGTAGCCTACATCCGATAACTCTTGTTTCACGCCAACTTTTGACATCGTCTTCATTCAAACTGTTAAATGCTGGTAGGGATTGGCAGTCATCTAACAATTCCGATGTGGCGTCAAGACTTTCTGGTTCTGTAGACGCTGGTTGTAATTCAGATGGCCGTAACTTATTCCAGGCAGATTTTAGAGTGTTTCCGGAATATTTTGTCAAGCATCAGCAATCTGACTGAACGTTCGGAAACGTAGGCTGTATTACGCTGCAGCAACACTTATTGTGCCGTGTACACGAGTACGAAATACCCATTACCTTCCGCAATCCGTTCTGCTTGCTATTATTAGAACCCCGGCCACAATCAGTACGTTTCTGCTTTACACCGGCTATAATTGGAGCGTATATGTTACTCGCTTGTTAATAAAGAAAAAGAAAAAAATTACAGGCATTGCACAAATGCAATGCACAGAGAAGGGCATTGAAAATGCTTTACTAAATCTAAAAATTATATGTTTTTTTCCTTCATTTACCAATGTGCAGATTATAAGTTAAATGTAGTCGCATTCATAAGCGAAGTTTTATATGTGTACTACGTTATTGACAACAAAGAAGTAGTTTCTATGGAAACTCACCGGTTCCCATTTTCGATCACGCGCAAATGTGCGACACGTCCTTATAAACATTTTCAATGTTAAAACAAGCTTGAGTGGGTGTCGAATTACAGAGGGACACAAATTAGTGGGCGACGGATTACTGAGGTTCCATTGTAATTTTCAAAGTGCCATGGAGAAGGAAGCATTTTATTTGATTTTACAATCTTAAGAACATGGGTCGGTATTGGACGCGCCACAAAGTGGACCTCCAAAACTGTAATGGAATATCTGGCCTTCTCCAAAAGAAAAAGATAAACCTTAACTATTGCAAGCTTTCACGGCCGGCTTCAGAATTGTTGCAATCCGGGCTGTTAGGCCGTAGTCCGCAGTTGTTGCTAATGACAAACGTTTTGGCCTCCATCATCCGCCAAGGTGAGGTAGAGACTATGAGGTGAATTGGTGGACATCGTGCCACTGACGATGGTGGGACCGAAACGCTTGTCAATAGCAACAACTGCGGACCACGGCTGATAGTTATCGTTTCAACGGGGTCTTATCTACTTCTTTTAACATGATAATGTTTTTAGGCTGGGGGTCATTCCACAAAATGCGTAACGTCATCGAAAAGTGTAACGCTCCAGGTGATGGTAACACTATATTTTTTCCACACTTTCGAGTCCCCACAGTCTAGAAATCTTCGGTTTCTGTCGTTTTAACAGAACCGACGTTCGGGTCTCTGTATATCTTGTTGGAAGGTAATGCTTCAGGCACCAGCACAGGATCTCCAACAACGTGTCCGGTCTGTAGTCGTGAATCGGTCAGAAATCCGTACGAACATCGCTGAAAACAGGAGAGTCTGCAGTTTATGCACATTATACGTTTCAAAAGTCTAAAAACATTATCATCCTTCGATGTTTTGGTTTCGTCGAAATTCTTTTTTTGGTACAAAGCCCAGGCGATTATGTGCAGAATTTCACATTACAAAGAATTCAGCTCATCGTATTTTGCGATCGCGCGCGCGTGTGTGCATGTCTAGCCTTACAGTCCCCATAAAAAGTAACTAGCAGAAGAGGAGCTGTTGAATGCAGTGGTGGGACACTCGGTATGCAACAAAGAAGCGTAACAAATACCTTATTCAATAAAATATAACAAGTTATAGATAGTACATCTCGTGAGATCGTATCGACGAGAGTAGCGATAACTATCGGACACGCTTAGTTAATCTTATAGTGTGGGAGCGTCATGCGTCGGTGGGCGTGTAACTGAATAAAGTAATAGAATATTATAGACGTTAGAGCATTAGAGAATGTGTTGGCCTTACTTCTTGTCGGTGCCCATCGACAGAATGTATTCCTTGGCAACCGATGTGTCGCAGTAATCCCGTCCGCACGTCTGCCTTTGCGTTCACATAAAGCCAGCAACGTAAGTCGACAGCCTTTCGTATGTCACTTGATGCGGTGTAATATACGACCAAGCGAGCATAAGCTTGGTGCCTAAGCTTTCTCCGCTTCGCTGGTGGTGATCTGTTTAATACCAATAACACAAGGCGCGAGACCGAGTTCAGAGTTCAATAGCTCTCTCTCTCTCTCTCTCTCTCGACCGGAAGGTGTGCGAGGATACGATGACAGCGGCGACCAGCATAAGAAATGACAGCAGCGAATGAGCGCGCGTGAGTACGTGTGCACAGCACCAGCGCGTCTTGTTCTAGGTAACGCTTCTTTTATGCTAGCAACAAAACGCCCGGATTCAAGTGTCAAAGGACACTGTTGTCTGTTGTCCTCTCACAATGGAGCGGATTCCTGAATGTGTGTGTGTGCGTCTTCACCGAACGGTGTGTCTGTTACGCATCCATTCGTCACTTGCAAGGTCGTTGAACCGGCTAGATTTACTTTTAACTAATCCACTCGTTGTTTTTCTTACTGACATTTTGGCAGATTACAATCAAACCATTTCCTTATCCAAAACAAAAGTTATGGCTTTTTCTGTAGCAAATCGTATTAGAACAAAGATTGTCATACAGGACTCGCCAATAGAACAGGTGCCAGATTTCAAATATCTTGGTGTAGCATCTCATACCAAGATGATAAGGAGGTTGAAAGCAAAATTAGTCTCTTCCAGTCGCTTTGTGTCTGTATCATTGAACGCTTAAAGAAGAAAACAAGGGAAGAGACGCAGTTGAAATATTACAATGTAATGGCCATACCTCAACTACTGTATGGTAGTGAGACTTGGATTAGTTGACACGTCTAGCCAAAGATACATCTAGAATACAAGGAGCTTCTTGATGTTCTTGAGGGCTGTAAAGGGTTGTCCCAGACATCTTATCAGAAATGATCATATTAGAATGGAGCTAGCCATAGCTGAAAGCTTAAATGAGAAAATCTCCCGGTACAAAACGGAGTGGCGGTTACACGTAGAGAAAATGGATCCAACTAGATTTGCACGAAGAACCCTTGACTATCATCCAAGGGGAAAGAGAAGTACGGGAAGACCCCGTAAGCGATGGTTGGATGACTTCCATTGAAACTGGAACAGGCTACTAGCTAAGCCGTAAAGGATGACGAGGTCGACTAATCCAGTCTTGGACTGCACTCGAAAACGCGTCTTCACGAAAAGGAAAACAGCTTGATCTCCAATTACTGAAACTGTACTCACTGTTAGGGATGAAGTCCCAGAAGACACTGGAAAACACTCAGCCAGATCGAGGGACCACGATGTATGGAGAGGGGTCCCAGATGTAGCCTTCTACCGGCCGTAAAGGAAAACACTTGTTACTCTACAGAGCCATCATAAAGTAGGCTATCGGAACTTATTATTGATATCGTGGTTTAGGACTTGAAAATGGTGGAAACACTGAAAGGCCTCGTCCGGAACATGACAAGTAGCAGTTCAGCAAGTAAACACGACAAAGTTGGACTTATTAATACAGCCGTGGGGAACCACAATAACTCTTAACTTAGGAATAACACAGCCGGTTTCAAAATACTGAGAGTCTCCAATTTCAAACGCTCCATACAGAATAATCGAAAGAGATTTGCGAACGCTTTCAATCGCAGAAGAGATAAAGCGACCCAGCCACATTGAAAATTCATCCCAACATTCTGGAGCTTCGGTCTAGCTGTAGAATTGTGTGTAGACCGAAGCGTTCCAAACATGCTGGGCGAACAGATTCATAAAAATGTGACGAAGTTGCAAATTGACGTTTATCCATAAAGTGTTTACATATAGTATTTGTTTATGTAGTATGCTCAAGTATTTGTATTATGTATAATATGCTTATTATTCTCCATTCATTATTGTAATCATTGTTTATTACCATGCTGGGTGGATTGTGATAATAATAATTCAGTTCAATTAAAATCGAAAACCTATTCTAAAACACTGGATACTAAAATCTCTCTAACCAGTAAGCCACTTATCCAGCTTAAAAAGTTGACTGTGTGATGACCATTGGCGCTAAATCAGGTCCGGCGAGTCAATACAAAGCGGTGCCTGGTAGCTATGAAATTTAGCAAAAATAGATAATTCTCTCTGAACCGAGGGCCTGAAAAGGTGCGACCTTGGGAATTAATCGTTTTTATGTGCTAATTCGTGCATGTTATAATAAATTTCAATTAGTAGCCATGTTTTTTTTTTTAAACTAAAGCTTCTGTGTAAAAACGGTCCAGAAATCTGAATATCTTTCGTACCAACAGTATCTAGATTTTAAAATTCCTTCGACTATTCTATTTTAAACTACCATTGTCAATTTCCCACTCATGAAGATTTCCCATAATCCGTTATATGTATTTCGATGGATTGTATCTCGATGCGGTGTTACCACAAAACCCTTACCACCGCGCCCACGTCGGAAAGAAGTCATTCTCTAAAACTATATTCCATTTACACAGAATCGAGTAACATATTTATTACCTTGTTTCAATATATTTATTAGCCACTATTTCTAACATAGTAATTCACGTCTTCCACCGAATACAATAATTTAAATATTAACTACTATTCGAGTTGCGCAGGGATAAATAATCTGCGACCTGTATAATGGTTAACATAATTCAGTCACACCAGAAACTATTTTGATATTTATTCAGTCGTTGCCAAACGTTGCTGCGAAATAGAAGCGCGCTCAGTAAGAATGAGTCGCTAACCAACGAACGGTGAGAACGCCAGCTCGGTCAGAATCAAGGTTGCGCGATTCAAGGTTAAAACTTTAATAAGTTCACATAATTTTAAAATCGTTAACCGAGTAACAATGCGTGCGCGATAATTGGCTACAGACGACGTTGCCCATTATGTAACGACCGTGTGATCTTTACTTCATTGTTGTCGGTCCATTGTTCTGTAATGGAGCGTACGATTGTTGTTAAACGGGCTATATTGTTGTTGCTGTGTTTGTTTAATGCTGTGTTGTGATTCGATTCTGTACTCGTGCGATCCCGAGTTATTGCTTCGTAAATATTGTTAACGTGGGCAACGATATTTAGTGTGGTATAATTCAATTGACATCGGGGGCTGTAAAGTAACCACTGTAAGATTTATTAAACATTATTGTAATATAATAATAATAATAACTTTTATGATCAGTGTATGCCAAGGAAAATCATGAGGGCACAAGTCTATAAAAGCAGAAAGATGAGCCGACCTAGAATAAGATGGTTGGATAATGTGCTAGAAGATCTCAGAAGAATGGACGTGAGGGGTTACACTGAGAGATGGCAATGGACAGGAAACTTTGGAGAAGATTGGTGTTGGAAGCCAGGGCTCACGTTCCGCTGTAGTGCTGAAGATGGATAATAGTAATAACATGTAAGCTCCGTGAGCAACAGAACACTCTTATATTTTCGACCTAATCCATTTATTGTTAAGTAAAACCTGTTAGAAGTATATTTATCAAAATTATTAAATGTCCAAAACTGCACATTATATTAAGATTTTGGTCTTCTTCTTCTTCGTCACGGCTTAGACTGTTCAGTCTGTCCCGGCTCCAAACTGGTCGGACCATCTCTTCGTGGGTCTTCCCAGGCTTCTCTTCCGTTCGGCTGATCGAATAAGGCTACCTTGGGGAATCTGCCATTGCCCATTCTGTTAATGAATTGTTTCCACCTTTCTCTATACTTAATGATTATTTCATTTACTTCAACTTTCAGTTCCTCTCATATCTGACTATTTCTTTTCATGTCTAAATTTGTGTACCCAGCTGTGAACGCAAAAATGTCACTGTCTTCAGATTTAAGTTAAAATTCCCATTAATTTGATACCTCATACTGATTTTTGCGATTTTGTCAAAATTTTGACCCACTTTTTAGGCTCAGGCATACCATTTTGAAATTTAAATGAAACTACATTGCACCTTTTCTGGCGAAATCAAAACAAGACCTGGACCTGTTTTGTTTGCTCAGGCCATTCTCAATGGGCCAGAAACTTAATTAAGTACAATTTATTTACGATTTTGTTTTTCTTAAGGTTAATGGCACTAAATATTCTATCCACACACCGAATACTATGTGGTAAATTTATATGTCTCATGATATTCAAAGTAAGAAAAACTTCAGGACCATCCTCTGTCTTTGTGTTTTTCATTTCTGTTGATCAGCTTTCATCAGCACTTGTGTAAATATTTGTTTTTTTAAGAAGTCTCCATCCCTGACAGCGTCTACAATATCTGTTTTAATGTTTTTCTCAAAGGCCGCTGTTGCCAAAACCAATAACTCAGTGCCTGTAATATTTTCTGTCAAAAAATTCCAATCGTTTGCGCGTACTCACTGTTGAAATGAAATCCCCGCCCATTCCTCACATTGGGTTCGGAGCCTTCGAATTTCGCCAATGTGAGGGAAAATTCCCACACCTGGCATTCCTGATCTACTGCCTCTAACCAGGTCTTCTTATTGTTCTCGTCTCCGTACAGCGAGGTAGGCCTACTAAAAACGAAAGCTTTTACAAAAGTATTCCTAACTTATGAAAACGTACGATCACTTGTGAGCTGAACTCAATTCTTTTTTTTCTAATTGTATCGGCCATCTGATGACCACATGCCAATTTCAATTATTTATTCCCTGTCTTTTCTTTTTCTCCAATATTCTTTCATCTTTTCACTATGTCTCTTCTTCCTGTCTTCAGTCCACTTTGAACCTGCGTTTTTCTCTCTCCTATCCTAGACTCCTTCCATTTTTAACACTTGTGCCAGAAAAATTTCTCTTTCAATTGCTTCTTGTGCGTTTATATTATTTTTTTTCTAAATCCTTTTTGACTTATTCAATCCAACCTGATGCTGACTTCTTTCTCCACAGGTATTTGAAAATCTGTTTTGTTAACCTACTACCATATAATCTGTTTTGTTAACCATTCTATATAAATGTCTCAAAAATACTAGTCTACTTTTTCTCACTGTTCCTGTTATATTTTCTATACTTTGATATATTTCATCATTATTTCTTAATTTCCAAAATTATAATTCAATGCTAGACATTCACTTGCATAGAGGCATTCTGGCTTCACTACTGTACTGTAATACCTTATTTTAGCATTTTTAGATATGCACTTTTTATTGTAAATATCTTTAGTTATACCATATGCTCTTTCCATTTTATGAATCCTTTCTTCTATAGCAGATTTTTCCAAACCATTCTCTTGAATTATTTCTCCTAGATACTTAAATTTTCTAACCCTGTCTATTCGACCAATATCTGTTACCAGGAATTTTGGCGCAGTTTTAATGTTCGTGAGAAATTTGTTTTTTTCTGCAGACATTCTTAAGCCTGTTCTACTGGCTGTGTCCTCTAAAAAATTAATTTGTGTTACTGCAGATGTCAGATGTTCAGAAAGTATAGCAAAGTCATTTCCGAATGCCAAATAGTTTATTTCAATATGTTTGTTTCTTCTTCCCAACATGACTGTGATATTGTGCATCCCTTTAATTTTTCATTCCAAATTCTCACTACTTTCTCCAGGACACAGTTGAAAAGAATTGGGGATATACCATCACCCTGTCTTACACCTGTATTTATTTTGAGTGGTTGAGATATTTCTCTCATTAATTTTATTTTTGAGACTGAATCCTTTTATTATTAAAAAAAAAACTAAATTGACAAGTTTAATCAATCCTCATTTCTGACATACATTTATTGGCCTCCGTAATCATATACACGCTCGTGCCATTGTAAAGCTCGTTACTGCACTGACGTCCAGGTTTCTGAAGTGTCAGCCCTACCATTACCAGATGCTGAGGGAAGGCGACAGTTCCAAGTATATTCGAATTAAAACTGAATCTTTTAAACGGTGCCAAAACTGTTCCCCTTCTTCTGTAGTTTCTTGGTTATTCAATTCCACTTGTGATCTGCAATCTGAAGTTTCGTCTTCGTGACATTGTTGCAGTATCTGACAACGCTCTCAGAATATTACCGTGACATTGTTGCAGTATCTGACAACGCTCTCAGAATATTACCGTGACACTGTTGCAGTATCTGACAACGCTCTCAGAATATTACCCGCAATCGTGTAATATTACGATGTTTTCTGGAAACCTAATGCAGAGAAATCTGTTACGGTTAATTTGATTCCTTTCGTTCTGAATAAAACACGTTCCAACATTTAGGTCAGTAGAACGTTTGTGAAAAGCGTAGTAGCGTTTTCTAAGCCAGTTCACTAAACGCCTGTATAACGTGTTAAGTCTTATATACAACCAAATCTTCAAACTGTTCTGCGTTTATTAGTGGACCCATAAATAACCTCTTGTTTTTTTCCGATTAAGATAATGATTTGTAGTTAAATTAATTTGCATTTCTATCTGCGTGTCATCGATCATTATCACTTGTAATATCGGTTCGCTATTCAACGATCTAAACTACATTGTATAAGTAAGTGTCCCCACATATAGGCGCGCGCGCGCGTGTTTAAACTGGGTCACCGACTACCCACGCGTGAGACAGAGAAATTCGGTAATTCAGTCAGAACAGAGATGCCGATCGCAGATTATTGTGTCAAAATATTTAGATTAACATGTTAACCGTTATTATGGACACATTCTCCGTGTTTTCTGTGCCTTGAGTAGATTCTACGTCGGTGAGCCGACTTTGTGTTCGTAAAGAACCAGTTTTAAGGAAATCTGTCGCAGTGGATTCGTAAAACAGAACATCCGTCAGCGTGAAAAAATAGAAGAATTGGTTTCCTAATAAATTCTGTAATTTCTGAGCGTTTGGGAGTCGATAGTAAAAGTACATTTTCTCATACAAGTAGGTATAACTATTTTCTGTATAAAGGGAGATGTGAAATATACGTAGATACATTACTTCCCACGTTCCGTAAGGAAATGAAAGTATGGTGATGGCAAAAAAATCGTGTTCGCTATAAGGACTGATTATGATTGTACTACCCTCAAAACATGAAAAAAAGTCATTTTTCGAAAAGTGTCTGTGTGTGTGTCTGTCTGTTTCTGTGTGTAGAATTTTTTCTATGGCAAACGATAACTTCCGCAAATTCAAATAGAATCAAACAATTTTTTGCTTACTTGCCTGAATTGTAGAGGACTCAGGGTCCATCGATTTTGGTGAAGATCGGTTAAGGGGAAGGGGTAGTTTACCTGCATCATTTTATGTTTTAACAAGAGTAAACTACTTAATTTTGATAAAGTATCCTGAAAAGAAGGACATAATAATTCACTGTAGAAACGAAATGATGAAATATCTATAAATGAAAAGGCTAGTTGAAGGGGGTGGGGGTAATTTTCTATAAATTAAAATGATAATTAAAGGGGGGGTTAAGTTTTGTTTACTTCTTTACATGTGTACTACGTTATCGGCAACAAAGAACTAGTTTTTTTATTAAATTCCTTCCCGGGCTGTTTGTCCGTGGTCCAATATTTTCTGCAAAACCAGACGTTTCGGCAGTGCCATCGGCTGCCATCATCAGTGAAAATCGAGTGCGCTAACGTGAGGTGGTATATGTTAGTGAGCACATTACTGTGTTTAAGGCTGAAGAAAGAAGTAGTTTCTATGGAAATATTTCATTTCGAAAATGATTTTAAATATAAAACTTAGAACATGGAAGTCATGTATGGTTCTCCATACCGATATTTTCATTTGCCACATGTCGCTTTCACTTCAAAAATCTCGATTTTTACAGTCGTTTTTTATTAAAACACACTCTTGCATTCGATGGGAAATGTATTTACGAAATCTGACCAAGAGGTTAAGACAGTTTCCGTTTGTTTGAAAAACTATGTCTTCACATGTCTATATTCAAATTGTCTTCCCTTTCGAGTAATCTCTGTTTGGTGACACAATTGTGCCGACATCTTTCGGTCTCAAAACACATTTATGGAATAACATTCTCAGTCAGCATTTTTGGTTTGTTCAGTAAAATTATCGTCCGGGCTATTATACATGCTCCTGTTGTACATCCAAACGGATTTCGTCTGCAGCTGCGACAGTATCCTCTGGCAACTGACGCGCAGAACAGAAGACCCATTGAAGATGACTGGAGCATCCGAAGTCGAAGCGTCTGGACTTACAACAAGAGGACAATCATTTTACTGGCGTTGACTCCGACAGTGAAAGCTCTGAAGTTATGATTTTCGTCTTATGTCTTTAACAGTAGCAAAACATTGCCCTTCCACGTATGTTGTCATCGTTTGTTACGCTCGTTTGGTACATCAGAGTCATCTAAATTCTCCTACAACATTCTCCACACCTTAAGGCAGTGTATCTCGTTCTTTATGTAAAGTTTAATACAAGCTCTTCAGTCTTGAATTGTGGAACGTCAAAAAGTCCCCAAATACACCACATCAGAATCGCTCAAATAGGTGGTCAAATCGAAACGACCATGCGATATGGCACGAACTTTTAATACTTGTTACAGATAGTTGTACTAAAAAAAAAAAAAAAAAGAATCGGAACGATCTCTTCATTTTTCTCCTTCTTCACTACATGCCTTGCGCTCTAGCCCGTTCCGACTTCACAGAGTCTCTGACCATTTTTTCCAGGGTCTTCCACGATCTCTCATCCCCACTGGCCTATATTCAAACCGTTCTGTAGGAATACTCGTGTCTACCATGCGTTCCACATGAAACTTCAAATACTGGCTGCATTTCTTTATTCTCTCCAGAACCGACTGTAACTTCGGGTCTTTGCTTGTGTCGTCGTTTCGTAGACGATCCAACTCAAGTTGGATACGATAGTGAGTGTTTCTTGGTTACGTTGTACGTTAATGTAGTATTGTATAATAACGTGTGTTATGCACAATAGAAAAACGCCTAATAATGACCTCACGGACCCGCGATTCTCGTATCTTCAAAAACGCTTGTTACATGAGACAGTGTGATTACGGTGATCTTGCCGCACGCGCATAGTCTGATAGACACAAAAAACTCAAAGACGTTTCATTTAGCTAACTGTAAAGCGAATTTACTGCACGTGTGCAGAGTATAAAGTATGCGTAGTTTTTTGCGAAGACGTCGACGAACATTGTGCGAACTGCCATTATTTTAATGTAAATTCCAATTTTTAGTGGTGGTTGGTGGTTTATAATAAATGAGTGCACGGCCCCGTGTGGTCAAATTGATTCAGTGTATAATTTGCGAATAAATTGAATACACGTCAAGGTTTCGCGTACGGGAAGATTGTTTAAAATTGTACGTTCCGATTGTGAACAATCGAGTAGCCTTCGAGTAGTTCTTTTTACATGCGCGAGTACTGTTTTCGAAAATATACCCTACAAAATGAGCGACTAAAATATTTAGTGAACTTTTTATTTCCTTCGCCCTTTATTTTGTAAACTTTCAAAGCCAGGCTTAACATCCTAATGTATCATTATATTTGCTGTTTGCGTTAGCACCGAGTCCCCCACAACCCCCCCCCTCTCTCTCTCTCTCTCTCTCTCTCTCTCTCTCTCTCTCTCTCTCCCCCTTCCCCCTACCTCTCTGGCTACTCACCTATCCATCTATCTGTCTGTTTCTGTCTATTTGGCTATTCATCTATCTATTTCTTTCTCTCGTTCACACACACACACACACACACACACACACACACACACACACACACACACACACACACACACACACACACACCTCACCGCGCGCCCACGCACAATCTCTCTCTCTCTCTCTCTCTTCGGTGAATTTTCCTGCTCCGATGTAAACTAATTCCCTAATATCCAACTCCCGGAGACAGTCTTCTCCCCTGCTAATCGTGTATCTATATTATTTCCAATTGTTAATCAGAACTTCACTGTCAATCAGAATTTCATATTGTTTACAAATCTTTTTCTCTATCTGCGGACAGCTGATAATTGTGGTACCTTTGGAAAGGCAGTTTTATTGGGCCTTTATACGAATATCAGTTACGTTGCATAAAACATCTCATTGTTTAATAACTAAGAATTGAAAATTAATTACCGCAATAAGCAGGACCAGTCAGCATTAAAAAAAGAACATGGCTGTCTTTCTCTTTTGCGTTCCCAGTTTTCCATTATTCTGTCTGCTGATGAAAGTGATTACGTTATAAATACGTCATCAACGAGACAGAGGACGGATATGTACAACGTAATTTAAAATCGAGAAAGAAATTCAATACTTACGCCTTCTTTTACACGCGTGTATTTTTATTCTTTTGGAATTTCTAAAGCCGAATGTGTTGTAAATTAAATGAATCTATTCAAAAGCATCATAATACGACTTCATAACGAATGGAACCATATCTTTGAAAACGTTATCCGTTCAACTAAATTACTGCGTTTTATGGTAAAATCGTTTTCTATATTCAGACGTTATAAAATTTTCTGGTAGAAGACATCAGGTCCATGGTAAATGAGCAACTTTAGTTATAACAATCTTAAAATAATTAAAATTAAAATGTATGCAAAATTAGCGGACTATGACTATGGGAAATTGTAATCACACTAAGAATCATGTTAACGTCACCACGCCTTTTAGGAGGATAGAAATAGCTAGGAGACAGTTACTGATTATAGTTACCCAAATAATTGTTCTGTTGTGTTTGACATTTCTTTTGTATTCATACATAGCTCCTGACGATGACAATAAACATTGTCGAAACGTCGACACAAATAAGTTAAAATTTGTATTATATTTTGACCGATCCTCACAAACCCTTCGCTGAAAAATTAATTTATTGACGGTCACTACGAATTTAAGTAGTTACAAACATTGCTAAAGACTATAACGTCTCTTCGTTATAACATCGGGAACCTGGTTAATTGGCTCAGGTCAATTAAACAGGCTGCCATATTCTTAACAAAATCAAGAATAACTGAAAATAAACAAATGTAAAATAGGATCTCGAAAATTAAGGAGAATTGGCAGGGGTTTGTAGACTTATTCACTCATCTTTGTTGGACCATGACATCTCTTTATTACATAATGATATTAGCATCTTTACTTATGGTTATCAACATTAGTGTATCAATAGTTTACAAAATGATTTTATGTTTTGTTAAATTACAAGGGCCCTCAAAATATAGATGTACATCTGTTTAACTTTTCCACGGATCCGGGACTTGAAAAGGTATATTAATAATGGTCACATACCATATATTATCTTGAAGTGGTGCCATTAGAAGAATGGACTTATTTCCCTTTTTAAACAATAAGGCTTTACAGTTTAGAGCTATAATTCTTTTACTAAGAATAAAAATACAATTACTGTCAGTAATTAAAATGTCTTAAAAGTGTTAATTTAATTGTCTTTTGTTGTATATAGTATTTAGTATTTCATAACCACGGAAGGCATGCCTCCGTGTCACCTGTGATATCCTCCAACTCCTCGTTATTCCAGTCCTCGGTCCTCGGTTGCAGCATGTTTCATGTAGGTCAGGTATCTCTCGTTATCTTCGTATCCGGTGATGGTGTACTCCTGAAGTATTTTAGATTATTGTGGGTCCTGGTTCTCTGCTCTTTGCTAACTGGTAGTAATAGCTCGTTGATTTGAATGATTAACACAAAAGTTTTATTCACCTGTATCCACTTCACATGACTGTTTATTAGTTCCACTTCACTTTATGGTCTTACCACAGTTTTAATTACATAAGTTTTACATTTTAAGATTTATGTAGAGATGTCATAGGCGCTCAATTTTCATTATTCTTTTTTACTCGTTTACTACATATTTATATGAATCGCGGTTCAACTATATTAACGCTACACATTGTTTAATAGTGTAAAGAAATGCCTCTATGTCTTAACTGACGCGATTAATCACTTTTGGAAACAAACTATTTTTAACGTTCCACATTACTGCTGTGCGCAGCTTACGGGTTGACCGCTCCATTTCAAGTGGGCTTAGTTAAGGGGCAGATTTGTAACCTCGCGTAGATTACTCTTCATCATAAAAGTAGTTCCACATTTATTTTATATTTACGGTATTAATGTCTGACATTATATTTATCCAAAGCTACGCTTTACTTCAGAATTAATTATAGTATACGACTATGTTGTTGTTTATTTATTTATTTAATTTCAAATTTACAAGTATAATTAGTTTAGTTTATGGGTCGTTAAGCAAGTTGGTTCCGGCTATCGCATGTCGATGCATGGTAAATTATTAAAGGGGTTTCTTTACCTTTACACTCTCTTTATTAAATATTATTTTGAGTTATTTAAGGGATTTAAAATTAGTTTAAATGTGCGATTTTAGACAAATTTAAATTTCTCTCCTTTTTACATTTCCTGTATTTTAAAATCGTCACAAGACTGCAATAACTTTTCTTGAACCCGTGTGCTATTGTGTGCTGAATTTTCAAGGACAACATTGTTTTTAACCGCAATTTAAAGTTTTCAGTCTACGTGCACTATCAAGCGTACCTTAAGCTTAAGGAATAAAGTTAGGCAAGAGACTACACGGTGACGCCCATTCCAAGCTGTCTGTGTGTTAGTGAAACATGCACGATGAAAGTCGACTGCAAAGTGCAGAGATCAGTAGCCGCGTATACCAAGTTAGATTGCAAAAGGAATGAGGACATCTGTCATGAGTTAGCTGTCCGACCAGTAAATGACATGGTGAGGCGGTATAGACAGAAATGTTCTGAGCACGTAGAACGCATGGACCCATCAAGAATACCGCATGTCTAAGTGCAAAATATATGTCTAAATGTAGAAGTCCGAGACACCCGAGAGATCGCTTGAAACGACGGATGCCCTGAGCCTTATACTTGCAAAGAAGAAGAAGAAGAAGAAGAAGAAGAAGAAGAAGAAGAAGAAGAAGAAGAAGAAGAAGAAGAAGAAGAAGAAGAAGAAGAAGAAGACGTGAAAATTAACATAAGAAATACTTGGATTTTTGTATTAATAATTTCTAATATTGTGTTAAGAAAGTTTTGTAAATTACCACCTTCCTGTAACTATTTCAGGAATAGAATGTAATTACTTCCACGTTCCGTAAGGAAATGGTGATAGCGAAAAAATCGTGTTCGAGATAAAGGCTGATTCTGGTTTTACTACCCTCAAAACACGAAGAATAATCTTTTTTTACAAAAAGTGTTTGTGTGTAGAATTTCTTTATAGCGAACGATAACTGCTGCAAATTCAAACGGAATCAAATAATTTTTTGCATATGTGCCTTAGTTATAGAGGACTCAATGCCTATTGATTTTGGTGAAGATCAGTTAAGGGGAAAGGGTAGTTTACCTGAACCTTTTACGTTTTAACAAGATTACTTAATTTTGAGAAATAAAGTATCCTGAAAAGAAGGTCATAATAATCCACTGTAGAAAGGTAGGTCAAATATCTATAAATGAAAAGAGGAGTTGAAGGGGAGGCGGTAATTTTATATAAATGAAAATGATAGTTGAAAGGGGAGGGGATAATTTTTTAAAAGTGTACTAAGTTACCGGCAACAAAGAAGTAGTTTCTATGGAAATATTTCATTTCAATTTGCCAACATAAAACTCGATTTACAAGGAACACACCTAACTTGTTAGAAATTATCGAACCGAATTGAAGTAAATGATTTTAAATATAAATCTTAGAATATGGAAGTCATGTATGGTTCTCCGTACCGATACTTTTAGTTTCGTAAATAAATTCATCACTTTTACAGTATTTTTAATCGAACTCGAAGAAACGAAACATAATAGGTAGGATATGATCCCCTGAGCGATTATTCACACTGTTGCTATTATTTTGTCTGAAATATGTATACCTGTTTCTCATCGTTCGTTTCTTGTTTATTCGTTTCCCTGCGACATGTCCATCCCGTTTAACTTTAATCATTGTTACTAATGTAATGGCTGCCTATCGTGTACGTCTCGTAAAGATCACGATTTAAATGTTTTCTCTGTTGTCCGTTTTCAATATGTAGCTCCCAACATGCAGGGAGCTCAAAAAACATCTTTCGAAAAAGGAACCTTATTTCATATCTTATTCATACCTTACTTCATACCTTACTTTATACCCTAATTTGAGAGCCCTCACACAGAAAGACACGCACAAACACACGTACGTTCAGTTCGTCAACATTTCAACTTCAATTTACTTTCAGCTTTGTCGTGTTTTCCTGCTGAACTGCTACTGGACGAGACCACGTCACTGTTTAGGACTTGAAAATGGTGTAAACGCTGAAAGGCCTCGTCCCGAGCATGACAAGTAGCAGTTCAGCAAGAAAACACGACAAAGTTGAAATTACAAAGACTGCGAATTCAAATAACAAGATGATCAATAATTTACTTTGTTTGAACCAAATAGCCATGAAAACTAATTGAATTCGTTATGCATGAATGAGTTAAATCGGCGTTATGTTTATACTTGAAATGTGAAGTCTAGACGCCGAACCTTAAGAGTACGGAGTAAAGTTGGAATACCTAAGCGAACACTTGGAGAAGCAAAGAAACCTGTCTACGATATCTACACTGGAAACAAAAAGATAAACAAGGAATTATGACAAAAATTATCGGGCGAGAAAGTGTAATAGGAAGAAATAATGGGAGAGGGAGTTTGAAATGCTTGGTCTGGACAACTGTTTCGAATCCCACGAAAATAGGAAGACCTCGGCGTTCGTCGAATGTTGCTACAAGAGACATGCTACGGAAGATCGTAATCTGCGGAGAAACATGCTTTTCATGGAGAGTTATGGCAAATCAGCCATGAGGGAGTGCGGCGACAAGCTATTTCAGTGTACATTTGTATGTATAATCATTAATGCTCATATTTTTCTTGTACATATATTTTATATTATTATTATTAATAATACAAAACTTTTTACAAGAATATATTTTTATTATTTTGTGGATTTCAGTGTTTCAATAGTAATGAAACTATCATTATACTACTGCAATATTGAATACTATAGTTGCTGATTATGATAGTTGAATACTACTGAAACATTGCAATCCACAAAAGAATAAAAAATGTATTCTTGTAAAAAGTTTTGTTATTATTAATAATATAAAAATGTATGTAGGTTATGTATTACGCATTTAAATATACCCATTTCCTACACACAGAATAAACACAACGACTTGAGGAGTTTTGCGACCTATAGGATCAACAGCAAAAGTTACTTGCCTTAATAAATTTACAATACAGTATTATCGTGTCCGTAACAGTTTGCCAGAAAATGCAAAATTCAAGTCATTAGCGAAACATATATATATATTTGACATAATAAACATGACTAGAGACAAAGAACCACACATGTCCGCATACCAATAAACAGTGTACGAGAGAGAACACAGAAGGCTGTGTGTGTGTGTGTGTTTGCTATATTCGGGTAGGCCGAGACGCGATGATATACAGACACGGTCCAGCCGGTTCTGCGCGCCGCCGACACGGCTCCATATGTTAATGGACGGCCATTTGCCATTCACGTCAAGTGACAAATTAAAACTTCTCCGCTGAATTTATAGGTCAGTGTAAAATTCTGTTTACATAACTTGTAAGCAAATTATGTTACACTTATATTTGGTCCGCTGTATAATATATCTACCTGTGGGCGTAATTTACATATATATTTTCCCGTAATGGATGTATAAATTTAACGCACACATACGCATACACACTCTGACGCTCTAACTCGTTTACGTGCGCGCCATCACGCGCGCGGAGTGTTTAATGCAAAAGGGGCACAGGTTTAGTCACATTCTTGTTGACTGTCTCAGCATCTCTTGTAATTCATTTTTCCGAAACTTATTGTGTCTTCGTTAAACAGATCGGTGCACGTCTTTTACTGATTTCGTGTCCAATATTAGTATAACCTAGGCATAACATCGCTTTCTGAGTTATATCTTTTATTTTCTTTTAGCTATCCAATTTGGTGTGCGACTCCCCCTATATTTTCCAGTTTTTCCTTATTGTAAGTTTGATTCACCCACCTGGAATTATAAGCATGTCTTGCTACTCTCTCGTAGAGTCGCCAATGTATTATTCCTTTGTTCCATCCAGTGTCGTTTTGTTTTCCATTGTATCCTTCAAATTACCGTTTTATATCGTCTTCCTTTTCTCTTCCTTTTTTTATCCCAGATTCATTCCAGTTTTACCTGTTGAGATAAAGATTGTTTGCATATTTCGCCTTTCGTAAGCCTTGTTGTGTTCTTGACAGTCTGACTTCGAAGGACTTTCCATCGTTTGTTTTATACGTATTGCCTTAGCCATCTTCGTCATCGTCATCATTATCATCATCTGTCTCTCTTTTTTGTCTACTGTTGACGCAGACCTTCGCCATTGATTCGACAGTTGTTTCTTTTCTGAGCAGTTACGAGGTCATCCAGTCGATTGTAGATCTACCAGATCATACTGTTATTAACCAGACCATCCCTTCATCTTGCTTAGAGTCTTCGTCGTGAGCTCTCTAATCTCGTGTCTTCCAATGTAGCATCCTTCGTTATTGACTGTCTTCCGTCTTCTCGTCTACTCTGGTTTCTTGCCGCCGCCATTTGATTTTTTTTTTTAACTCTCATGTTAAGGCATACTACCCGTTCCAACATTAAACGTCACCTATCAATTCCGCTTTCTTCTCATATTTTGTCTGCTTTAGGGTCTACATGTCATCCTTTGTTTAAGGAGCCAGGTAACTAATGTCCTCTTTCTTTCATCTATTTTTATATCTTTATTTATTTATTTTTTATTCTGTAAACGTCCGTCTGTTCCAGTTTTGTCGCGTACGATTTTAGTTTTTACGCTCTTGCTTCCCTACGGTGTCAGTAATTTGCTTTCCATTGCCCATAATTTTGACCCATATCCCGTTGCAGGGATCACGCAGTGATTATGAAGATTTTTTATTTGCTCGAGGTCAAAACGCCCTACGACGTTGTCCGATGCCTGATCTCCACTAACTATTGACTGTCGATGCAGACTTCGTCATTTAGTCCTCTATCGCTCATTGATCGGCTTATGCCCTCTATCCATGTTTTCTTGGGTCTTCTCTTCTTCTTTCTGTGCTCTCTAGGTATCCATCTCATTGTTTCATTTGGTGGTCGGTCTTGTCCCTTTCTTTGTACGTGTCCGTACCAGATTTGTTGTTTTTCTTCAATGCAGTTGATGCCAATTCTCTTGTACGCCAATTTCTCCTTTGACCGTTTTATTTCGTATTCGCTCTAGCCTTGACGTTCTAGCAGCTCGTCTCAAAGCATCCATTTCCGTAGCTTCTGACTTTCTTTTTACTATGAATCTTGGAAAACTGTAAATTTAATTAAACTTAAAATGCATGAAGATAGTGAATATTTATATTAAATTTTATATGGTGCACTTTATTAACTAATCTCATTTTTAGTTTATATGGGGGGGGGGAAAGCTTATTGGAGGAATAAAACCCTGGATTAAAATCTGTAGACCTGAATGCAGTAAGGTGACAGTCCCGTCACTAAGCTTAACCAGCTTAGTATTCTATTTATTAATAGAATAGGCCATATAAAACGAAACGACCAACAAAAATGTTAACTTTTTTTCTTTTATAAAATTGCTAAACTGCTATAATTGTTATTATTTAGACAAAGCTTTTCGTCATCACTGACATCTTCAGGTCTTAAACAACATTTTTTTTTTTTTTTTTTTTACCTTCCCAAACTATTAGTATGTCATCTACATACCTGATCCATTTTTTAATTCTTCTTTCTTTATCTACAGCTTTTAAAATTTTGATTTCAAAGCTATTCATGAATATCTCTGCCATTAATGGTGAAAGCGGTGATCCCATTAGTAATCCATTCTCTTGTATGTAAAATTTGTTGTTAAATCTGAAGTAATTCTGGCTTAGGCATAATTCTAATCCTTCTATTATTTCGTTTTTCCATTCTACATTACTTAATTTGTTTTTCTTTATTATTTCTACTGTTTTTGCTATTGGTATATTGGTGTACATATCTTTTATATCTAATGACATTAATTTTGTCTTATTTGTTATGGTTATTTCTTTTAATCTTTCTATTACCTTTTTGCTATTTTCTATGCTGTGGATTTCTTCTTTTTCGTATGCCATTTTGATTCTTTTACTTATTTCTTTTGATATTTTATATGTTGGCGAATTTATAAATGATACTATAGGTCTTAATGGCATTTCTTTTTTATGTAACTTAATTCGACATCTAAATTTTGGAGCTCAGGATTATGTTCTATTTTTTGTTTCTTTTGCCATTCTGTTAAATATGTTGTCTTTTTTATAAATTTCTTTGTTTGTGCTTGAAATTTACTTGTGTAATCATATTTTATTTCTTTATATGGTCCTTTTTGTATAAATTGTTCTGCTTTTTCGATATAATCTCTTTTGTTCATTACCACTGCTGTGTTACCTTTATCGGCTTTTATAACTATCAAATTGTTCTCCGTGATTTTCTTTTTTAATTCTCTTATATTTCTTTTTATTTGTGTTTCGTTTTTATTTCTTACATTTTTGTTTTCCTTACATTTTCTTTTATAAAATTGCTAAACTGCTATAATAGCAGTTTATTAAACAATAGATTGTTTAAGACCTGAAGATGTCAGTGATGACGAAAAGCTTTGTCTAAATAATAACAATTATAGCAGTTTAGCAATTTTATAAAAGAAAAGTAAGGATGGCTGCTAATTTAAACAATACGAAGAATAAAAATGTTAACGTATGAACTACCACTGTGAAACTGACTAAAACATTCTAATCCACACCTACATTTAATGCTGTTGATGGTGATGGCCTTTGTGATGGTACAAGTTTATAAATTATTAAACTCCATAAGAAATCCAATTGCCGATAAAATTGTGCGATATTGGTGATTATTATATGTGCCAATTAACAAGATCGTGCTGGCAAACTTGTCACATACGAAATTATATTCCGGCGATTCTTGTGCAGTCAGGTTACCGTTAATATTTCACAGGTGACAGTTTCCTATAGTTTCATGATTTACGAGAACCTTGTTAAATTTTCTCAGACACTGCTAAATATTCTTAGACGTTAATACGCAGACATTCGTAAATATTCTCATAGACGTTTTTTGTATGTTTACTTTCCTTAAAAAAAAATATTGGTTCCTATCCGTAGAGATTTTCTCAAGGTCAAATCAGGAATTTCGGTCTCGTAACTATAAAAAGGATTACTGTCTATCGATAGGAAAGAAGTTTTCGTTGTACAACTGAAAACGCATTTTCTTAAACCATCTTCAGAGTTAATAAAACAATAATACACAATTTTTGCATGCTAAAGTGTTATTTTTATGTCTCTGTGATGGCAAGTGAGTGAGTGCGCGCGCGCACGTTTTTATGTTTACGTGCGTGTCCTTGCACGTGTCGTTGTCAAGATTAATTTTTTTCTTAATTAAACAGCCGTCATCAGCGTTTTACATGTTTATTTTTTATTAATTAATTTTTAATAACTAATTAAGCAGGTAGTGTAGGCGTGTGTGCGCGTTGCTTGTGCCGCCCAAATTAATCCAATCAGTTGTGAAGAGTTGAAGCGGGGGAATCGAATCTTGAACGAGATTCTAAAATGGGATACAGAAGGCTGTGCGTACTCGAGAGTTACGTAAGTGATTACTATAATCAGATGGAAATTCATTCATTCTCTCGCTCGTGTAAACTTTGGAGGTCGTTTCTCAGGCTTCCTGCCCCATGTTTTTGTTTTAAAATTTTGTTAGCTCTCCTTTTTTTCTGTAAACTTATTAAAATTTAAACAACTAAAACTCAATTATAACAGCGGTCGTATGATTTTACAGATAACGATTTTGTTTCGCTACTTTATGGAGTAGTTTTATTCATGGTTGGTTTTTATTGCGCGCGCGTGTGTAGGCGCGCAGTAAATACGAACACATGGCTTTTTGTATATAGATGCCTAGGAGTTGTATGATTCTTCTCCCACAACGCTTTGATTTATTTTCACACACACACACACACACACTTGGAGACAGTGTTTTATTTCGTTTAATTTTCACACACTCTGTTGCCTGTAAATTCTATACTATTTATTACAAGGTTTGTATAAGAAGTAAGGAGACTGTTCGTATAAAATTATTTGGCGGACTCATACGATTTACACATATTACATAATTGAACGAGCAGAGGGAGTTCTTAGTTTTAACTCGATCGTTTGGTATTTGTCTGTATACCCGTTTGCAGATATGTGTGTGTGTGTGTGTGTGTGTGTGCGCGCGCGCGCGCCTGTGTGTGTGTGAGGATAACTTTTGGAAGTATTTTAAACAATTTTCGTAATACTTGACATCAATGTCCGTGCCTGAACCCGACAGAGCTCTACTTGTTTTAAAATTAGGGAAGCAGGGGGCAAATGTGAGGGGCGAAAATTTCGAAAAATCTCAAAAGTTCATGTGGGGTATCAAATTAAAGGGAATTTTAACCACAATTTGAATATAGCTATCAGTTTTTGAAATTTCAAAATTTTGGGACACGAAGGCTAAAAAAATATACAACATTTTGAAAAAAACTCAAAAATCCGTATTAGGTATCAATTAAAGTGAAGTTAATCGAATATACGAATAACTCGTAGTAACCAGTTTTGGGAGGGAAGAAGGTCCAAACAAGGTATAAGAATTATGAAAAAATCTAAGAATTCCGTTACTTATGCGCATTCTGGTATAAGTTTCATGTCAGAATTTTGACAGACAACCCGCACACGCGCTCTCGCCATATGGTAACGCATATTTTCGCACTACTTCACAACACTAATTATTTTTTTACTGTCAAAATTTAACTTCAACTAACAAATTTGACATGCATCTTATACAATGTCTGAACTTGCAATCTTTACTTAGACAAATTTTCGTTGCAACATGCTATCATACGCTAAGAGTTAATACTACCTTGTTGCAATGAGACCACCTATTCTCTATTCTACAGTACTTATTCCGCCTATTTCCTGTATGACCTTATTATATATTATCTAATCGTGTCTCTCTCATACGTCGTGATAAATCTCATCTCCGCACTTCGAATACAATTTATAATCTTTTCAGTGAATATCCATGTCTCAGAACCATACAAGAGTGTCGGTGTACAGTGTACCCTTACATATCATTTGTGCCTCTTTTCTTGTCTCATTTCTTAGTGCGGCGCTTAAGACATGCCGTCTGTAATCAGTTAATCACTCTGTGTTATCAGTTCCGCTGTGCCCTATAGTCTAGTGCTGAGGTATTCTTCTCAGATAGACATTGCTATTCCTTTTATTTCCTTTTATCGTTTTGTTGTCGTTGTCGTCATCGTTTACGGCTTAGGCTAGTAGCCTGTTCCGGTCTCAATGGAAGTCATCCAGCCATCGCTTACGGGGTCTTCCCACACTTCTTTTCCCCCTTGGATGATAGTCAAGGGCTCTTCTTGAAATCTAGTTGGATCGATTCTCTCTACGTGTAACCGCCACTCCGTTTTTAACCGCCTCTCATTTAAGCTTTCAGCTATGCCTAGCTCCATTCTAATATGATCACTGATCATTTCTGATAAGATCTCTCCTGGTACAACCCTTTAGATCCCTCAAGAACATCATTTCCGCTCCTTGTATTCTACATATATCTTTGGCCTTTCTAATCCCAGTCTCACTACCATACAGTAGTTGAGGTATGGCCATTACATTATAATATTTCAATAACGTCTCTTTCCTTGTTTTCTTCTTTAAATGTTTAATGATACAGCCACAAGGCAACTGGAAGAGATTAATTTTGCTTTCAAACTCCTTATCATCTTGGTATCCATCCAGCTTATTCCTCTGAGACTTATGAATTTATTGATTTTTTTACGTGAAGACTACCACTCCGTCTCACAACAGAGGACCAGGTAATTTGTAGTCAAGGTTTTCTTCCTTTAGCCTTTGGTGATTCAATATATAACTGTAAGGCAGCAGCTTTACCATAACCTGGAAAAGGCTCTACCTTTACCCTAAGAGCTGGGGTGCCACCTCTGCCGGATCCACAGTACCAAAGTTCCTCTTCTCCGCCTTCACCGCAATTGTGGTCTTCCCGTAGCCGATAAGGATTAATCGTTTCATGCCGGCGCCGCCGTTTCAAAGCAATGTTATGTAGTCGGAATAACCGCGACATTCTTGGTCGCTAAGGATCGGGAGTAGTGTCTATACCCCCCCCCCACGTTTCATAATCCGGTTACGTTCCCACAGAAACCCGCCAAAATGTAAATTAATGAAATACAATAATTAGGGGAAGACAAACTCTCCTCCCCCTCTCTCTCGCTCTATCTATCTATCTATCTGTCTGTCTATCTATCTATCCATCTACCAACGTATTTATCTAGCTATCTATTTCTTCCAACAGACCAGCCGCCTCGTGAATTTGGCTGTATTATCTGAAACAAAATTCTCTTTGTTTTTATTATTCGGGGTCATAAAACGTCCTACGACAAACCTCCATTCCCATGCCCAATCTCCATTGCCGTCTGTCGTTGCAGTTTTCATCGTTTAGCCCTCTATCCCCCATTGATCTTATTATGCCCTCTATCCATGTTTTCTTGGGCCTTCATTTCTTTCTGTGCTCTCTAGGTATCCACCTCATTGTTTTCTTTGGTAGTCGGTCTTGTCCCATTCTTTCTGCGTGTCCGTACCAGATTATTTGTTTTTCTTCAGTGCAGTCGATAATTGTCTTTTGTACCCACATTTCTTCTTTGATCATGTCATTTCGTATTCGCTCTAGCTTTGAATTTGTAGCGTCCATATCTGTAGCTTCTAACTTTCTTTTTACCTGTTCTTTTATTCTCCACGTTTCGGATCTGTACATCAACGTGCTTTTAATCATACGTTCTAATGTATGACAACACAAAATTCTAAAGTACCAATTATATAATCGAGTAATTTTTGTGCGATGTGTTCTTACAACCCGTGTCACATATGCGGACGTGTTACACAAAAGAATTACAGTAGAACTGTTAACCGAAACAAGGGAGGGGAGGCGGTCTCTGATAAGCAAAATTTCGGATAATAATTAATATATCATTTTTTAAAGTTTCAGGTTAAATAACTGATGGCAATATACAATACTATCAAAAGATTGTAATAAAAATCAAACTATGTACACAAAGTAATTTTTTTTAATTAGTTTTATGATTTTTTTTAACTCTTCTATTTTCCTTTGCTAACGTCAGAGGGCTTTGACTCTTCAGATCGTTCAATCGTTCTTGTTTGGCAACTTCGAAGCATAACTTATTTTTCATCTTGACCCAATCAGAAAGAGCAGAAACACCAACACCAAAATCGGCTGCCACAGTTCGCAAAATCTCGCCATTTTAAATTTTTTTTAATGCCTCCAATTTTTCTTCAATAGTTATCACGACCAGTTTCCGCTTTGTTGACATGACATAAAACTCGGCTCATACAAGATATCACACAAGCCACATCACACGATCACCACTGCACGAACAGTCACTGAGCGGACGGTGTGAACTACCAAAATGCCAAAACAACCTGACTTGACAGAGTGGAAGACACGTGACCACACAGTAGGCAGCAAGCAGTCAAAGTCACAATCTAAAAGGGATCCACGAGGTGGTTGACCTGACGGGTGATGCTCTATGCTTGCTTTCTATCTCAAACTAAGGAAACAGAGCTATCAAGACAAATCACACTTTACAAACAATATTTAGTACATCAATGTTCGTGTTTTATTCGGAAAACAAATTTTCATTGTAATAATTTTCCTTTTTGGCCGGTCGTTTCGGTTAAACGGTATTTCGGTTAAAAGTGTTTCGGTTTATGGAGGCCCTGCTGTACTATAATTGCGAGACAAGTGGAAAGAATTCACAAACGAGCCATAGCATACAGTATATCGGCGCGGTCAGTCTTGCACGCGCGCGCGCGCGCGCGCACACACACACACCTACGTCTCTCCGACTTTGGTTTACAAAACTAGTTTAGCGGCGGGCGGCTGGCGCACAGTGGTATATGATTACCATATCCGTTTCCATAATCCGGCCGGGTTACGGTAATGCAATTAAAGCGTTCACAAGCCTTGCCTTGTGAAACATCCGCCCACACGCGGATTTCACCTGTTACCGTAATCCTTTACGCAACCTGATACCACAAACGCAGCTGTAAAAATTAAATCCTATTTGCTTGTTCATGTCGATTCGTATTTATATATGTTAATTTTACTGTCCGTTGATAAATTCCTAGTCGACGTGAATAAAGCTAACGCTAACACAATTTATGGTGTGTGAACCTAATCGATATCGTCGCGTGCACTCTCGCGCCCACACAGGCGCGCGCGTGTTCGCTCATTCATTAAACCCTCTTTTTGTTTTTAATAAAACCCAGAAACACCACCGGTTTGTATATTTAGGCATTCATGATTTGGAAGACGTCTTCCGTAGTGCCCTCTTCTTTCTTTCTTCTTCTTCTAGCGTCTACTCTTCAAGTATTAGGTTATATAAACCTGTTCCGGGACCCATCCCAGCCTCGGACGGCCATCGTCTCTTCTACCAATGGCTTTATAGTTCAGTGCCGATTTAATCCTCTGTCATCCTTTGCAGATGATCCCATCAATGTCTTCTGTAAATTTAAATAACTTCATTTGTGTCCTTTACTTCGGGCTCTGCTCTGATATCCTCATTCCTTATTCTATCTTGCAATGTATAATTTAAAGTATTTCGAAGAAACTTCATTTCTGCGCTCTGAATCTTGCCCCATTCCTTTTTCGTCATGATCCACGCCTCACTCGCATAAATCAATGTGGGTATTGCAATAAATTTAATCCTTGTGCTGTGTCTTGTTTTATTTGTAAGATTTCTATGAATCGAACCACAAATATTCGTAAATTTATTTATATTCTCTTTTATATCATATTCAGATTCATAGCTTACTGCAAAGACGAGATATTTGAAACGGCTCACTTGTTCTAAAGTGCTGTTGTTTATAACTACCTTAGTCGTCACTTGATACTTACCTTTAAAGGCCATGGTCTTTCTTACTGAAATTGTCAGTGAGTCCTCGCTTGCCATTTCTTTCTGGCTTTGAAAATTTTCAGTATTTTCTTTCCATGTTTCGCCTTCTTCTTTAGCAGCTTTCTTTCTTAAGGGTCAGCCGTTTGCAACTTCTATAACTTCCACACGCTATCTTTCTAACTGTTTATTCTCCTTCGCCCCTTGTGTAGATAGCGGAGTAACAACTTCCTAACTGTACGTGTTCCATTCCATCGTTGTCCATTCTCTTTTTCTGTTTTTATGCGCTTCGCAGAGTCCGTCTCTCCTCATTCACCTGTGTTCTGATAGCCTTTAAACGTGCCATACCACTCCAGGGCTCTGTTCTCCAGCTGCTGTTAATGGAGCAACCTATACCATATTTCCTCCTCATTCTATATATGTTCCCTTCGTGTTAGCTGGAGGCAACTTCTCCTACAGTCCATCTTTACTGTGCCAGTTTTGTCTCTACTCTGAGTTATGAGAGACCTCGTTTCAAACCTTTCTTCTTCTTTGTGTGCTATGCTCGGTCTGCCAAACGTTAACAATCACTCTTACCATGGCTAACCCTATCTTCCGCTAGGCGAAAAAGCTGTTCTACGTTTTGGATGCGGGTTCACGTCCTTACGTTTCTTAGCGGGAAAAGCTGTTTTCTACCGTTACCACAGCACCGTCGATTCTTCCTTTCAGGATTGTAGGAGTCAGTATTTCTCCCTCCTCGAGACGTGATCAAGGTAAGCAAATTTCCGCTTTCAATGGTAGTTCGCGTTCAGTATACTCTCTTCGAAGGACGTCAGACTTGGAGACCCCGTCGACCCAAGAAATCCGGAGCAGTCTACTGAGTGTCCACATTTCGAGAGCCTTCAGGCAGCTGTTTATGGTTATCTTAAGAGTCCAACCCCTTCATTCCATACAGAAGGACTGACCAAACGAAACATCTGACTGTCCCCTGACGTAGCTTGGTGTTCATGTTTTCATCGCAATGTAATATCTCATTATGTTAAAGACAGCACAGGCAGCATTTGATCTCGCGGTTCGGGTTCGTTGTTAAGGGAGAATCATAATTCTGTCGAATGAAGACCGTGAACTTCGTCTTGCTTACATTGATGTTCAGGCGGCCCTGTGTCCTATTTCGGTAACATGACAAATTTTTTACAGTGCTGTATATTTCCTCCTATTATTCCTTTGTAAGTGACTCTTGAGTTTCCTGCAGGTCTCCCATGTAATATCTACAAATAAATACACTCCAAGTAGGTTTATTTTCACCTGACGCACGTTTCACAGAAATTATTCTGTATCCTCAGAGACTTGTTTTGTCAGAGAATTGTAATTGAATGTTTCGCAAGGACACAGCACAAGGATTAAACTTTATTAGACAACTGCAATACCCACGTTGATTTATACAAGTGAGGCGTGGATCATGACAAAAAAGGAAAGCTGCAAGTTTCAGAGTGTTGAAATGCAGTTTCTTTGAAATACTTTAAATTAAACATTACGAGATAGAATAAAAGGAATGAATATATCAGAGCAGACTCAAAGTAAAGGACATAAATGAAATTATTGCAATTTAGAGAAGACAATGGTGGGATAATCTGCAAAGGATGACAGAGGATCGATTGCCGAAAGCGGCACTGAACACATTGGTAGAAGAGACGTGGGTCGTCCGAGGATGAGATTGGTGCCGGAACAGGTTTGTTGGTGCCGGTTCCTAATCCTCGGAAAAAAATGTTTCACTTACAATATATTTAACGGATAATCGATTTTACTGCGATTCTATTTTCGAGTGTTGTAATGTTTATCTAGTCAGCTATTTATTGATATTTAATGTTTTATTTTTGTATTGTAGTAAATGTATTATTTTAAATAAATCATCTTGTTTTGTTTTTATTTGTATTTGTTCTTTAATTAGTAGATTATTATTATTGTGTTTGTAAATATTAAGAACTTCCCAGATATTCATTTTGTTACCTTTTTCTAAGTTTTTTTTAATTTGATATTTTGAATGTCTGGAAATTTATGTTTATTATTTATACAGTGTGTGGGTAAATTGGATTTGTAAATATTAGGTTTTAAAAACGGATTGCGATGTTGAGTGAATCTCTCGGACAGTTTTTTCTTCCTCTGGCCTACGTAACATTTATTGCAATCTGGACATTCTATTTTGTAAACTCCCATTTTTATTATGAATGTCGAATTTAGTTTTATGTTTTATTTTATTAAAAACAATATTATCTGTGTTATAAGATACCTGGCATAATATATAATAGCAATTTCCTCCTATTCTACGGAGTATTTTTATTCCGTAGCACTTAACAGCGCTATAGTCGACCTTTCCCCGTTACATTAATTAGTTGACATTACGTAAATACAGTAACAGCCTACAGTATACAACATTAACTTTTTGGTATATTAAATGTTGCTCAGTTAACTAAGAAGTAAGATATCCATGTTTTTTCATAAAAATTGATTAAATGGTTCCGGAGATAAAGAAATTTGAACGTCTTCTGTAAAGTATGTTTTCCCTTTTAAACATATTTTCGGTACAGTTGTGTTCTTATTGAATCAGCTTGCTGAACTGATTTAAATGAACAAAAACTACACAACTTTTTTTTAAATGATCGTGTCAGAATAAATAAATTAAACAACAGAAATAGCGGACTAAAACTTGAACATTTTTGTTAGCCGTCATATAATGAAAACTATAACAGTGATATCCTGTATTCGTATTTATTATTTTTCGAAGTATTATTCAACAGTATTATTTACAAATAAAAAAAATTAAAAACATTTTGACCTTCGATTCTTTAAACATTTTTAAGTGGATTGAGAGATACAGACATTTTGAAAGATGCGTCCCCAAAACAAGTGCTTGCACATTGTTGAGTAAATTAAATTTTTAATTCTAAAATGTACGGCTAATGACACGAGAGAGAGAGAGAGAGAGAGAGAGAGAGAGAGAGAGAGAGAGAGAGAGAGAGAGAGAGAGAGAGAGAGAGACGAAATTCATCAAATTTGATCTGTCTTTTCGGCTACTTGCGAGAAACTTGACCATTCTTTGTCTGAGTGCGGCCTCATGAAATCAAAGCTAATTAACGTCAATATCAAACAATTAAAATAAGAACACTGTGTCAGCAATTCTAATACTGTGACACTCGAAAGTAACTAATTTTTGAAACACGGACTCTGTTGTTTCAAATTAAACAAAAAAAATTTTTTTTAAATTAAATAGTTTGACAGCTTATTAACTAGTTAAACAACTCAATCTACGCACGCGCCTGTGACGTCTGCGCACACCTTGGTCTAAGAAATTAGATTATATCTTTGGTCAAGCCATCGATATTTTGGATAGATAATAATAATAGTAGACAGCCGATGGGTTTGTTTCGTAATTTTGTTTCCTTGCATTCACCCCTCCCCAGACGCCAGGTAATTTAAATATCGTTGTCGTTGTTGTTGTTATTATTGAGCGTTTTGTGTGTGTATCACAAAAAACGTGACAAAACAGAGGGAGAAGCGAGAAAGAGTGAGAGAGTGAGTGAAGGGGGAACGCCATTAAGTTGTTTCATTGAGCTGTCGTATCTGCGGCTGATTTGTACCGACTAATCTGGACATGATCTAGATAGAATCTAGAATCTAGGGTTTGGTCACGATTCCAAGAGGTTACGTACGTTGGCGCTCGCCTTGTTATGAAACTGTTTCTGATTTTTTTGTCTTGTTTTTTCTTTTTATTTCTTTTTCTGTGTTCAGTCCTACTTGTCCAGTTGAAATCGATCTCCTTCCTGATCGATCTATTGATCGCGCGTGTCCGTCTCCTGTCGCTGTACGCGTGCTGTGCTCGAGAATTATGGTCTTTGCATGCGTTCTCCGTTTTCAACCAATGTCTTACATTTTATTGGACCATAAAAAATGTTCATAAAATCGTTTCCAATCTTCTCGTCACCACTTTCCTTTATCGTTTTCTGCTTGTTGTTTTAATGACACACACTGCGACGTTTTATAGAAGGTCTGATCAAAACGAACGTGCCGTTTTTGCTTATTTGAAAAATTATGTCTTCAATTATCTGCGTTTATATATGGTCCCGCCTTCTAACTAGTGTCCGTTGAATATAACAAAATTATGGAAACGTTTTTTCAAACTTCAAAACGTTTCTGGAGAGCACTTTTTGCCGTGGCCTCAAGCTCGCTGAGACAGTTTCGTTTTATGTCTATGAACTTTCGGGAATTGTAGAAACTGGAAGTGCTGCGAAAATTTGAAACCTTCTTCTTCTTCTTCTTCTTCTTCTTCTTCTTCTTCTTCTTCTTCTTCTTCTTCTTCTCCTTCTCCTTCTCCTTCTCCTTCTCCTTCTCCTTCTCCTTCTCCTTCTTTTCTTTTCTTTTCTTTTCTTTTCTTTTCTTCTCCTTCTTTTCTTGTCTCCTTCTCCCTTCCTCCTCCTCATACTTCTCCTCATCCTTCTTCTTCTTCTTCTTCTTCTTCTTCTTCTTCTTCTTCTCCTTCCCTTCTCCTTCTCCTTCTCCTTCTCCTTCTCCTTCTCCTTCTTTTCTTTTCTTTTCTTTTCTTCTCCTTCTTTTCTTGTCTCCTTCTCCCTTCCTCCTCCTCATACTTCTCCTCATCCTTCTTCTTCTTCTTCTTCTTCTTCTTCTTCTTCTTCTTCTTTTCCGCAACCCGAAGATTGGTGGGCTTGTAATTTCCTCCGTTCCGTGTACAGCCTCTTGATCATCACATGGCTTCTTCCTTCTTTAACCAGATCCGTGTATTCCCGCCTGGACCTTCTCCTGGATGGCATAAACTCCCTAATCCAACGCGGTTTATAGCGTTGAACTTGCTCTTTTAAGTACGCCTTGTATTGCGTGACTATTGCAGTCCCTGCGATCTTTTTTGACATTGGAGCACAACGCTACAAGAATGCTAACTGAAAGCGAAAAATGACGCAACCCTCATTTGTACAGTGTGTCGACAGTTTGTTAATGAAATCATACGTCACTGGAAAATTATGTTAATTTTAAACGTCCAAAACCAACGAAAACATTCACGGGCGGTTCCATAGAAAGTAAAGAGAGTGTCAGAGACTATTACCGCATAGGGCTTCCACGACGTATTACACGTAGACTAACTCGATTGTCAGCATCAACCTTCATCTAGTGCCATTCTCTGTAACTCTGCTTTATTTGCTTCACCACGTCTGCATTTGTCTTCTGGAAGTGCTGTCTCGTATGTGTTCTTGGACGCTTCGACGACCAGTTCACTTCCACTTCCATTATACGAACTGGATCGTGATTTGTTCTTCTCCGTAGTTCTTCACTACGCTTCATGACCGACATACGTTAAAAATATTTGTTGTAACCTTCCAGGTTTCTTCTCCACACAACAACACAGACAGTACGCTGTAGCTACAAATTATAATTTTGGTTCTCATAAGAAAATCTCCGGATACAACATTTTCTTTAGTTTATGAAATAGTTTTTAGTTTCGTGCTTCTTTTTTATTCTTGTAATCACATCGTCATCTGGTCCTCCTTTTTGTAAACAAAAATAATCCTCAGATGAAAGAACTGTAGTGAAATATGTTTTGGACGTGTTGAATCTACTCTCATTATATTAGTTTGATTTTTTTTTTAATATTCAATCGCACTTTCGTTGCTTCCAACGCAAACTGTTGTAAGTGTTGTCTACTTTCTGATATGAAGCAGATATCGTCAGCAAAATCCAAATCCTCCAGTTGTAGAAAGGATTTCCATTGTAATCCTATTCTGCCGTGAATTGCCCTTTTCATTAGCCAGACTATCGCCACAGGAAACAGGAGGCCTATACGTGCCAATTTATGTCTACATAGGTTCTGAGGCCCTTCAATTATAACAGGGTTTTGCGTTATAATTTTTGTACAGCTGTTTAATTAATTATAACCTATCTAATCGAATTTCATAATTCATCATGGTCACTCTACAATTGACGCTTTGTTGTTTGCGGACCATCAGTCTATTCTGTCGGACTCTAAAAACAGATTGCAGATGGGTATACATTTGTTAAATGGAATCTGCAAAGACTCTGGAATGCAGATGTCCACAATTAAAACCAAGGTGATGGCTTTTTGTGAAACTGATCCCGTACGGACAAAAATTGTTACAGATGGTACTGTCCTGGATCAAGTTAGCAGTTTTGAATACCTGGGCTACTGTGCGTCTTATAATGCAAGCAACGACGTGGTGAATTCGTTGCATAAGTTCAACCTTATTTGCGGGACCATCAGGCGAACCCTTAAATCAGCAAGTAAAGGAACACACCTAAAATTCTACAAGGTGATGGCTCTTCCCACTCTTCTTTATGGGTCTGAGAATTGGACTTTAACGACGAAAGTTCAGGCCAGTCGCATCCAAGCGGCTGAAATGAGATTTCTCAGGCACGTGGCAGGGTATATTCTCCATGATATAGAAGAAACACAGATATACGGCAGGAACTGAATATTATGAGTATACTCGACAGGATCACCCAGTGTCGGGTGAATTGGTGGGAATAACTTTGCCGAGTGGATGAGTGCCGCATCCTCAAACAACTACGGAAATATAAGCCGAGGGGACGGAGAGGTGTGGAACGTCTGAGGAAGCGCTGGAGTGACCACCTGTAATATATGCCTATTTGAGACCGGAACAAACCATTCTTGGTTTAAACCTTGAGGATGATGATGATAATTCATCATCGTCATCTTCAAGGAGTAGCCAAGGATGGTTTGTTCCGGTCTCAAACAGTCAAAGAGTCTAAATCTGGTCACTCCAGTGCTTCCTTGGACGTTCCACACAGACACAGTTAGTATTACAATTACTAATTTGTCACGAATTTCATAATTCTTTAAGCTAATTCACATTTTCCTACTGACGCTGTCGACTGCACTTTCGAAATCGATGAAGTTGAGGTAACGTTTACTGTGCCAGTCGAGGGATTATTCAGTGATTATTTTTGTGTAGCGATGTGGTCTGTAAACCTGTGTGAGCGTGCTCCAAAGCCTGCTTTGTTTTGGTGTCGACTTTCTACCAACGGCTGCTTTCGGCCTTTCTAATACTGTCAGGCTACTGGACCGTTGATAAAAACCACAGCTAGACTTTTCGTCGGGTCCCGCGGCAGCCATCTTGATTAGCACGGACCAGATGTAACTGTCCGAACGACTTCGTCAACACGCCTGTTCTGCCGTAAATTTCTTAAAAAATGGACACAACATTGCGGTTTCTATACGTGTGAGACGTTTTGGGACCTCCTCTGCCTACATCTATGAAGGTATGATGGTCATGTGAATAGAATAGAAGGATAATGGGTAAAACGGTGTTGCGATGTAACGTGGCTAAGAAAGAGAAGACCGGAGGTCTTAATGTGGTCGAAGTAAGTCTCGAAATCTGTGAGTCCAGGGGTTAAGAAGAAAGAGAGAGACTGGAATGATAGACGGTTGTGTAGGAGAAAACGGCGAATTCGTTACGCGCGGGATGAAGCTGTAGCCTACAGAAAGAGAAATACTAAACTTGAAATTAACGCCAAAAACGGTTTCCCCGACCGTGCGCAAAGTCGAAGCAGTAAATCGTCTAGACATGACGCGGTCGGTCACTGGCGGAGGAGAGCTGCACTTCGGAATGCGCGCGTAATAAGCGCTCGTTACACTCAACTGTACGTACTGAGACTATTTACTGCCCCAACTCGGCTGCCATAATTCTTGTTACAGTATACGCATGAAGTATAGACGCAGTCTCCCGACGTATGGGTCTATGCACGAGTTACATACTGAGTCGCGGCGTGTAGGATTTATGGGACCAAAACCTAACCATTACTACTGCTACTACTACTGCTCCCATCGTGTTCTTTCTTTCAGTAGACGCGTGTGTGTGTGTGTGGCTTCTACCAAGGTAGCATGATGAATATCTACCGTATCTAACAGGGCGCGATCTTGTCGTAACCCGCGGCGAGACGAAACCTTCACACGCTGTTTATCGTAAATAGTGTTTACTGATATCGGTTAGCGAGTACCGTGACGCTACCGGCAGTGGTTGAACTCAGAGGTTAAACGCTTTATTCAGACATGAATACTGTACTTCTTTCGAAGTATTTTTAAGTCGGTTGAAGAGCAGATGCGCGTTGAAACCGACAAACAACCTTATCTTGTAAAACAAAATTTGTCGCGGATACAGAAAGACTGCCTTGGTTCTGGAGCTCAGTGCTCTCCACGCGCCTTGGAATAGTAGTAGTATTAGATAAGCAGAACGTTATTGGGAATAATGAAAACACAGACTAGTTATATAAGGTGAAAAATGAAGATCTATACAACGTGTATAACGAACCAAAAAATCGATATCGTAGTAAGGTCTAAAGGAATACGGGGTGGTAGGAGCATATAGAGAGAATGGCCAATGTAAGGCCAGTAGAAAAGAGAGCCGGGAATGTACAGGAATCTAAAGGATAGACGGAAGTGGTGATGCCTGCTGCTGTAGTGACAGTTTTTAAACGAAAATGATGTTAGTAAATCGAAGAGACTGACAAAATATAGGTAAGTACGTGAAGGAACTCCGAAGACCTGGACTTTTGCATTAAATTAGTTAACAGACAATGAAGTCGTCCACTGGATATGTTTGGAGCGAGCCGCACCGATTTTTAGATATAAACAATCAACTTGAAAAGGAAGACTCTTCATTAAATACACAGGAGGCTGTGACTCGATTAAAGTGGATGAAGACATACAAGGTAACACCTTTTTTTTAATGATCTTCTTCTTCTTCTTCTTCTTCTTCTTCTTCTTCTTCTTCTTCTTCTTCTTCTTCTTCTTCTTCTTCTTCTTCTCTTCAAGGATTAGGTTATATAAACCTGTTCCGGCATCCATCTCATCCTCGGACGACCCACGTCTCTTCTACCATTGGCTTTATAGTTCAGTGCCGCTTTCGGCAATCAATCCTCTGTCATCCTTTGCAGATGATTCCACCGTTGTCTTCCGTGAATTGAAATAATTTCATTATGTCCTTTACTTCGAGTTCTGCTCTGATATCTTCATTCCTTATTCTATCTTGCAATGTATAATTTAAAGTATTTCGAGGAAAACTGCATTTCAACACTCTGAATCTTGCCGCATTCTTTTATTGTCATGACCTACGCCTCACTCGTCAATCTCAATGTGAGTACTACAATTGTCTTATAAAATTTAATCCTTGTGCCGTATCCTGTTTTATGTCTAAGATTTCTATGAATCGTACCACAAATATTCCTTATTTATCTTCTCTTTATATCACATTCAGATTCATAGCTTACTGCACACCCGAGATATCTGAAACTTCTCGCTTGTTCTAAAGTGATGTTGTTTGTAACTATCATAGTCATCACTGGATATTTACCTTAAAAGGCCAGGGTTTTGGTCTTTCTTACCGAAATTGTCAGTGAGTACTCTCTTGCCATTTCTTGTAGTTGTAACATAGCTGTTTGTAAATCATTTTCATTTTCTTGAATACGAACTACGTCATCCACATACAGCAGGGAACCCATATTCACGAAGTCACTCTGGATTTCCATGCTCTCAACATGTCGTCAATGTATATATTAAATAATGTTGAGGAAACACAGCCACCGTGCCTAACTTCCTTATTTATTGGAATGTTACCTGAGAGCCTACCATTCAGGACAGAAATTAATGAAGCGACTTCGAATAAACATATTCCGCTAAAAGATGCCCTGCAAAATACTGCGAAAATTAAGCATTGCCATTACATAAAGTGTAAACCGGAAATGAAATTGGGAGGTATTGGTGTTAGGAAACAACCGTATTAACTGAATTTAATTAATTGGTGATCGCGAAAAAAAAGTGTTCGAGATAAGGGCTGATTCTGATTGTACTATCCTCAAAACATGAAGAAAAGTAATTTTCCGAAACTCTACGCGCGCGCGCGTGTGTGTGGAATTTTTTATATGGCGAACGATAACTGCCGCAAATTCAAACAGAATCAAATAATTTTTGCCCGAGATGTAGAAGATTCAAGGCCTATTAATTTTGGGAAAATCGGTTAAGGGGAAGGAGTAGTTTACCTAGAACGTTTTACGTTTTAACAAGAGTAAGGTACTTAATTTTGATAAGTAAAGTATCGTGAAAAGGTCATAATAATCCACTGTAGAAAGGTAGATAAAATATCTATAAATGACAAGGGTAATTGAAGGGGAGGGGTAATTTATAGAAATGAAAATGACAGTTGCAGGGGGAGGGGCTAATTTTTTATACGTGTACTACGTTATCGGCAGTAAAGAAGTAGTTTCTATGTAAATATTTCATTTCAGTTTGTCAAACATAAAACTCGATTTACAAGGAACACACCTAAATAATTGTTAGAAATTATCGTACCGAATTCAAGCAAATGATTTTAAATATAAATCTTAGAACATGGAAGTCATGTATGGTTCTCCATACCGATATTTAATTAGTGCCAGTGCAGGTTTTAAAGTTTATTGTACTATTTTAAATGCGTACGAGTATAAAATCTGAGAACTCCTTTACTGTGGAATTATGCCTAGTACAGGTTAGTACTCATTTAATTACTATAATAAAGTTTACTGCCATATTTAAATTTTATAATTATTGTATACGTCAATAGATATGATTACAATAAATAAATATTTATAATAATAATATTAATAATAAAAATAACAATAATACTGTATTTAACTAATGTTTAACAACTACTTAAACATTAATTAACACGTCAATTTTCATAAACTTCAGTTTCCTTGTATTATAAATAAATAAATACAAGTTATTAAGAAAAATTTAAGATAATTTAATTTTAAATAAATAAAATTAAACTTTACAAATACAACAAAAATTTTCAAAAAATTAAGATTTTAAAATGAAAATATTATACATTAATTTAAAGTAATTTCTGTGCTACAGGTTAAAGTCCAAAATTAATTCGCTGACTGAAAATTAATTTCAATTTGATTAACGAATGGTTTTAGACACGTAATTTCGTTCTCAGTATGCTGGGTAGACTAGTAGACCTACTCGCATAAGACTAATAGTGTACTCGCCTAAGCCTGTTTTCATTAAAAACACATGATTACAAACGATGGTGTGGTGGATTAACAGAATATGCGCGCGCGCGTCCGTCCAAAAATTAAGAACCAAGCAGGGGGTAATTATTACGACAGAGCAAAGACGCTGAACGCGACAGGGGGTCGACCAACGGTAACTGAGATGCACTGCGCCGACTGATGCCAGTTTTGGATAATCAGACCGACGCAAGGAGTATTTCTTCGTTTGTTTCGTCTTGTTTTCATGAAGTTGTTTTATTAATTTTTCCTTTTTTCAACCTATACGTTTCTTGTTTAAGATGTCATGTGGCCTCTTATGGCAATGAATTTAGCGCACACGCTAATAGAGATTTGACACTGTGATCACCTGTTTATGCCTCAAGAAACAGCAGACATATTCGAGTCTTGATTTCCAGTCGTAACTTGTGTCTTGTGCCGGCTGTAAGTTCTAAGTTTAAGTTGTAACGTTTAAACAGCGTTATTAAGAACGTACTGAAGTATTCTCGTGTACGCCCCGTGAAGTTCGTTTAGTTTTTTTATTTTGCTCTTACATCTTACGTAGCAATCGTAACTAGCAGACAACGTTATTATGGAATTATTCATTTCGTTTTTAAGTTAATCGGTCTGAGCATGTCTGTCCATCCCTGCTTGATGACTCCCCAGTCATTCACAGCGATTTCTCAGTTTCTTTCTAGACCAAATTTACATATATATGTATATTTACGTTTATATTATGAGGGGAATAAGTTTTCCTACTTTATTATGAATTACAGATGACTTGGATAACTACAAGAATATTTTTATTTACATAGAATCGTATGTACTCTACTTCTCTGCATAGTCCCCATGCCTAGTTAGACAGTTATCCCAAAGCTTGGCACCAATTACTCCAAACCTATTTTATAGAAAAGTGGGTCATATCTCACAGAGGGGAATTGAACTCTTGCATAATCCCTTCATCATTATAGGATGTCTTTCCTGCCAAATGAACCTGATCTGACTGAAAAATTAGACGCAAGATCAAGACAATTGGATTGGAATTGGACAGGAAGCTAGAGAAGGAGAGCATGTCCAAATTGGCATCTATTCCTTCGCAAAAATCAACAACTTTGTTTATTTAGGATGCCAAGTTAACTCCGATGGGGAAACAACAGAAGAAATAAATCGAAGAATCACCTCAGCTAATAGGTGCTTCTTTGGTCTCAGACCCCTGTTCCAGACCAGAACAATTGCCAGGAGTATGAAGCTGCTTGTGTATAAAACACTGATCCGCCCAGTTCTTACCTATGGTTCTGAGACCTGGACCATTTCTAGAAAGTCTGAGTCAAACCTGCTGGTTCATGAACGGATAATCCTCCGCAGCATTTTTGGTCCAATATGTGTGGGAGGTGAATGGAGGAAAAGGACCAACCAAGAACTGAACACTCTTCTGAATGAACCAGATATTGTGGAAGTTATAAATCTTGGCTGACTCAGGTGGGCTGAACATGTGATCAGAATGGGGGAGAATGAAATACCCAGAAAGGCACTCACAGAACAGATCTGTGGGACCAGGAGAGTTGGTAGACTCAAACTACGTTGGGAAGACGGTGTGAATTATGATGCGCGCCATATCCTTGGGACCCGAAACTGAAGATCAGCTGCACTTGACCGGGACAACTGACGGAGGCTGTTAAAGGAGGCCTTGGCTCAGTAATGGGTTGTCGCGCCGCTGAAGAAAGAAAGAAGAAGAAGAGAATTGGATGGATGTTCGAAAAGGTGCCATCCAGATTTGTTCGTTCAGAAGTTCCTGTCTGTGACCGTGCTGCATGAGAACGAGTATTGGTGTGCATGATAAAGACTGTTTTTGACATGCCAAGTCCTTTCAGTTTTATAAGTACTTGGCAGCGTCTTTCAGCGTTGATGGTTATCCGTTTTATCAGGTAGTGTATCAGTGGCGGCTCGTCTGTCGTTATCGAGCACTACTGTAAAGTATTTACAATTACACACCTGTTTTTAGTATATATGTGTGCAGTTCCCTATTTCTGTCCTTCATTGGACCATTTTTAGTGAAATGAAAACAAGATTTATTATATGATTTTTACCATACATATATACATGAATACTACCTTCATATATATTGCTTCAAATGTATTTATGCGTTATTATATGTTATAGTATATTATATGATGTAACACTATACGATAGTACATAATATAATGCCGTCGGTACGGAAATAAGATTAAAGTATTGTGTCGACGCGTCCGGAGCAGATGACCACAGGCGGTTCCGTGGCCGGCGAGCTTACACCCACAGTGGTAGACAGATTGTAACATTAATTTGTATTACATATGTAATATATGGTAGAGCCTAATGTGAATAACTTTCAGGGGAAAGACTACGTACATATGACGGCGACGGTCGGTTGAAACGTTCGCGGAGCGACATCTGTAGCGCAGCGGTAAAACTAAAATGTTTCGTGTGCTGCAAGATTTCTATTTTATGTGAACTCCTGTTAATTTCCAAAACTATCGTAGATCTCTACACTTTATCTTCCCGTATTCTAGGTGAAAAAAGTTTAGAGAATTATTAACGTTTGTCAAAAACTCTATCTTTTGTATCCGTTTATGTGATCTGTTTTAAAGAGTCTGATTTGTTCCGTCTCTGCGCTAATGGTTGTACCAACACGATCCTCATCTATAAAGAGTTTTAGTTTTTATAATATTTTTAATTCCCTCGCGTATTTTTATATTGTTTTGACCTGCCATGGTTAGTCCGAAACATAATGGAAAAGACATCCACACCAGTTTAAGTTCTCTTTCGGGCCTAGTCTGTGTTTTCTGGCCGTTCGCTGTCTCCAATTCGTTTGGTCCATCTCTGATTTTCTGGTTGATGACCTGCCACTTTCATCCTTATTTTGGCGGAAATATTGCAGCGTATACAAACACAGACTGTTTCATGTTTCCGTTTTACACGAAGCGCAGATTTACCATTTTCACGTTAAAACTGTTCGCGTGCTCGGTGTGCCGTACGGTTTCCTGTAATTGTGAAACTGGAACCAATAAACGTGCGTTGTCACGGCAGAGACGATGGACGATTCAATGTGGTACACGCACGCAACGCTGGAACATATGCAATATAGCCTATGCACAACATGTACAATGTTCTGCTGGTGAATATACTTCGTTTATTGCTGGACGCGTTTACAAGAAATCGACGCACTGCAGCCTGGTACTGGAGTCGGTCATGCTTCACGGTGGAATTATAAACGTCTTCATTTCCCTTTAACACGCAAGGCTTTCGTTTCCCGTGTAAATACGAGTATTTGCGTTTTCGTCTGCGTTTGCGTTCTCCGTGAACTTTTCAACCGACCTTCGTATACTTGATCTATACTTGTTATCCTGTTATCTTGTAAACAAGTCTAGGTATCTAAAGGAAATAACAGAATCCAACAACAATTTAGGCAAGAAGGCAAATAAGACGAGATTTCGAAAAATTGAATTAGCTTAATCAGTTTGCGAAGGATTTGACCAACAAAAAAAAATCTACCTTGGTAAAAGCAAAAGTGCAACGTTATAATACACTGCTAAATCGAGAGTTCCTTTACTCAGCCAAATTTTATTTCTAAGACGAAAAGGAGGAGGAAGGAAAAGGAGTCGAAAAGGCACTTGAACGATAACGAAAAAGTAAATATTAATGATGATTCTTGGTCTAACGGAATATGGAAGTGAAAGGATTAAATTGAATCTGGAAACTGAAAAACGTTCGGTACTCTCCGGAAACGAATCATTGATTCTATGGACTCTTGGGCCGAATGACTGCGAAGAGATTAACGAATATCATTTTGATAAAAACTTCAGAACGAAAAGTCATTGGTTCGCAGAAGTTAATAATAATCTAGCGGAAATCAACTTTCCGGTAGAAACAATTTTAGCAGTGATACTTTTCTTGAAATGCTTAAGAAAATTGAACGGTTTTATGAAGAAGAGATGAAATACACAAAAATTTTCTGCACATAACAAAGGCATAAAGAACATAATAAAAGGATAAAGAAGTACTGTAAGGACAAAAAGGCGAGAAACGAGGAAAGGACATGAAAAGTTGTTTTAATTTCACAAGGTACTTAACTGGCCAAGATCGAAAACAAAGCAAAACGAAAATTGGCCACGTGTCGGCAGATAACGAGTGAGTCATCTGATTGCTGTGCTCTCCTAAATAAAACAAAATATATTCTACGCTTTTTGGCAACTTCGACGAGAACGGAGTGAAGCTATTAAGGTTTACACCAGACGCGCGCTGCGTGATGAGTGGTGTGTGTGTGTGTGTGTGTGTGTGTGTGTGTGTGTGTGTGTGTGTGTGTGTGTGTGTGTGTGTGTGTGTGTGTGTGTGTGTGTGTGTGTGTGTGTGTGTGTGTGACGGTAATTAGAGCGGCAGTAGTTGGGCAACTCCCCAGTCGTGGTCTAATAACCCACCTACAGTAGGGACGGCCGGGGTGCAACTAGCCAAGCCCCGCAGGCGCTCCACTCCCGCTGCAACCTTCTACAGCGAAACGGATGGCAGTAATACGATGTCGTTTTAGTTTTGTTGTTTTTACAGGATAGTTATGTAACACACTACAGACTTTATGTCGCGGGCGCGTGCGAGTGTGCTTACAGCCGCCGCTTCTACAAATAGAAAACTAAAACGCGACAACATACGCGAATTCGTAAACCCACTTCAAATAAAAAATATCGGTATTGAGAAACATACATGACTTCCACGTTCTGAGATTTATATTTAAAATCATATAGGCCTACTTGAACTCGCTTCGACAATTTCTAAAAAAAAATATCCCCTACCTTGTAAATCGACTTTTACGTTTGACAAATTGAAATGGAATATTTCCATAGGAACTACTCTTTTCTTGTCGATAACGTAGTACACATATAAAATATCGGTATGGAGAATCATACATGACTTCCATGTTCTAAGATTTATATTTAAAATCTTTTTCGAATGAAATATTTCCATAGAAACTACTTCTTTCTTTAGCCTTAACCACAGTACTGTGGTCACTAACGTATACCACCTCACGTTAGCGCACTCGATTTTCACTGATGGAACTGCCGAAACGTCTGGTTTTGCAGAAAACATTGGACCACGGCCAAACAGCCCGGGAAGGAATTTTAACAACAAACTACTTCTTCGTTGCCGATAACGTAGTACACATAACAAAAATTATCACCTCCCCCTGGAACTACCCTTTTTATTAATAGATATTTCATCTACCTTTTTACAGTGGATTATTACGACCTTCTTCTCAGGATACTTTATTTATCAAAATTAAGTACTTTACTCGTGTTAAAACGTAAAACGTTGCAGGTAAACTACCCCTTCCCCTTAACCGATCTTCACCAAAATCAATAGGCCTTGAGTCCTCTACAACAAATATACAAAAAATCATTTGATTCTGTTTGAATTTGCGGCAGTTACCGTTCGCCATAGACAAAATTCTACACTTTTCGGAAAATGACTTTTCTTCATGTTTTGAGAGTAGTACAATCTGAATCAGCCCTTATTCCGAACACAATTTTTTTGCGATCACCATACTTCCATTTCCTTACCGAACATGGAAGTAAACATTGAAAATACTGTGAAATTACAAATTATTATGTATAAAATTTGTTGTATGAATGTGTTCTTACACTTAATGTTCGACTTTTATTACTCATACATTGTTCGCTAGTTACAGGTGTTGCTAACCTGCGGGTAAATTGTTTCACATAAGCGGGATTGTGTTGTTACAGCTTTCTATAATGTACTCAAATCCGGTAAGGTTTCGCAATCAGGTACACCTACTGGCTTGACATAAAAAAAAATATATATAAACAGAATTGTATTTTTGAACGCTTTTTAATGTAATCTAGTAGAATTTCAAAAATGTACAGTTACATTGGTGTTATATTTTTAAAGTAAAATTATTATTTGAAAAATCGAATATATTTTTTTTTGTTCGTGTATCCTGTAGGTAACTTGTTAATGAGTAGTGTGTTTATTTGTGGTTGTCATACCCGTGAGGTCCGAATAAGCACTTAAAATTCTGTTGAAAAATTAAAATAAAAGATTACTATCAAAAAAAAATTAAAATGTAATTGACCAATAAAAGTAAAAACACACTATTACAACCTCCCTTTCACTTGCTGTTATTTTGTGCTCTTAAACTTAAAGCGACGCCTTACTGTGACATATATTGGTTGTCAGACTTCATACTTTTTACCCATTTATTCCTTACGCTGCTGGACCCTCTGTCCGTCTTCTGTATATTGTACTTCTTCTTCTTCTTCTTCTTCTTCTTCTTCTTCTTCTTCTTCTTCTTCTTCTTCTTCTTCTTCTTCTTCTTCTTCTTCTTCAAGGATTAGGTTATACAAACCTGTTCCTGCACCCAGCTCATCCTCGGACGACCCACGTCTCTTCTACCAATGTCTTTATAGTTCAGTGTCGCTTTCGGCAATCGATCCTCTGTCATCCTTGGAGATGATCCCACCATCGTCTTCTGTAAGCTAAAATAATTTCATTTATGTCCTTTACTTGGAGTTCTGCTCTGATACCCTCATGCCTTATTCTATCTTGCAATGTATAATTTACAGTATTTCGAAGAAACTGCATTTTAGCACTTTGAATCTTGCCGCATTCCTTTTTTGTCATGACCTACGCCTCACTCACGTATGTCAATGTGGGTATTGCAATTGTCTTATAAAATTTAATCCTTGTCCTGTGCCTAAGGACAAATCCTGGTTTGACAATTTAATCCTTGTTTTATTTCTAAGATTTCTGTGGATCGTATCACAAATATTCGTAAATTTATTTATCTTCTCTTTTATATCACATTCAGATTCATAGCTTACTGCACTGCCGAGATATTTGAAACGGCTCACTTGTTCTAAAGTGCTGTTGTTTATAACTATCTTAGTTCTCACTGGATATTTACCTTTAAAGGCCATGGTTTTGGTCTTTCTTACTGAAATCGTTAGTGAGTACTCTCTTGCCACTTCTTGTAATTGAAACATAGCTGTTTGTAAATCGTCCTCAATTTCTTGAATAAGAACTATGCCATCCGCATATAGCAGGGAACCCAGCTGTATGCTATAGCACTTTCGTTGTTATTATGCCATTTTCGTCATTTCCATGATGTTTTTCTCTGCTGTTTGCCAGCTGTCCGCCATTATCTTCCAGCTGCATTCTGCATCGGGCTTTTGGTCATCTTTCATATTTTTTAAGTGAGAACTTCATACACGGTACTACGGTGTCCGACTCGTTCCCGTACACCTAGTGTTTCAACGCGTCACGAAATATCTGAAACAAACAACAGTGTTGCCATGTCAATCTAATCTCTTTTCCCAACACAGCTACCCAAAGTTTTCCCACTGCCACAAGTATGTGTGCTTCAAGCAAAGCGTAATGATTTAAAGAACGTGATCATGTTCTAAATGTTTAAAGGATACTGCTACAAGAATAACGTAAATATTAAAAATAATTTTATTTAACCTGTTTGGCGTTTGGTCACATGCTATGACAAAATGTTTGGCGTTTATTCCAGCCCGCCACCAGAGCGCAGCACCAAACAAGATTTGGTGATTACACAGTAACTTAATTAAAACAGTAATCTTTTTCACTATTTTGTAAAAAAAAAAGAATTATTATACTGCGAATATCACATTCTACTTTTCAACTAAATATTACGTAAATTATACCTTTACATCGAGAAAAAAATTATTTATTACATATTGTTTGTACAAATATATATGTACGTATGTATTACTGAAAATTGTTAACACATCTTGTCGTGTGATTCTATTTACTGTATGTTCGTTGTATATATCGATTGCGTACAATAAAATACATATGAGCACTGCTATGCCCGCGTCTCATTTGATTTTCGTGTTTATCTTATTTGGATGTTAATTCTTTATACTAATTCTCTCTTACTCCAAGTACATACGTCCAGTCTTTTACAGGCAATCAGTTCACTCTCCACTCGATACTGAAGTCAGTAGCGGAGTAAATGTGGGGCGGGGTGCAGACTGCCCCGGGGCACACTTAGTAGGGGGCCTCCAGATTTTGAAAATTCATTTTTTTTTGTAATTTTTTAATTAATTTGCAAGTGTTCTATTGTCACGTCCTGAAACGCACTAGGAGAAGGCCCAAGATTTAATCAATGGATTCCAAAGACTTTTTCATATTATTTTGAAATTTACCTTACAACCCTTCCTCATAAAGTGTTTACAGGTATTTAAAAAAAAACTTATAAAGGTAAGTTTATTATTAGAAATATATTCATACTAAAAAAGAAGCGTCAGTTGTACCAGGCGGCAATGCCTCATCACGCAGTCGGAAATCGCAAATTGAACCCCAAGCAGCACGGACGGCAGCGACTCAAGAAGGCCGTGCCTCGGTACGAAAACGTAAACGGTGGAGTGAAATACCGGGCGATAACATGTAGACCCCCCAACAATTTATTTAAAATCTCTCATCAGAATTTTTACCGAACAGTGGATAATTCGGAGTGCGGAAATCGAGTCAGTTACTCGAACGAACGAATTCACAAAAAAGCGAAAGAATTTTTATTTCAAACATTACTACAGGTTCTTATAAAGATTCCTAACTAGATGTATCAATACAGTAATTAGACATCAAATATATAACAATAAAGTGTTTTTGCTGTGTACTGCTTAAAGATAAATTGGATTATAAACACCCGTCTTATGGGAGGGGGGGGCCTCAGAAACAAATCCGGCCAGGGCCTCCAGTGTCCTAGATACGGCACTGACTGAAGTTATCACTTCTGTCGTGTGTCCCACGTCATACCAATTTTTTTGTTTGTGTGTAAATACTGAATTTCGGACCAGCCTCGTAGTAAGTTACAGCTGGCGATTTATTCAGTACTGATAAAGTAATTGTTGCGGATTAGTTTATAAGTGCAAAACTGTAATAAGCTGACATTCATTACTGTGCGTCGGACTGATTCAACTTCTGCTCTAATTCTATAAGAGTGTTTTGTTGATCTATAAGCGTCGTTTGTGTCTAATTTATGTTTGTAATTAGTAACTTCATCGGTGTTAGTTATTCTGTGTCCACTGTACGTATGAGCATCTGTGTACTGTGTGACCTTTGTAACGTGATAACTGTGTCTTGACTAGGTTTCATGATTTTGGCAAAACTTTTGTTCCCCATTTTGTAATGCTGAGTATTATTTTATTAACTATTATTTCGTTGTATGTATATCAATCATTAGTTTATTGTTATTCTAAAAGTAACTGGACGATATACCAATTTGAATGTATTTAGCTGTAAGGGGAATGTAGGGCAAGCTATGTTTGTTCTTAATTGTGTAACGCTTCATATAACTATTCATGAAAATATTCTTGTTTACTCTCGGAAGATCTACTGCCAAAGGATACTTTCTCGTTTATTCCAGTAATGAGAGTAGTAAACAAGTACAGTATTAAAGCTGTAATGAATGTAACGTAAATTCATCAGTTCCAGCGAATTGCTGGGCGAGTTGTCTTGTGTGGCAAGCTGCCGTAGAGTAAGATAGAGAATTATAGTGTTGAATATTGTTTTTATGTTTATTTAAATAGCTATTGTATCAGACGTTATAATTAACTCTACTAAGTCTTATTTGTTTATAATTAACCAGTATAAATTGTGTCTAATTTCATTAATATATTCAGAGTATCTTGAAATTCTTAGTTCTTTATTTGGGCAACGTACCACATTCAAACAGATTGCTTTTCTTAGCCACTCGAGAGAAGTGATCGCGTTTGTTGTAGCCAGGTGTAACACCTATTTTGGGCCCCTGTCGCCCCAAAATTGGAATTTTTAGCATTATACTCAGAATTTTCGATTAAAATTCCCTTTTAACTTGAATACTCCACACGGAATTTTACGGTTTTATTAAACTTGTGACCCACTCTTTGAGCTCTGCAGTCCCAAAATTTTGAAATTTTAAAAATCGAGCAGTAATTGAGCTTTTTGTTAAAATTCTCTTTAATTTGATACCCCACATGGATTCTAGAGTATTTTTCACAATTTTAGCCGCCTCTCATTTTTACCTACCGCCACCCTATATCTCGGGGAGGGTGGGGGGGGTCAATCTGAAAAACAATAGGGTTCTGTAATGTAAAAGTATGCGGACAGGCCGCGCATTTTATGAAAATCGGTTATCTTATTGTAAGACGTAGCCCAGACAAATGCCAAACGATTGAGCGACAGCTGAGAATACGCTTCTCTCGTTCACGTAGACGTATCATGTGGTGTTTGTCTTTGGAACAATACGCATTAATTTCTTGTTGTCCATGAGTGCAATACGAGTTCTTTTCTCCAGACGGGGCTTTTGTTTTTGTGTAAATAATTGTGACTTGTTATCGAATTACGTTCGCAGAATGAAAGAACATTGTTACTTGTACACGTGAACTCTGGGGCGCACAATGTGTGTCTGTGGACAATAAACACCGAGTGACAGAGTCAAAGAGAGAGAGAGAGAGAGAAAAGAACCAACAACAGGAATCGTGTTGTTGTTCCATCGCGGGTCGTCTACTTAAAATAACACCAACGAGTTGAGCGCGAGTTAACGAAACTGAAATTTAATAAGTGTGAAAATATTCGGTATGCGTGCGAGTGCGCGCGGCAACGTCTGTGTGCAGTCTTATGTGGAAGTAGAGACGTTGCCGCCCGGTGTCATAAACGTGCTGGCTGCTTGTTAAAATGCCTTGGCTTGGTGCACTAAACATTCGGCCGGCGTACGCACCGACGACCTTATTGTGGCAGTCACCTGTGTCATTGTTCTTCCTTCTCTGCATGCGTTTTATTATTCTCTCTATGCATCTGGTGCCCTTCGTATCCGTTTGATTTCGTTTATATTCTTCGTCTCGTCGTCTTCTTCTTCTTCTTCTTCTTCTTCTTCTTCTTCTTCTTCTCCTCCTCCTCCTCCTCCTCCTCCTCCTCCTCCTCCTCCTCCTCCTCCTCCTTCTTCTTCTTCTTCTTCTTCTTCTTCTTCTCCTCCTCCTCCTCCTCCTCCTCCTCCTCCTCCTTCTTCTTCTTCTTCTTCTTCTTTTTTCTTCTTCTTTTCCTTCTTCTTCTTTCAATGGCGCTACAGCCCATATTGAACCCTGGCCTGTTCGATTCAGTGTCTCTCCTTAGCACCATATTTAGTGTGTTGATAGGATGGATTTGTCGAGAAGGCCTGCGGTAGTCGTGCACAAGGTAAAAAATGAATTGGACTGTCAGGGATGAGATTTACATCGATATTATATCGAGTGATAAAGTTGGGTTACAAATAGGCGAATCTCTATGTTTTCTTTCGTGTCGTAATGTTAATGTGAAGAAGACGTTTGTACGATTTGTGTGAATAAGCAATTAACAACGATACATTTCATAATACCGGTACTATGTACGTTTTCTGTTTTCAAAACACCATATACAAAACACAAAACACTAGGTAATAGTTAAGTGAATTCTTCCAGCGCCTGGGCTAGTTGTCACTTGTTTACAACCTGCTTCAGACGCTGCTGCTACGACCGCTGTCTCTTCTGATCTTTCTAATACCAAACTCAAACATTTTTTTTGTAAATATAGTGTTCTGAAGTCAGAAAAATATTGAGTAGTATTTAAAACATGGATGTTTAATACGTAACATCCTTCTGTTATGGTTTGTTTGGTTGTCTCTCCGCTTTCGCTCAAATTCGTTTGGGTTCCCTACATCCGCCAAAGCCACACTACCTAACAGAGTCACCCATTCTCTAGTTACTGTCTGTGCTCCTAGAATATTTTATTGCCTTCAGATTTTTGTTCCGTTTTTTCTTCGAATTGTAGAACGTTCATTTAATCCGTCTTTCTTCCTAGTTAAACAGCATTATGTATGAGGAATCACGTGGGGATCGACTACTCAGCACACCCCCCATATTTTGTAATGTATTTTTTTTTTATTTTTTGAACATTTTTAATTTTTTCTAAATTGTTGTTTTTTACGAGTTTTATATATTTACTTGTTTTTTTACTTACTCGGAAATTTATTTATAAACAATAAACATATATTATTCTTCGTATTGTTTAAATTAGCAGCCATCCTTACTATTACTTTTATGAAATTGCTAACTGCTACAATTTTTATTGTTTAGACAAATCTTTTCGTCATCACTGGCTACAATTTTTATTGTTTAGACAAATCTTTTCGCCGTTTATAACTATCTTAGTCCTCAGTGGATATTTATCTTCAAAGGCCATGGTTTGGTCTTTCTTACTGAAATTGTCAGTGAGTACTGTCTTGCCACTTCTTGTAATTGAAACATAGCTGTTTGTAAATCATCCTCATTTTCTTGAATAAGAACTGGGAAATAGGAGTGCTGGCGCTTTTGTCGCGAAATAAAACCGAGGCTCCCCGACAGAGAAGCAGACGGGATCTGACGACAGATGACGATGGTTAGGTGTATTGGATTTCACAAGATGTGTCTGTGCAGGACTAGCTTCTCGATTGAGGTATGACCGGTGAGTGAGGCTACCAATTGCTATAAGGCCACGCTATGAGGCTTAAATCATAAGGCCACGCTATCTCCTTAGCAGCACGGAAAGACTTACTATAAGGCGATATCTCTTAAGAAGGGTTTCAACGCACCCCCGAAAAAGACGACGTACCTTGGTATTAATTTCAAAATCGTCGGGTTTAGTATTGGTTCAAAACAAATTGAAACACGCTAATACAATAAAGTAAAAATAAAACTATGCAATTGATAAGCGTTATGTACTTACGAGGGTCAGTTGAAACGTTCGCGAAGCGACGTCTATAGATTAACGGTAGCATTAAATTTTTGGTGTGTTGTAAGATTCACATTTCGTATAATTTCCAACTCTGTCTGTCAACTTATTGATTAATTGCCTACGGCTATTTAATTAATGCAATTAATTAAATATGCATAATTAATCATTCAAATGTTAATGAGTTCAATTAATTTACTTAATTAGTCCTGTTCAATGAGTAGTTCTATTTATTTAGCCCCGCATTAGGAAGCCATATACAGCTATGCAAATTAGGCACATTTATTAGTTTGCCTGTTAGGTAAATTAATACGAAAAGGAAACAATTTATCATTAACTTCTAACGAGATTTATGTTATGTTAATGTCGCAAGTTGGCTGTGCCATATACAATTCTGTGATTTACATTAATTTGATACATAAGTTACTTAATTATCATTTCTGATTGACATGTGTAAATTTAGTTGATTAGAAGTTACTTAATTATCATTTCTGATTGACATGTGTAAATTTAGTTGATTAGAAGAATCTATGTGCATTGGAAAATATGTAAATTGATCTAGTGTGATGCACCGTAACTATGATTCCACCCTCCTCTTTTTTTATATCTTAGGCTACGTATTCTGTGGATCACAATCGAGGTGGTCATAAATAACGTAACACATACGCATATCTAGCTCTAGAAATAACAATTTATTACTTACTAAGCAATTAGTAATCAGTATTCTCGATTGAACATAAAACACGCTTGCAACGAAAACAATATCTCATACATCTTATTTCGTTAATTGGTGATACTTCCTCTAGTTTTACAAACATGAGTATAAAGAATTACACTAAGCTCTACTCTCCGTTCACAACCTTACTAAACCTAGTGGATTCATATTTCCAGACATACTTCCGCAATAATGATCGTTTTATCTAAGTTAATTAACATCTGATATTTATAATCATCTCGGTGTGGATTCTTTTTGAGAAACAGGTCAGCGGCTGTATAACTACCAACAATAAATAATTTACATTACTTGTTTTCAGTAATCCAATTTGCGTAGAAACTCCGTCCGGCGTCTTGCGTTCCTCCATTCTCCAGAACAATCGTTAACCACTTGGCACATATATCACAGATGAATGGTAAGCCTACACATTGCACACACACTGGTCTCCGCACTCCCGTGTCGATGTACTTCCGGTCACGTTTGTTTTATAGTTATATGTTCACGTATATTACTAAGTATGATTATCCACACATTGATTGCTCGCTTTATGTTTAAGTCTGTTCGTTAGTGCTTGACCGTATTATCATTAAATACTGAACGTTTGTGCTTTAGTCAATCATTATCGTATTTTATTTATGAATGTTCTATCACGATAATTGAAGTGTATCGTTACTCGTATGGTACATTAGTTATGATACTGTTTTGTAGTTGATTAATAATGTATCTTCGCACTCCCGTGTCAATGAATCGAAATATTATACAGTTTGGTTTAGACGGATATTAAACTCGCGCTTGAAACTAACAAGTCTTTTGACTCCGTACTCATTGCCGTTAAAATACACTTTGGCATTTTAATAAATAATGTCTCTGTTCATTTCTAACTCCTTTGAAATACCGCGAGCGAATTGATGTGGTTAAATAATATAATATCACTGAGTTCTCCGATTACGGCGCACTATGTTATATGACACTGCGGTAATAAACTGATACTGTATACTATTAGGACATTATGCACTGATGTATTTAAACTATTAAGAGTCTAAGTTCAATAATACTGAGAGTCTAGTACGCTATTAAGTTGAAATCAAAACTGAGAACTTGTAACATACCGAGTTGTAATGATACTAATAATTTTATGAAACCGAGATTTTACACTACTGAGCGATTTTTTAATACTGAGAGATTTTATAATACTTAGAGCTTTTTTTAACACTGAGAGATTTTATAATACTGAGACTCGCTCGTGGTCAATACACCGTTTTATAATATTGACTCCTACTACATACACTAGCTCAGATCTTCTCCATCCCTCCATCGTCGTTCTCATTGGGTTCTTGTCTCGTTTTCTACGAAAACTCCTCCCAACGTCTTAAGTTAAACTAGTGACTCCTTTTCGATTCGTTCTCGACATACGTCTCCATGGTAACGTCTTTCTGGAATCCTGCCTTGACCAAACCTTAGCATCTGATAGGCTCTCTATACCCTACTTCCAATACTCTGGCTGGTGGCTCCACCCTTGCAATTCTCCGAAAGACCAATTTCCATGCATGTCGATCACGCGATTGTTTTCGTCCCTATCCAGACTGCGTTCCTCTAATTGATATCCTATCACCCTAGTGTCCTATAGTCTCTTGGTCTGACGAATCTTGGTATTGTCTCGTTATATCCTCTAGCATCTTTTTCCCACGCCGATGGTGGCCGACTTCTTAGTACCGCACATCTGCCTTCCATCCCTCTGTTCTCTCGTACATGGAATGGTACACGAGCACCCTGCTGTTGGTTACATTGTCTTCTCATTCTCGCAACATATGCCCTTTTGTTCAAATGACAACCCTCTAAGTTAAGCCACTGTAAACTCTTTGCGCCAGAGAGTCGCCTTTGACATTACACACATGGTGAAACAATGCCATTGCTTCCTTCGTATCGTATATTCTTGGTAATTGCGGGTACGAGGCAGCGCTTTTGTTTCTCTGTTACCAACTTGCCTTCCAACCAACGCGTATACCCTTATTTCACATTCTGCTAACTGAGCCATTGTCTCCGCTTGTGAGGCGTCCAATTGTCGTCTAATAGAATAACAATTATTGTCTGTGCGGCAGTTGTTACTTTTCCCCTATACATCACTCTCTTGACAGCAGCTAACTGCCTTCGCGTCCGTTTCGTAATCCAAACATTTCTTCAAAAAAATTTGTGCTATATGCCAGCTCTTCGAAATTTACGCGTCACACGAGTTTAAAAAATGGACAAAACCAAGAATTCTTTGTTAAAAAACGTCTAGAGTCAATGGAAATACAGAATGAAATGATAAATACGTTAGATGCTACGCTTTCAGAAACAATGGATTGTTAATGGGCACTCGATTTTAAACATAACCATACGAGCACTCAAGGTGAACCCCGCAATCGACGCTCAGAAGTGCAACAGCTCCAAATGCGGCACCTACCTTGCATAAAGTTTTTTTTTTTAGTCTCAGAACTGTAATCCACTCATCATCCCTGGTCTTCCAACACTGTTTACGAAATTTTTTTATTGATATCTGGAGTTGTTGCTCTTTTTGGCGTCCACTGAGGGAATCATCATCTTCAATGCCCACACAACCACTTTTAAACTCTAGTACCCACTTACAGACCATTGTTTTGAAGGCGTAACATCTCAATGACACATTTGTCATTTCGTTGTCAATTACAATTGGCGCTACACCTTTTTCAACAAACACTTCGTACACAGCACGATGTTTGATTCTGTCCATTTTTCAAAACACGCGTGACACGGTAAATCTCGAACAGTTGGTAAACAATGAAGAAATCTGCAGACAGATTTTGGAATTAACAAGTGTTTATATGAAATATGAATCTGACAACACACGACAAATTTTAATTGTACCGCTTAGCTACAACTTTTTGTGATGTCGCTCTGCCAACTTTTCAACTGGCCCTCGTACAAGGCTTCGTTTCGTGTCAACCTCCAAAAATATCCACTAAACCACCCAAAATCGGGTAATTGCATAGCGACTGGTAACCCAGCAATGTAGGCCGCTTGTGCCCTTCCAATGGAGGGGGGGACTTGAAATCACGACCTCTGCTGCGCACTACGTGAGTCAATAGGTGTCCTGGAGCCTCGCCGTGACCTTGACTTTTCGATGTTTTGTTTTGAGAACACAAATGGAATTCCTTCCGTCTTTTGTTCACGTCTTATTCATTAGTGCTGTCGTTATAATTAGCAATTCTCATCCCACATTGGCGCTTACATACGCGAATGTACGCGGATAATACCCTGTGAAAACCAATAACGTTGCGGGTACGTTGATCCCGGCGAGTCTCTTATAAAATACGAATCCCAACTGTAACCAATCCACGGCGCTTCTTACCACATCACGTAGGTCTAATCCATAAGTTATGGAAGAAGTATTTAAGTACTTTTCTCAAATACTATTTGAAAACTACATGCCTGTTGGGTGGAGTGATCTTGCAAACTGTTGGAAAATACTGACGAAATGCATCGTTTAAAATATATGTTATCTAGATTTAACGTACGAGGTGTGTTCAAAAAAAGACCGGACTTTATGGATGCTTATCTCCTTCAAAATATTCTCCTCTACTGGCAATGCACCGCTCCCAATGCTTCTTCAAATTCTGGAACGATTCCTGGAACGCACTTTTTGGAATGACGCGCAGCTGTTCTTCCGTATTTTTCTTGATCTCCTCTATTGTTTGAAAACTACTTCCTTTCGAGGTCGCCTTCAGATTTGGGAACAAGAAAAAGTCTGCCGGGGCTAAGTCTCGAGATTTTGCATAGCAGTCGTATTGTTTGCCGGGACTAAGTCTGGAGATTTGGGTGGGTGGGATTTTTGCAGAGCAGTTGTATTGTTTTGCGCCAGATAATCGACGACAAGGAGTGACGCGTGAGCTGGTGCCTTATCACGTTGTAACACCCACGTCTGTTCTTTTCACAGGTCTGGCCTCTCCATAAACTGGACTGTGTCTGTCTCGTCACACGTTTCCCTTATCCTATGCGATTTACTTTTGTTACACTTGTGCCGTCTCTTGTAATCATTACGTCAAGGCATTTGTATGAATACTACAACTCCCCGTTCCAGCATTATATCTCTGTAAGTGTTGCCGCCTGTCAGTATTTGCTTACGACTTACGTTTGCTTTGTTCTGTTACAGGTGAGTAAACTGCTCTTGGTTTGAGTCGTTCGTACGCACACGTCAGCCAGGTAGAAAGAAGGTTCTCAGGTAATTTGAATCTTTCACCAATACTAAATTACTTCGAAGGCTTTCACGGCCGGAGTCTGAAGGTGAAAGCCTCTCATTAAGTAGTACTCTTTGGCATAGGCTGTTACGAACCTCTCATATGCTGCCTTCTTTCTGATTGGCTGTTGGGGTTTAAACTGCTTCCTGATTGGCTGCTAACGAAAAACTACATCCCCGTGGTACTTAGGAAATTTATAAGTATAAATTACTTTAAAGGGGTTGCTAGCCATTACCACAGTACTGTGCTCACTAACGTGTGTCACCTTACGTTAGCGCAGTTCATAATTTGCACTAATGATAGTCGTCAATGGCACGGCCGAAACGTTTGCTAGAGATTTTAGCACTGGACCACGGCACGGCCAAACAGCCCGGTATCGCAATTTAACAACATATCACCAATACTGTTACAAGACTGCCGTAATATTATTCTCTTCCTCTACGCCTAGCTTGTACTGATTCCACGTGTTTACAGACGACGTGACGACGCGACGGTCGGGAACCAATTACAGAGGGCAGACATACAGATGTGTGGATCTCAAAAGTGTTCTGCCCTGTCACCTGCTTCTGAAATGGTTCTACATTTGTTGTTCCTTCGACTAAAACAGAGATCAGCCATGTGCCCTGTTACTTGCCTTTTGTACAAAGTTCGAAGAGTGTAGCGACAGACAACCTCAATGGCTAATGCGCATGCCATTAAGAACGTACCGCCGTTACAATCTACCTCGACTGTCCTCGGAATCTTTTTCTTCATGTTTTTGAAGTCCTTCATTGTATCCCGACATTGCTTTCCGCCAGACCTTTTAATCTTTTCTGTTAGCATGTCGTAACTGACTTTTGTTATATTCAAACTCAGTCGCTGTTTGAGTGTTCTATGACTAAGCATGTTTTTCAATTATTCGTTTGTCTGCTATTTGTTAGTGACGGTTACCCTTAAATTAAAGTGTTAAGGGGTTATAAAATCGAGTTTTTTTCAAAATATCTTCAGAAAGAATAATTTCCGCAAGATTTATTAAGAATACAAACTTAGAATTAATATGATTCCTAACTTCATGAGATTTATTACATTTAATTTGATTAACAATTAATCGAGATAGAATATTTTGGAATCGGTGGTTTCCATTTTGTTTTCAATCCTTATACTTCACGTCGGTTTACCAAAAAATGTTGAGACACAAAGAATTTATACAATCTGTGGGAAGAATAATTTATGATTATATGGGAAGAATCCTAAATTTCTCATTTGCCCTGAGGGGAATAGGGGGTTGCAGCCTTCTCTTGCTCCTCAGAAGTTAGTCGTGTCATCCCCCCCCCCCCCAGGAGCAACTCCTGGTTACGCCACTCATACGATCGATCATCACACATGGATTTATGAGAATAAAGTAAAACGTAAAATGAAAATAAAAGTAAAGTAAAGTATTACGGATTAGTAAGACATTTATCTACAGTAAAATATTATGAAATTCATGTTAATTTTTTCCAAGTAATAAGTCGTGTAAAATACATACTGAACTACAGATCATAGCTGTGTAAGTTCTCGTTTAAATCGAACGATCTTCGACGATACGAACAGCATTCAAGAGAAGCTAGGAAAATTTGGGGGTCGAATACTGAGAAAAAAGCTTTCGTCCGAATTAGACACAGTGCAGAATAGAGCAACACTAACAGACAACAGCACAAAGAACTCGTCACTATAGACTATGTTAGACTACAACGTGAGTAGGGGGAAAATGGGGGTTCAAACGCAACACAATGTCAACTAATAGAGTCCCGCACCAATCACTTTCACTTTCTACTGGACCACAGCATCCGCGACTTTTTCGCGTATATGCCGTCTTTCGTGAGCCTAGATCACTTTCACTTTCTACTGGACCGCGAATTTCCGCGAATAAATTTTTTTATTTATTTTTTTTAATTTGATATTTTTATTTTTTTAATTAAATTGATTTGCATATCCGTGAATATATGCAGCCTTTCGCGAGCCTAGATCACTTTCACTTTCTACTGGACCACAGCATCCGCGACTTTTTCGCTGATCTGTGTCAAGATCCGCGACTTTTTCGCGTATCTGGACCACAGCATCCGCAATGTATATTAAATCTATATGATCAGGTTTACCAACCTATGTATGGGTTCAAACTTGATATGTGTGTGTATTATAGTGTATATTAAAATATATGATCAGGGTTACCAATCCTGCATTATTGTGTGTGTGTGTATAGAACAGATCTGCCAACATTTTTCTTCGGTGGGAAATTCAAACTATATTATAGTAAATTGTTGACGACGACTTCGATATCAACTCTCTCTCCCCTCCTCTCTCTTTGTCTCTAGACACAGTTGTCATCAGTTTTACATAAGCGTCGTGCTACTTATGGATTATTGTAATTAGCGATACTAAAATGTAATCACCAGGAAATATATATTTATCACCTATCTCGTGGCGTCCTTTTTTGACACATGACAGTCATTGACTACGATTTAGAAATTAATATACTGCCAAGTCTGTGTGTGTGTGTGTGTGTGTGGTAAAGTGTTACGCATAAAAAAATCTCCTTGAAATAAGGTATTTTCAAAAGTTTTGTGTACACACACATTGTATAATAATTTTCGTAATTGTAAGATACAACCTGCAAATTATTAAAATGTCTCTCTCACACATTTCTGATTACTATACAAATAATTGGATGCATATTCGAAGATTTCCCTTATTCAAACGATTTGTATGTGTGTACACGAACTTAAATACAGACGATTGTAATTTAAAAAAATCATTTTTTGCATTAAATATATATCGTAAACAATGAAATAATAATATTTCGTCATTGTAAGATTTTAATAAAACAATTATCAGTTTAAATAATAATTTTCATAATTGTAAGATACAACCTACAAATTATTAAAATGTCTCTCTCACACACATTTCTGATTACTATACAAATAATTGCATGCATATTCGGAGGTTTATAACGAAATAAATTTAAAAAAACCATAATTTGTTTTAAAAAATTAAATATATATATTTTACAACACTGTACACAAACTTAAAATATAGTTTACAAACCGCTATAATACAATTATTCAAAAAATACATTTTACATTGATTAAATATATATATATCACAAACAAACATTGTTATATATAAAATAAATACAATATTAATAATAATGTTTTAAATGATTAAATATATATTTACAGCACTGTACACAAACTTAAAATATAGTTTACAAACCGTTATAATACAATTATTCAAAATACATTTTACATTGATTAAATATACATATATCACAAACAAACATTGTTATATAAAATAAATATTAATAATAATTTTTTGACATTGTAAGATTTTAAAATAATAATTTCACGGCTGTAGATACAGTTCACAAGGAAGTTTATCTGTAACATAACAATACAGTCGATATTAGAATCACTGATACGATAATATTCAATTATCACATGCACACACACACACACACACAGTTAGTGGAAAGAATCAAATGTGTTAAGTAAGTAAACTTTTTCAAGTATATGTCATTTTTCATAAGTTAATGTACTTTCAAATAATTTCTAATCAAACCAAACCAAATATTATTCACTGGAAATTTGTAAATACTACTTAGAATCAATGATACATTTATCGCATAAAGGTAATGTACTTTCAAATAATTTCTAATCGAACCAATTATTATTCAACGAAACTAAATAGAATCAATGATACATTTATCATGTACATACAAATTCAATTATTAAAGTGTTAAGTACGGTGAGTTGAAACTACACACACACACACACACACATCAATAAATTGTTTGTTAACACGATTGCTACTTACGACGTTAGGACTCAATCTCTACTTGGGTTGTTTGATTTCTCGTCCCTCGATACACTAAATGTAGTTCTTTAGGTTTGATATGTCTGAGCTCCTCATTCGTGAAGACACCTGCATACCTCTTGGGAAGATAGACACGATAGTGACGGTCGCCATCCTCCAACGTAGCAAGCACAGAGTTCCCATATTTTGTGTCCACATTTGTTAAGACCATGATGGGATATTTTTTATTCACTATCAATTCTGAACATCGTTTGTACTCGATAGCACTTACAGCATTAAACTTTACAAGAAACGACATTATTAGAAGACACTAGTGAACACGTCTGTATCAAACCAGAGAGAACCAAACAATGACAGAATATTCGTCACAAAAGGACAGTACAATATGATAGTGGTGGTGGTAACGTCAGTGTCCCACTTTGCATGTATGAACATGTCCCACAGACGAAATTAGAGACACCAAAAATATAACAATGTCATTAGGAAAGTCCATTTTCATAAGAAAATAGTCACTGCTTACAGCTATGCATGTATGTACATGTCCACAACAGAATGAGAGAGAGAGATATAAATGTCATCATTCGCGGTGACCTACTTTCTAAATTTGTTACATTAAAAATGTTTGTTTTAAGCAAAAATCATTAATCATCCATTCCCGAATAGCATGCACCTTATAGTTGGCACAACGGTCAGAAGAATTGAAATGTCTAAGACATTCTGTTCCATGAATTATATACGGTATGTTTTTAGGACAACCAAAGTCATCGAGATTGATGATATTATTGTGTATTATCTTTGATTGCAAAAAACGTTTTTTCTCAAAACCCTTCACAAACACATATTTATATATACGTGTATGTGATGTTAACAATGAAACAAGATTGTCGTATGGTGTCTCTTCTTCGCTCCATCTAAGTCTATGATAATTTGTCGTTAACCAGTGGTTTGTCCTAACGTATTTGGGATTCGTAACGGATGTAGCAGGCGGTGTCAAAATCCAATGTCTACCAGCAAATCTCAGAACGTCCATGATTGACAGTTCCTTCACAATATATTTTCCGTTGTCGTCGAAAAAGCACTGGAAGTCAATTATAACTGCAGTGTTATCCATAATACTGTAAGACAAAGAAACCACACACATTACAAACTCTATATATGTATATATATATATATTATGTTTAAACATACAAATATCGTTGAGATATTAATATGTGAACTTACGTTTACAGACGTCTGGACTGAAGCACCGAGAGACATCAACTGACGAAAGAAACAAGTGTTGAGGGGGGTTACTATACATGGAGACGAATTTTTTTAGTAGGTGGGGAGGTGTCGTCGTCGTCGTTCTCCATGTTGATGCGTTGTCGTATCCGATAATGACCGTATGCAAGTGTATCATGACCATTGTCTAATATATAACGCTTATCATCATACGGTGACAACGCTTGCTTATTTACACGCATCGTGTACAGCGTATGATGATCGCTACGTAAACAAAGCGCACTGGTAGAAAACTGACAATGATCAGTGAGACACTTGCGATACATATCGTGTCGCAGACTCCTCTTAATTGCAACTCGAGGCACACCTTTACATACACGTTTTTGACACTCTTGGGTGGGATCTTCGTGGGCCACAAGGAACGAATAACATTTCGCACGGAGACCCACGAATTCTCTAATAGGACGACCACACGTTTCATCCTTGAACAGGCCGACAACCTTTTTGTTCTTAAGGCTATAACAAGGATGAGACGTAGGGTAATCCGATGTGTCAAAAACGTGTAGGTCCTTCTTCATGTCTGCATACAAGTCTGATGTTTGAATGCTATACATCAGACTGTCTGTATCTGTCATTAATAATTTAACGTTGCAACCGTACTTGGCGACAGCATAACGATAATGAAAGTCGTACATTATCGTTTTGCTAACGTCAAGCACCGTGAAGCCGACATACAAGGGACGGGAAAGAACAATGGATTTTTTACGGAGTGAGAGCCCCACCAGATCGTTCGTATAACGAATCATACGTTTTAGCCTAGGTGTGGAAACTAGTTTTTGAAGCCGTCGTTCATTCGAGACTAGTTCAAAGTCTATATGTTTCCGTACGTTCTCCAGCGACTTACCGTATACAGCGTTGTTCATCAGTTTGAAAAGGTCTTTTTCAAAGCTGTTGACGGCTGTTTGCCTCTTGCGAGTGTTGAAATCGATAAACGGTTTCAACCAAGCGCTTTGCTTAAAACACAACACCCTATGAGTCGCTTTCAGCTCTAAGCCAAGACTTAAATACAATTTCAAATTTCGATAATGGAGAACGTAATTTTGTTTGTCCTCCAAAGTTGTTAACAACTTCTCTACGGATGACCCTGATTCGTTATACGATGATCTGTATATACTCTCGTGTAAACGTTTGGAAAAGGGAGAAAGGATATCGGGTGTTACGCGCTGGCGCACAGGTGCAAGCGGGTAGTCGGAATGCAGGTCGTGTAAGGTATCAGGATAGTGTAGGTCAACTTCGAGGATGTACCCGATGTCGGAATCATCACTCACATTACGTACGTCCAAGGACTCGATTTCGTTACGATCGAGCCATCGGAAGTCTGCGTAAGGGAGTGGTTGCGACATGGCTGCACCGTATAAATTATTACAGTCTGTATACAGAATGAAGGAGGTCGGTTTCGATACATCGTACTGATCTGGAATCAGAGGATTGTTAGCGACTGCGTGACGGTTGGATATCATCGCGCAGCCTCCGCGGACCCCAGACTCAAGGAACAGATGCAGATTTATCTCTGTTAACAGCTCTAATTCGACCCCTGTCATTTTTAGCATCGCGTTCCAAGCGAGTCCGGGAAGCGAGTAAAAATGACACGGGTCCAAGCAGTAATCGCGTAAGGCCATGTCTCGGAAACTTTCAAAGACATCGGCCAGCAGCATTACGTCTGTCAACAAATACAAATCGTGGTAATCGCCAAACGTACGCAGATTGAATGCACTCCACACGTTTTGTGCGTGCTCGTAATCTGCGTCCGAAATAGCCGATTCCAACAACCGGTTATCAAAGTGTTCACGAGCGGGTAGACTTGTTTCGTTGAATCGATCAATGCTGTCAACGTACTCGTAAGGGTATACTCCCTTGCGTACGAGCAGATTGGTCTGTTCGTCGAAACCCCGTCTAAGCATTTCCTCTCTGAGCAAAGGAAATTGGCTCCCGGACGTGGACAGATTGGTAACGAGTGTGTCCAGAGAGCGATTAAGAAATTGAAAAGAGTCTACGAAACGCAAGGGACCCAGGGAGAACGACACGTAACGCTCACTGGATGTTGCAATGCAGGATACGTGTTGGTCCTTATATTTTCCTAAACCCTGCATTAAATGGTGACAGTCGTAGCCACGAAGGTTGTGAAAGAAGACGGGGATATGACGAGGCATCTTGTAGCTTAGATTACAGCTATTGTGGGCTGCTCCCAAGAATTTCCCCGTAAGATGACAATGATTGCGTACCTTGTCATCGTCTGTCAAAGGGCGCTCACACAAATGACAAACGGTGGCGTTAGTGAACGCAACATTGTCATCATCGGACATAATTATTTGCACGTTATGTCGTACTACCTTCATCATATCCTCGGCGTCTTTCATCAACCACGAGAAGAAAGTGTCTACGACGTTTTCACCTCGATAAACTTTAGCCTCTCTCCAGAGTCTGTGTGTATGATCGACGATAGCATAGGAGAAACCTGACGGAATATGCATCGCTTCGTATGATGTGGACGATACAGGAGGAGAAGTTATTTTCTGACGGGCACCGTTGCTATCGACAGAGTAGAATTCACCTAACTCGTGCACTGTCGTCGGGACGTTGTTACCAGGTGAACACGATTGAAGCGGAGTGATGAGGGACTCGAAGTCGGCGTAGACGGTAAAGGGTACTTTAAGACAGTGCGCGTAATTTTTAAATGACATAAACTTCTCCTCCTCTGTAGGCATTTTGGTTTTCTGCTCGCCGTGAGGTGTGCAGTAGGGGAGATGATCGGACAGACCATGTTCTGTGGTGAAACGATGCAGGCAGTAGTCGCAGTAAAATGATTTTTCTTTGTGTTTTGTAAGGGATGATAATAATCTACTCATGTTACTGATAAGACAGTAATGTTTTCGGCTATTTGTATCGGTCAGAAGTAAAAGATTAACGTGATGTAATCTGTCCTTATTGGGAGTAATTCTTAACGGATAAACCTCATTTTTTGATTCGTTTCTGATATTGTCGTCTATATCATAGCCGAAAACGTTTATAGAAATGTTGGGATTCTGTGCTTCAAATTTAGAAAGTGAGTTTATAGAAACAGGGTACTCGATACCGGACATATTTAAGGTGTTTTTGAAGGGAGCGTATTTTGAAGCACGTTCTTTATCTCTTACTTGAGGGTGTATGTGAGTTAGTACGGACCATAGAAAACACATTTCATCTTGGGGGTTCTTGATGTTGACTACTGCCCTGGTGAATGCAAGTTTTCGCGGGGTTGGAAGGTAGGAGGATGCTGCTAGAGGCCGGTACCGTCCAACAACTAGTTCCAGCTTCAGTACAGCATCCACCGACCATCCGCTCCCGTCACGGGTAAAATTGGATATGCTATTCATGATTTTATCGTAGGATTCATCGAGTAGACAGTTCAACTCGTCGTTGTCGTCCGTGAGCAACGTACGACAACGTCCGTGGAAGACGGCGTCTTTGGTTACCACTTTTTCTTCGCCGCTGTCACCATCTAACACAGTTTTAGTGAAACGTATCCTGCACGCAATATGCCATTTGATACTGCGTAAACGTGCTTGTTCTGCCAGAATATCCTTGCACAATAAAGGTCGCACCTCGGTCATTATCGGTACTATATCTTGATCTTCTTCTTCTGTGTACACAGGCAGGTAATTAAAAGTTGTGAGACATCCTCTAATACTACTGTTTCGCACAATATAAAATCGTGTCATATCTGAAACAATAGAAACACATGTATTAGCTAATAGGAATGATGAATAACACACATTCATGTTTGTGGTAAATAAATAGATAGTACACGTTAGTAATACGTTAGTTTATTGCAAACTGTGAAGATGGCAGCTACTCCTGATTTTAGCATTGAAAGTGAAAGAAGAAAATCGTTCAAGTATTGGGAAGTGACGTTTGTCAGCCCCGATGAGTTAGCGTTTGCTGGGTTTTACTACTATCCGCTAAATTATGATGTTTGTGGACATAGTATGTCATTCATAGACGATAGAGTTAAATGCTTTTGTTGCGGAATTGAATTAGTTCATTGGAGAGAAGGTGACATACCTATGGTGGAACATGAAAAATTTTCTCCGTCATGTCAATTTCTAAACGATGTCAAGAGACAATACATTGGGGAGAAGGTGACAAACGTATGTCAGAACATAAAAAATTTTCTCCGTCATATCAATTTCTAAACAACGTCCAGAGACTATCTTGTACATGTTAGACTGAGTTGAATCATATGTTAATTCATATCAAACAAATTTGGTTTGTTGCATAATTATAGAGAGAGACAATTGGTATTTAAAAAAAATTTTTTTACCTTGTTGAGGATGTCCCTGTTCCTGCTGATGTTGTTCTGGATTCTGTTGAAGGTCAGCCATGGTGATATTCAGATGTGTGAATGAATACTGAAAAACAAAGAAACTTATAGATATATATAGTATTTTTAACGCCGGTATTATGTTAGTGTATCTTAAACCATGAACAACGCACGCAAGACTATAGCTCTAGAGCTACACAGAGCAGCGAGAAGGAATTTCGTTAGACGCGCGGTTGAATTGAAGGGTCTACACGACTTGTACCAGGCGGATCTTGTGGAGATGATACCATACGCTCGAGTGAACAAAGGGTACAAGTACATGATGACAGTGATCAATGCGTTTAGCAAGTACGCGTACGCTGTACCATTGAAAACAAAGACAGGAAAAGAAGTAAAGCATGCACTAGAGCCTATACTAACTGCTAATCGAATGAAATATTTACAGACAGACAACGGGAAGGAGTATTACAACAGCACAGTACAAGCGTTACTAAAAAAGTATAATGTGAAACATTACTCAACCTACAGTGAGAAAAAAGCTTCCATAGTGGAACGTTTTAATCGCACACTGAAGAGACACATGTATCGAGCTTTCAGTGAACAAGGACACTACCGCTGGTTGGATCTACTACCTACATTACTGAAATCGTACAACAATACAACACACAGAACCATTGGTATGAAACCGAGTGAAGTGAATGACGCCAACGAACATATAGTGTTGGAACGAATAAGGAAGAACACAGCGCCTAAAATCAGTCCAACGAAACCATCCAAATTTAAAGTCGGTGACCGTGTTCGTATAAGTAAGCACAAAATGACGTTCGCCAAAGGTTATACGCCGAATTGGACTAACGAAATATTCACTGTGGATAAAGTACAATCCACTACTATCCCCGTCACTTATCTGCTAAAAGATCATCTAAACAAAGTGTTGAAAGGTGGTTTTTACGAGCACGAGATTAGTAAGTCCAAAGTCGGCGACGTATACCTAGTGGAAAAGGTGTTACAACGCAAAGGTGACAGAGTGCGTGTTCGTTGGCTCGGTTTCGATGGTAAACACGATGCGTGGATACATAAGAAAGATCTAATATAAAAAAGGTGACAGCACGTGATGAAAACAGTATGCTTTCGGTATTCACAAAGATGAAGATTGTACAGCAAGCAAACAAATTACCAATAAAGGATATGGACTTTTTGGCTGGTGACGAAGGTAGTGCTAAGCGTAAACATGGCCCGCTATTACCGAACAGTATTCGCTGTATCGTTACAGGCCCAAGTTCCTGTGGGAAATCAAATGTGCTATTCAACCTACTGTTTGATGCCAACGGACTACGTTTCCGCAACGTATACGTGTTTTCAAAATCATTATTTCAACCAAAATACAGAATGCTAGAAACAGTGATGAAATCACTCGCTGATGAAGGTTTAGGTTATCATGCATACAGCGAGAACGAAGAAGTCCCGCTACCGAGTGAAATCACTGGTCTCGACTCTGTTATCGTATTCGATGACGTATCGTGTGAAAGACAAAACAATATTCGAAAGTATTTTGCTATGGGGAGACATAGCGGTGTGGACACATTCTATCTATGCCAGACATATAGCCAGATACCGAAACAATTGGTACGTGACAACGCTAACTTGTTGATATTGTTCAAACAAGACGATCTAAATTTACGACATGCATACAATGATCACGTTAACATAGATATGAAATATGATGCTTTCAAAGACGTCTGCATGGAAGCGTGGAAGGATCGTTATGGATTTCTAGTCATAGACAAAGACTCGTCAATAAATGAAGGTAGATATAGAATCGGCTTTGATCGATTCATAATTGTTTCCGACGAAGTATAAAAGTGGTTGCACTGTAGTAATGTAATCAGTCCTCTTGCTAACACACGATGGCAATGAATAAGGAGGAACGACTCGCGTATGATATAGACACGATAAGCGACAACATAAGGAAAAAATATCATGCATTACAACACGGTATCAGAGAAAGCGACGAGGCGTTTAGAAAAAATTACAGACCGATTCTGGAACCGTTAGAAGTTATTTCACGAAAGTTAAGTGGTGACATGATGGAGGAGGAGGAGGAGGAGGAGGAGGAGCAGATAAAACAAGAAGAGCCTACACAACACGTAATAACAGAAAACGAAAGTGGCACGCAGAGTCATAACGCTTCTCATTTCAGTGACAATAGCGCATGGAACCCTAACGTTTTACATTTCAGCGAGGATTCATTAGCAAACAAATATATGCGTTTGTGTGAATCGGCGGACTGTAAACGGATTATAGATCGCATGTATGGTGTTCGATACGAAGGTGGTAAATTTATGATAGGTGATTCAAATGTAAAAATCGATGATAACGACAACTTTCATGTCAAAGGAAAAATTTACGAGGGTACACCTGGTCTGTATGAACTTTTGTTTATGAAACTACCGAAAAAATACAATAATGATGATATGAGGAAATATAAGTCTATACTACTAGCAACCAACGGACACAAACAAAAATATAAACACAATACGCGAGTAAACAGTAACAGTGGCGTCAAGTACCGACTAGTAATATCTAAATTGTTTGCACGAAAACGTACAAGGAGTGGCTATATGGAGATGAAACCGAACACTGCAATCGATTACGTGCATTGGGATGATCCTAACGAGTTGGTTAATAGATTGAGACTGTTAATGGCGTCTCAAAATAGCGGCCATACTGGTCATAGGAATGAAATCGTTTCGATATTGGAAGAATTACGTGAAACTGGCATTATCATATAAAAGCAGACGCACCGTTCTATAACCATCAGTTCTTCTTCATAAATATGAGTGTAGACAAGTTCGGTAGACACGACAGCGCTGTAAGAGTGCGAAAAGAAACTCATCGAAGTCTGCGTGAGGATATCGGTTTAGGAGTGACTAACGACGGTCACTTTGATGTGAAAAACAAAAAGATATGCAACTTGGGTGATCCTGAAGAGTTGCACGATGTTGTTTCTTTACAGTACGTAAAGGACACATGCTTACAGTACAAGAACGACGACAACGCTACCGTAGACGCAAAAGATCATCGAATAATAAGGCTAAACGATCCGCTTAAATCAAGAGATGCAGCCACAAAACGATACGTAGACGAGAAGAGTTTGAAAAAAGATCGTGCAGGTAACGTAATCGTTAATGACTGTCGACTAACGCGTGTGCAAGCGCCTGTTGACTTCAAAGACGCAGTGAATTTGGAATTTTTACATGCACACACAATCAGTTTGCAAAACGATACTTTCTACGCTGCCGGAAGAAAAATTACGAATATAGCGAACGGTGTCAATGACAAAGACGCAGTCACTGTACGACAAATGCATGAATTAAAATTACATATAAAGACCGAATTGTACAAGGTCACTCAGGTATTTCACGCTCATATAATCAATCTAATAAAGTTTGTCTATAAATATCAAGACAGCACGACACAGCGTTCAGTCCTGTCTGAATATATTGAAGAGGTGGGGCGTTTAATAGACGTTCTCGATACGGAAACGGAAATCAAGGATTGGAGATCTGTTTACAAGAATGCACGACTTCGTAAGAAAAGAAGAATGGGGCGTGGTGTAATTGGAAAAATACTTAAAAACACTGTGCCCGCTATCGTTTCGTCAGTACCTACTTTGATTAATCGGGCGGTGGACGCATTACCAGTAGAATTACACCTACCGGGCTACCGATTCTGTGGACCTGGAACAAAACTCAAAGAGAGATTGGCACGTGGCGAGCGCGGAATCAACGAGTTGGACGAAGCCTGTCGCGAACACGATATCGCTTACGCTAAGTACAAGGACAACGAACGAAGACGCGTAGCGGATCGTGTGCTAGCCGGCAAGGCGTGGGATCGAGTGAAAGCTTTGAATTCAGGCATCAGCGAAAGAGCGTACGCGGCGGCCGTAGCGGCAGCGATGAAGGCGAAATCGGCAGTGGGTGGAGGGAGCTCGCGTAGTGGTTGCAGAAAAAACAAGAAGAAGAAGGGTTCAGGAATTAAACGTCAATCCGTGAACAAACTCAAAACGACCTGCAAACGCAAAACAGTCCCAAGACATAAACGTAACAATAAAAAAATAGCGTCAGGTCTATACCTACGTCCTTACAGACAAAAAAACTAATTTGCATACCAGTGCGTGCATTGTCTGACAGTGATTTGTATGTGTACGCAAAACTTTTGAAAATACCTTATTTCAGAGGAGTTTTTATGCGTAACACTTTACCGCACACACGACCATGGAAGAATGAGAGTGCAGTTGTTAATCTAGACAGTGCAGAAGGACGTGGTACGCACTGGGTTTGCTACAAGAAGCGAAACAAACAAATTTACTACTATGATGCGTATGGTAATATGCAGCCACCTCTTGAGCTGACACAGTATTTTGGAACCGACACTGACATTTACTACAATTACGAACGTGAACAGCCACCACACACAGTCATCTGCGGGCATTTATGTTTGGACTTCTTAACGCGCGAGTGATCAGTAAGCGACAAGATGTCTTCGCTGTCGGTCACCTTAACAGGTACGGATGCTGCTGCTCTTGTATGTGACTTTTTCCCGCCTCTCGAACTAACAAACGGCGAATGGTATGTAGGTCTATTGGACTTTACTACATACAACAGTATACCGAACGTGATTGAAGGAAAAAACAACGTGTTTCCAGTACTACGAGACGGAACAACGTGGGACTTGATAACTTTACCTACAGGTGCTTATGAAATCGGTGACATAGAAGCCTTCCTCAAAAAGCGGTTAGGAGACTCAAAGATTAGTCTACGTCCTAACAACAATACACTGAAATGTGAGCTGACTTGTACACTGGATATTGACTTTCAACAAACAGTGTACGGTATCGGTGATATGTTGGGTTTCAAGGGAAAGCGTCTGCTTGAAGCGAATAAAACTCACACGTCTGACGCCACAGTTAACATTATAAAAGTGAACAGTATACTGATAAGGTGTAATATAGCGCAAGGATCATACAAGAACGGTAAAACCGAGCACACACTGCACTCGTTCTATCCGTCAGTCGAACCAGGATTCAAAATAATTGAATCGCCTACAAACGTCATATACCTACCTGTGAATGTGAGTCGTTTGGACAACATAACATTATCTTTACACGATCAGGACGGTGACGTAATAGATTTTCGTGGAGAAGTCATCACTGTGCGTTTACATCTAAAACGACTATAGACATGGGCTTGTACTTTGTTTCTTCGCCACCGCTGCTACCACAGTCGTCGTCAGTAATAAAAGAAGAAGAAAGATCAGTTAGGAAACGCATCAGTACTCGTTCGAAACTGAAACGATTAACATCAGTTAACCGCCGTTTCCTGATTTCACTGGGTTTTGTTGTTGTAAACAAGTAACATGGCGAGTGGAATATTATCAGTGGAGCAGCAACCGTTCTTTGAAGACAGTATCACACACTTTTCATTTCACTCACACACACCGTACGCAACAACAAGATATGGAAACAATGATGAAATACGTGTGCCAATACAACAACAGGACGTCTTTACACTGCCGTCAGAAAGTTTCCTCTACATCGAAGGCAAGTTGGTTAAAAAAACCCTAGTGCGGCTGCAGATACTGCACTGAATGTGGAACTGGTGAACAATGCTATAGCATTTCTCTTTGAAGAGATTCGTTACGAGTTGGCCGGCGTGGTAGTGGATCATACCAGAAACGTCGGTGTTACGTCAACTATTAAAACTTTTCTATCACTCAACAACAACGCACGTAACGCAATGGAAAACGCAGGTTGGGTGGCACCGACCACGAACATATTAAAAGTGAATGATGACGGCGAATTCAATTTTTGTATACCACTGAAAATGCTAATGGGATTCGCAGAAGACTATACACGCATCGTGCTGAACGTGAAACAAGAACTTATACTCCTACGCGCTTCTACCGACATAAATGCTATGGTTTTAGTAAGCGGACAAACGACTGCTAATTGTGTTCTTGAACTAGATAAAGTTTACTGGAAAATGCCTTATGTACATGTAGCTAATGTGTACAGATTACCACTGTTACGACTCATAGAGAAAGACCACCCGATAACTATGCCTTTTAGGACCTGGGAGTTGCACGAGTATCCTGCCTTACCACAGACTAAAAGGCAGAATTGGATTGTCAAGACCTCGAGTCAGCTGGAAAAACCACGCTTTGTTGTGTTAGCGTTTCAGACAGCAAGAAAAAATGTACTGACAGCACACGCTGATGAATTTGATCACTGTAACGTGATCAATGCGAGACTGTTTCTAAACGACAAGTATTATCCTTACGATAATTTAAACTTGGATATTGGGAAAGACCGTTTTGCATTATTGTACAATATGTACAGCAGTTTTCAAAGTTCGTATTACCACCGTTTAGACGGTAGCCCAGTACTGACACCGGAATTATTCAAATCAAAAGCCCCGCTGGTTGTTTTCGATTGTAGCAAGCAAGACGATACACTTAAGTCTTCAGTAGTTGATGTACGTTTAGAATTTGAATCGTCAATGAATTTTCCTAGACAGACAACCGCCTACTGTATGATACTACATGATTCGCTTGTAGAATATACACCATTGTCCAACACAGTACATAGACGTGTTTAAGTCTTATTTTATACATATTTTGTAAATACTAGTTTTAAATATATATATTTTCATCATATTTGTAACATTATAATATTGGAGCTATGTGTGTGTATGTATTTTTAATTGTAAAACTAGTTTAGATATATTTTAATACTTGTAACAGTATAATCTTGGAACTGTGTATGTTTTTTTTTTTAAATTGTAAATATTAGTTTAGATATATTTTCATACTTGTAACAATATAATCTTGGAGCTGTGTATGTATTTTTAATTGTAAAACTGTTTAATATAATCTTGGAGCTGTGTGTATGTATTTTAATAAATGTATATATATATATTACACACACTTTATTATTATTTGTATAACCCACTCCATAATAATTTGATCATACACATACACGCGCACACACACATGTATTAAATTCAATAATGCGTTTGATAATGTTTTAATGCAAATAATTTTAGGAAAGTCTACATTCCGCATTCATAAGGAGATAGTCACTGCTTACAGCTATGTATGTCCACAACAGAATTAGAGAGAGATATAAATGTCATCATACGCTGTGACCTACTTTCTAAATTTTTTACATTAAAAACGTTTGTTTAAAGCAATTTTCAGAAAATTTGTAACAGACATAATAATTTTATCATACACACACACACACACACACACATGTATTAAATTCAATAACACGCTTGATAATGCAAATAATTTTTACGTTTAAATAAAAATCTGCACATACATTAAAATTAAATAAAATCTGTACAACTTACCAAAAAACTAGTATGTGCGTTGTCTACAGTCTAGAGTCTAGTTGTCTACAGGCGTACAAACAGTCTTTCAACTATTAAAAAACAGATGTAGAGATTTCACGATGTATCAGCACACGTTGGTGAGAAATTGCCACTATAAAAATACAGTAAGAATATATTTTCAGAAATTGTAATTTGATCATACACACACGCGTACACACACACATGTATTAAATTCAATAAATAATGCACTTGATAATTTTTACGTTTAAATAAAATTTATACACTTACCAAAAGAAGATGTGTATACTGGAAGACACGTACAGTATCAGCCAAACTAGTATGTGCGTTGTCTACACTGAAGACGTACAAACAGTCTTTCAAAAGAAGATGTGTATACTGGAAGACACGTAATATGTGCAGTATCAGGATGTACAAGTCGACAAATAAGAAATTGCCGCTAACTTACTTAGCGTATATATAGTGTACTCTGTAGTGGGGAAAGCACGTGTGTGTGTGTGTGTGTGTGTGTGTGTGTGTGTCCGTTTTTAGAGTAATTACTGTAAGCGGTGTTAATGCTTGACAGGTGTCAAATTAGAAAGTAGAGTTGTCCGTTTTTAGAGTAAATACTTTATAATCCTAATTACTGCTAATGACTAGCAGGTGTGAAATTAGAATGTAGGACTTCGAACACAAGGTTAATGACCTCTGGTTTAATTTAGCGAATAATAACTATATCTAATTCAGTATCGTTGTGTGTATGTGTGTGTGTGTGTGTGTGCATAGACTTGTTTCACTGTCAACGTACTCCGAATATGCATGCAATTATTTGTATAGTAATCAGAAATGTGTGTGAGAGAGACATTTTAATAATTTGTAGGTTGTATCTTACAATCATGAAAATTATTATTTAAACTGATAATTGTTTTATTAAAATCTTACAATGACGAAATATTATTATTTCATTGTTTACGATATATATTTAATGCAAAAAATGAATTTTTAAAATTACAATCGTCTGTATTTAAGTTCGTGTACACACATACAAATCGTTTGAATAAGGGAAATCTTCGAATATGCATCCAATTATTTGTATAGTAATCAGAAATGTGTGAGAGAGACATTTTAATAATTTGTAGGTTGTATCTTACAATTACGAAAATTATTATACAATGTGTGTGTACACAAAACTTTTGAAAATACCTTATTTCAAGGAGATTTTTTTATGCGTAACACTTTACCACACACACACACACACACAGACTTGGCAGTATATTAATTTCTAAATCGTAGTCAATGACTGTCATGTGTCAAAAAAGGACGCCACGAGATAGGTGATAAATATATATTTCCTGGTGATTACATTTTAGTATCGCTAATTACAATAATCCATAAGTAGCACGACGCTTATGTAAAACTGATGACAACTGTGTCTAGAGACAAAGAGAGAGGAGGGGAGAGAGAGTTGATATCGAAGTCGTCGTCAACAATTTACTATAATATAGTTTGAATTTCCCACCGAAGAAAAATGTTGACAGATCTGTTCTATACACACACACACAATAATGCAGGATTGGTAACCCTGATCATATATTTTAATATACACTATAATACACACACATATCAAGTTTGAACCCATACATAGGTTGGTAAACCTGATCATATAGATTTAATATACATTGCGGATGCTGTGGTCCAGATACGCGAAAAAGTCGCGGATCTTGACACAGATCAGCGAAAAAGTCGCGGATGCTGTGGTCCAGTAGAAAGTGAAAGTGATCTAGGCTCGCGAAAGGCTGCATATATTCACGGATATGCAAATCAATTTAATTAAAAAAATAAAAATATCAAATTAAAAAAAATAAATAAAAAAATTTATTCGCGGAAATTCGCGGTCCAGTAGAAAGTGAAAGTGATCTAGGCTCACGAAAGACGGCATATACGCGAAAAAGTCGCGGATGCTGTGGTCCAGTAGAAAGTGAAAGTGATTGGTGCGGGACTCTATTAGTTGACATTGTGTTGCGTTTGAACCCCCATTTTCCCCCTACTAACGTGTGAGACGGGCACCGTACCTGTAACGAATGAGTAACAGTCAAATACCCGAAAAATATTGAAGGGACGGTAGAGAGCTGGGCCCAGGCGAAGGGAAACACCGAGGATTTGCTGACGGACAATGTTCAACGAAATGCTGACACTATTCTCAGGATAAAGGAACCTAGCAAGCGGCGCAAAAGAATCAGGTCCGTTACAGGGAAACGTTGAAAGAGGTCTTACTTGGCATCGTCGTATCCAAACTGAGCGACAGTGCTTCTTCTCAGGTTTACTCAGAACTGTACTGGCTTCTTTAGCGTAAACCCATCAAAAATAATGTTCTCTGTTTAGCCCGTCTGGACATTCGGAATTAGTCTCTGAGGATGTGCTACCAAAAGCAATATCAAAAGTCATCGGCAAGCTCAGTCCAAAATCCTACGAGCATTAGTAAAAACGCCGTGGTACGCGTTACCAACCAAACCGTACACGAAGATTTGTACGTCTGTTGCAGCCGAAACCCATCACTAGCGTACGTGTACGATTTCTTGGACACACGGACCATCTTATAGAAGACCTCGTCAGTCGCAGGCTCGTCGACGTCTAAAGAATTGAGGACCACCATCCTCCTCACATAATCGTCGCCCTGTGGTGCTTCCTTCATGTCAGTATCACCAGCAAATATTCTTCTTCTTCTACGTCGTCGTCGTCGTCGTCGTCTTCTTCTTCTTCTTCTTCTTCTTCTTCTTCTTCTTCTTCTTCTTCTTCTTCTTCTTCTTCTTCTTCTTCTTCTTCTTCTTCTTCCTCTGCTCCTCCTCCTCCTCCTCCTCCTCCTCCTCCTCCTCCTTCTTTCTCTTCTTCTTCTTCTGTTTCTTCATTCTAGGATTAGGCGACATCACCTGTTCTGGTCTCTATTTTCAACCCATCTTTTGCGTGGTCTTCTCACATCTCTTTTACCTTTAGGCGCATATTGTAAAACTCGTCGAGGTAGCCTTTTCGCTTCCATTCTACCTGTATGTTCCAGCCACCTCAACTTACATTCCACAATTCTTGCATTTACAGAGAATGTGACCAATTCATGCGTTATCACTTCGTTTCTAATTCTATCGTTTCATGTACATCCCTTTACGTATCTCAAGAAATTCATATCTGAAGCTTGTACTTTTTTTGGAAAATACACATATTTCAGAATCGTGAGTGGGGACTGCCATAACCCTGCAGAACTTCACTTCCGTTTCCTTTTCTCCCTAAAGTTCTTTCAATAGTACCACAAGTCGCGTGAAATTGAAATCTGTTTAGCTTTCTCTCGATGTCCTCGTCATATTGATATGTAATATCACATCCTAGGTATTGAAAGTGCGATTTATGGCAAAACGGTATTGAAAGTGCGACTAAAGGTAAAATAGATGTGAGAAGACCACGAAAAAGATGGGTTGAAAATAGAGAGCGGAACAGGTGATGTCGCTTAATCCTGGAATGAAGAAGAAGAAGAATATTTGCTGGTGATACTGACACGAAGGACGCACTAAGCAGTATGATGATGGTCCTCAATTCTTTAGACGTCGACGAGGCCACCAGTACTTTACTTTTTGATCTTATGGGATGTTTGCCTTTGAAACCCGTTACATTTGTTTTGCAAATACATTTAATACTCTTTAATGTTAGATTGGATTGTAAATTTCCAATGTAATTTAAAAACGAAAACTTTATTTAACGAACTGTATATTATTATTATTATTAGCAGGAGTCCTACAGTCTATCCCGCATCCCGCATTTTATTTCGATCGCCATTTCTCCCTATCTTTCTAGTCATCGTCTTCAATAGGTCAATCTCTCATGCTTTTCCTAATTCCTGTTCTCCATTGTGTTGTCAGTCTTCCTTTTCTTCTCCTGTTTTGTGGTGTGTAAGTAAATGTTTCTACTAATAATTGTATACAAACCACTATGTTGTCTTTGGTATTGACGAGCGCTTTCGGCAGTAAAGCCATCTTCAGGTCATTTACCAACCTAAATGCTTTCTTTGGCCATCGCTTCTCCTCCATCCTCATTACGTGACCATAATATAGCAACTGTCTGGATTCTATTCTTTCTGCTGTTGTAAATATGCGCCCTGTTTTCCTTCTTATGTCTTCGTTTCTAACATGTTGCATTCTAGAAATATTACACGCTCTTCTTAAGAAGCCCATTTCCACAGTTTCTGTCATCTTTTTCTCTTTATCTGATATTTACCAACATTCGCAGCCACAAGTTAAAATGGAATAGTTGTGTAGATAGTCAGTTTAGTTTGAAGTTTCATTTTGTTCGACCAAAGTAACGAGTTTAGCAAACGAATCGCCTTTCTTCTCTGTTGTATCCTATTGTTGATGTCATTCTTTGTTGTTTCATCTTCTGAAATAATGCTTCTCAAATATTTGAATTCGTTACACTTTCCGATTCTATGGATTTCCAGATCTGGGTCTTCTTCTTGCATGTCCCCTATTTTCAGATATTCTGTTTTAGTAGTGTTTATGTTTAGACCCCATTTCTCGTAGTCCTCTTTCAATTTTCTAAACATATAGTCTCTGTCGTCCTCGTCACACGCTATAGTTACCTGATCGTCGGCAGATAGGAGAATTGTTAAGCACTGCTCATCCATTTGAATTCCCATTCCTGATGTTTTTCTTCTCCACGAACTGTATAACATTACATAAAAATTACGGGGAACGGTTTACTTTGTCGTAAAGCTTGTAATGCGGAGTAGGTTGCGAAACGAGGACGTGGTGGGCGATCGAATATGGGAAGACCACCAGTCAAGAGGTCGTTTGATTGTGAAACGGGAACTTCTGCTCGCGCATAATTCTTGAAGGCTGAAGAGTAGAAGACACGGACGAAGAGTGAGAAGGAAGTTGTAAAATTTTTTCTAACGTTAACGAAAGATAAATATGATTTTACTTTCGTCGCAGTAAGAATTCATAATAGAATTCAAGACACGGTTTTACAACCTTGTGTCGTTTAAATCACGCATGATTGAAAGTCCGACACCTGTTTTATCCGATCCGAAACCTACACATTTGCTCAACAGCGCGCTCCTCCGCCGTGTACTTGTGCCCTTGATATTTTATTTACGATACGTCAGTTTGCCAACACGGCCATAACTTATTTGTGCTTTACGATTGCTGCGTTCGCGTTGCATCGAACAATTCAGTCTAGAATCGGTACCTGACTATGGTACTAGTTTATATAACTTTTACTCCAACTGCAGGATGCACCGTGTCTTCGATGTTCAACATCACTAAGTGGATTTTGAAAGAAATGTGTCGTTGTTAGCAAAAGTCATGAACGAATAAACACTTTTTTAAATGGTTAATGACGTTTCTGAAAGTTTATTTCTTCAAAGGTTTTAACTGTGGGTGACTTTTGCTAGACTTAAAACGTTTTATCTACACAATCTAAATTACATACAATAGTCTACATGTAGTTACATTCAACAGTACACATAGTTTTATAAGACGAATTAGATACAACAGGAGGGTAACAATACGAACATTTCACAGAGTTATAAAATGTTTAGTAGCCCTTCTTTTATTATTTCGTAAAAATACTTAGCAATGATGTGCGTATACCAAGCCTGTGGGTACCTGTTGGTGCTTTGTCAATGTAATATGTTTCCACTAAGCTAAATTCAAACATCGACAAACGTTGTGTGTTTTGGTGTATTGTCACCGGACAAAAGGCTTGCCGCATGACAAATGGCGCCAATCGTACACTCGAGTGTTTTTGGTGGCCCTAAAAAGGACCTGATGGCGAGAACGGTGATGGTAGTGCCGCGCTGAGATGTTCGGCGGCTGCGCCCGCTGTTCGTGGCGTACTGCAGTCCTCCTCTTCTTCCGGCACCGGTTGTAGAGTCGGCTGCCGGCCCAGCGAAATCCATCGCTGGCGCGGAACTGGAGGGCGAAGACGCAAGAACGCCGGTTCTATTCTTCGGCCGTTCCTTCCGGCTGACTCCGCGCCGATGTCGTCCGAGAGAGGAGAGGAGATGAAGTGTGCGCAAAATTGTAGCATGTACCATGTAGCATTGTAGTAGCGGGGCGTCTTTGCACCCGGTGCATGACTGCAGCATCTGGGTCGAGCCCAATGGCTGCCTGTGGATATAGCCTACATAGTTCTGGTTCATTTGACTGGTGCCTAAAAACAGGAATGGACAACTGCCAACCAGTTAACTGAGAAGGCGGGGGAGAAAGGTTTTTAATTTTTATTAATTATTTTAAAATTTTAGCAATCAGTGGGCACTGCCGCATGAACGGGTTCAGGTGACAGATGTCATCCGTTCCCAGTCCCGCGTGCAGACGCCGTGAGGCGCCGGTCGCTCCCCGCGAGGCGGAGAGCCTCCGTGCCAGTGATAGCGCGTAGCAGCGGCATTCAGCGCGGTCGGCATACTAGGAAGGGAGGAAGGAAACAGCTTTACAGGTAAATTCTGGAGCAGGGTCAGATAGTGAATATGCAAATTGAGGTTTAAGTATTTTACTTAAAGTTATGGCGGGTCATCGAGAATCGCCCGAGGGCGTTTGACCCGGACAGGGGGAGGTGGTTGCTCGGTGCTGATGGTCCGGAGGTAAGGGAAGGAAGAGGTCTCAGCTGCGGCAAAGAGAGTCGCAGGTAATGACCAGACAAAGGCAGAGAGTGTAGGAACTCGTAGACCTCCTCGAATTACACTGTTTCTAACAAACCAAGGAGATCCCGACAAGGAACGGAGGGTTCTGGATTGGAAACTTTCCAGCCTACGTCTGTTGGTGGCGGAGACAAGAGACCACCAAACAGGTGCCGCATAGGTCAATACAGACCGGAGAAACAACAGATAGATAGTAACTTTCGTGCGCAGCGCCAGGGGGCTGCGGCACGCGAGGTATGGGTAAAGTTTGGCTCGGACGCCGCGAGCCTTGGAGAGGGTTTCTGTCGCGTGGGCGTTGAAGCAAAGACGCCGGTCAAGCCGAACGCCTAGATACTTTACCGACTCTTTATAGGCGATAGGCCTCCCATCCAGGGAGAGGGGCTGGCATCGGGAGATGGACTTACGAGTGAAACAGATCGCTTCGGATTTCTCCGTATTGATCATCACCCGCCATTTCCGTAGCCAGTCCGGAAGCTGGTCCAACTGACGCTGCAGCTGTGTACTCGCAAAACGCGGGGACGCAGAGCTGTAATGATACATTGCATCGCCAGCGAACAAAGACAACGTGACACCGGGCAAGACAGGCAGGTCGTTCGTGTACACAAGGTACAGAACGGGGCCGAGGACAGATCCCTGAGGTACTCCGGCGGCGACGGGACGAACTGCAGAGCAGGTTCCGTCGACGCTCACCCTGAAGGTTCGGTCGCAGAGATACGACCGGAGGAAAAACACTGTGGACAGTGGTATGGGGGAGTTAGCAAGTTTGAAGAGAAGACCTTCGTGCCAGACTTTATCGAAGGCCTTGCTCACGTCCAGCAGTGCGGCGGCCGTGGCCGCTCGCCTGTTGGTGGCGTCAGAGATTTGCGTTACCACGCGGACTAGTTGAAGCGTGGTCGAGTGCTTTCTGCGAAACCCGAACTGTTCGTTGCGGATAAAATTATCCAACAACGGCGAGATGCGGGCCAGCAGGAGCCACTCGAACACCTTCGAGATAACTGGCAAGAGAGATATTTGCCGATAGCTTTCAGGAAGCATGCGCGGCTTGCGGGGTTTTGGAATCATAACGATGTTGGCAGTTTTCCACAGGCGGGGAAAGTACTGTAGCCGGAGACAAAAGTTGAACAGCTCGAGCACGAGGTCAACGCCTGAGGCCGGGAGATATTGTAATGCAGCGGCCCCGATCCGATCAGGACCGGGGGCGCGACGGCGGTTTAGTCGGCAGACAGACGAAACGAGTTCGTCTCTGTCGAACGGGAGGTCTGGGCCAGCGGGAGGGCGAGAAAAATAAACAGATAGGAAGTCCCGGACTTCTGCCGAGTGGGCAGGGTCCGAAACGCCTCGATGAACGGTAAATTGCGACTCCATGCAGTCGGCGAAGACCTCAGCCTTGCCTTCTGATGAAGACACAATCCCGTGCGCAAAATTTTCTGCCGGCCCGGGTTTAATTAACTAACCGGGATCGCGGATTGGCTCGCTGTGTCCACCGCTGGTACCGGAGACCAGATGTTCGCATACCGCTGCCGTCACAGTATGCAATGCTTTGTGTTACGATTCAGTGAAAACATAGTAATACATAGTTATCAGTACACAGTCGCATTAAATCTGATGAGTAAGTAAAAACAATAACAGGCTCGGATGTGACATGATCTTGTGTGGGTGCGCGCAGAAATAGGTTATTCGTCCAGAACAGAAGACAAAATCTTAATGCAACAATTAGCCTAAAACTCTGTAAGTAATATACGATTCATATAATTACGTAATTATAAATATTAAACTTAGTTCTTCTACCCATTTAGTCAATGTTTTCTTTATGCTACCAACTAAATTATTTAAGAATCCCTCCTCTAACACATTCTTTGTATTTATTCTTACCATCTCTTTACACATATGGATGTGCGCAGCCCTCGCCTTTCTTAAGGGGAGTCTGGAAGGTCAAAATATGAATTTTTTTACTTTTTCCAAAAATTAGCCTATTATAATAGGCCTACTTGGAGTTTCCTGGTTAAAATGATACATAAATTATATCTGTATGGTTCTTGAAAGTATTTTTCTTTATTTTTTTACAAAGTTACTTTCACACACGTAAAAATGGGTCATTTTGGCATGTATGTATTTAAATGTCTCTATCTCTGAAACTGTTCAACTTAGAAGGCTGTGGTTTTCACTAACAAACACAGAATATTTGGTTCTGTATGTTGGATACCCTGTTGTTTACAATATTTTATACTTTTGGCTTCTGTTTCTTTGCAAAACAAACCAATTTTTGTTTGAGTTAGTGTTTGTACACGTGTGTTAGTGGTTTTTAGGTGAAATACAGTTGAAACATAACCAAACGAAATAGTCTATTTAAAAAATTCAAGTACCGTCTGCCTAGTGGCAAAAGCTAAAGAGCATGATAATGTCTTTCGGCCGCCAGCTAAACGCAACATTTGCAGAAAGGAAACAATCAGTCAGTCAGTAACCATAATAATGTTGCGTTTAGCTGGCGGCCGAAAGACATTATCATGCTCTTTAGCTTTTGCCACTAGGCAGACGGTACTTGAATTTCTTATTCAATCTACAACGTTTTACTCGTTCGTTGGCCTTCCTTCGCTTGTCTGCCAGTTTTATGTTGTAGAATGAATCGATTTTCTCCTGCTCAGTCATCGTCGACGCGAACGGTGTATTTATTAAGTACTCGTTCAATTCTTCGTGCATCAAGTCATCTTGTTTCTTATTCAATCTACAACGTTTTACTCGTTCGTTGGTTTTCCTTCGCTTCTCTGATAGTTTCATGTTGTAGAATGCATCGATTTTCTCCTGCTCAGTCATCATCGACGCGAACGGTGTATTTATTAAGTACTCGTTCAATTCTTCGCTCAACAAGTCATTTTGTTTTCGTTTTTGTTGCGATGGGGCCGCTGGTATTGAAGCTTCACCGCCGACAGCAACCGCTCGTTGCTGTTCCTTCTCGAGCATCTTTCGTTCCCGATACTTTCTTGCTCGCTCGGCATTTTGTCGTTTCTTGATCTGAGCCTTCTCGTCGCTGCTATCCATTGTCGAACGCTGTTTTAATCAGTCGCCACGTTATGGTTACTATATACCAGCAGCAGTGTATTTCACCACAACACAAAACAAACCTTTGTTTACAACAATCCCAATGACATTATGTATCTGTGTTATACTTCACATTTCTGCGGTGAGTAATTAAATATAAAGAACAGTAGATTTGCACTTACGATGACAAATATTTTAATGAATAGATCGTTAGCTGAATCACATACGAAGACAACCATTAACTAGAGACAATAACCCCAATAACCTATCTACAGCTATGCAGTGTTGTTCGCTTGTTAGGTCTTTAATCTGCGACGACGTTAGCATGTTAGCGGTCGCGGTTTTAGTTAACGATTCCCGGCTGGTAAATTGTGCTAACACTTGATTTTAAACTTTCAGGACGCTTTATAAATCTGGTTTAATTGTTTGCAGTGATATTATTTTTAACACATTATATATATTGCGACGTATCAAAACAAACGTTTATTTACAACAATCCCAATGACGTCACGCAAGAATGACGTCATGCAGCGTGATGCGTTACAGTTTACAGCGTTACAGAAATTTTCAAATGATGGCCAGCCAAAAGACATTATCATGTCAAAACTTAAGTTCTGTGGTAACCAGCACAGTAAAAACAGTGATTCACATGTGTCAGAATCCACAAATAGGCCTACTGTTGAAAGTCAACTTCAGAACGTGACACCCCCTACCAGTGCATCAAAATTAAAACTCGGTACATAATATAACCACACTTGGTTCGTTACACACAGTTTCTTGGTGATGGTGATTCTAAAGCTTATAAGTGTGTTATCGAATCAGAACCATATAGGGATGTACAGATAAAGAAAGTGGAATGTGTTGGACGTGTGCAAAGGAGAATGGGCACACGCCTCAGAAAATTAAAACATACTCTGCGCACTACGGTGCTGTCAGATGGTAAGCTACTTAGGGGTCGACTGACCGATAAAACAATCAATGAACTTCAGCAATATTATGGAATGGCAATTAGAAATAATACAAACAATTTGGAAAGTATGAGAAAAGCAGTCTGGGCCACATATTTCCACAAACTCTCAAATGACAGCCAACCACTACATTCACTTTACCCGCCTGGACCTGAAACATGGTGCAAATTCCATGTTCAGCACTAAAGAGGCAAAATCTAACAGAAGGAGAAGACTTCTTGAGAAGGAGGAAGACAAGGAAGGGGACCCTGACTATGCTGCTGCTGGGTGCTACTGAGCCTTCATTTACAAATATAAGCAAGTTTTTACTACTTCCAACTTTAAACGCGATTTTCTCAAATTGACTTGTTTCATTACTTATGACCCATTATCTTAAAACCTACTTAAGCTAGCTACCTGAAAATTTCTGAGTTTTTTAGCACATAGGACAACAGCCACTGAAGCAGAATTAGAGCACAATTGTGCATACATTTGAAGCTAGAAGTTTGTAAATATAAATTACCTTATTTAAATCCGTCGTGTGACTTCGTCGCGTAGTTCTTAATGTGACGCGTTTCGGGAACTATGTCCCATCATCAGACTAATCACTCATAAAGAGATCGTTAAATATTAAAACTCACAAAATACATAAAAGTACACCTTTTAACCACACCTGTTCGACTCGGTGCGCACCGTTCCAACCCACTCGAACTCGAACGGGTTGGAACTCGAGTGGGTTGGAACGGTGCGCACCGAGTCGAACACGTGTGGTTAAAAGGTGTACTTTTATGTATTTTATGAGTTTTAATATTTAACGATCTCTTTATGAGTGATTAGTCTGATGATGGGACATAGTTCCCGAAACGCGTCACATTAAGAACTACGCGACGAAGTCACACGACGGATTTAAATAAGGTAATTTATAAACAGAACGTGACTTGGACCATATTTAACAATGTCTGTAAATACAAATATTTTATTAAAAAAATAGAATGTTTTTTTTTTTAAATTAATAACTTTGCTCTCTGTAGCTGTAATTAATTAATTCTGCTTCAGTGTACACAAAATGTAGGCCCTATCACAAAGAGAGCTGTAAAAATTTGGAAGTCCTACATCTAGTGGTTTAAGAGATACAGGGGCATAAACCTGGCTAATTTAACATTAGCGAGATAGGCTTTTCAAACTCCCCTTAAGCCAGAACATGTAGAAGAAAGATTTGTTGAGATTCATTCTCAAGCTCCGGATAATGAGGAACACTGTGGGTTTTTTGATTATTTTGTTGATCCGTGGCTAGAAATCGCTTTATCGCTGTGGACGTGCTACCAAAGACGACACAGAACAACAAACACTGTTGAGGGATGGCATCATAAAATCAGCAGGATTCTTCTGAATTCCAGGCCTAAGGTAAAAGATGTCCAGGGCCGCCCCCAGTGCTTCGCAGTATTTATGAATGCCGCCAAATTAGCGAGATAGGCTTTTCAAACTCCCCTTAAGCCAGAACATGTAGAAGAAAGATTTGTTGAGATTCATTCTCAAGCTCCGGATAATGAGGAACGCTGTGGGATTTTTGATTATTTTGTTGATCCGTGGCTAGAAATCAATTTATCGCTGTGGACGTGCTACCAAAGACGACACAGAACAACAAACACTGTTGAGGGATGGCATCATAAAATCAACAGCATTCTTCTGAATTCCAGGCCTAAGGTAAAAGATGTCCAGGGCCGCCACCAGTGCTTCGCAGTGTTTATGAATGCCGCCCCCTCCCTATTTTAACTCTGAACACATTCACGCACACTAGACCTCTCTAAAGATACGGCGATTGCCTTCAAATGACGACTAGAAATGTTTGCATTGTTGTGTTTATCAAATAACTAGTACTTTTTTGCTTCCACGGTGCAGCGAATGGCTACAATAAAAATTCTAGAGACAATACAAGGAATCGTGAGACAATAAATATGTATGCCTATGTGATGACTTAAAATTAAAATACAAACTAAAATTCATTATGATTGGAATATAATAAAAGTAATGTATCATATACCTTAGTTAAAAAATACTCGTCTGGCTTTTGCACTGGCAAACTCCTTTATGACTTCGTTGTAATCAAGTGATTCAGCTAACTGATGTTCTATAGATAGACTATAGTTGCCAGAACACTCAGGCGAGTCTCGGACATACTCGATCTGAGATAAGTTTTAATAATGTTATTTTTTCCACTTAATTTCAAAACTCAACATCCCGGAATCTGCCGCCCTTTAAAATTTGCCGCCCTGGGCGGTGGCACGGTTCGCCCCTGCCTGGAGCCGGGCCTGAAGATGTCATACGATGTTTAAAAAAAGAAGCGGACATCACCAACAGTATGTATATGAGAGTGGAATTAAGCGTAGAATAAAATAAAAGGAAAAGAAAGTACACGAAGATGGACGAGAGGAAGAAGAACCTTTTAAAGTATGAAGAAACAGGCGACATCAAATGGTGAGGTGCTTCAATAAATTGTATCTGATATGGTTTAACGAAAAATTCAGTGTCTGTACTCGAGCCCCCCCCAATAGTCCGAGGTGGTATCCGCACCAACATTCCTTTTGAGGGCTTGTTTGGTTATCTTAAAATTTCACTTTATCAGCACCGATGGCGGCAGCCAAAAGCTTATAGGTGTCTTTTAACCACATACGCTCTCGTACACCTGAATACACAGAGATATGTCTAATTACGCCGTATCACTGTGTCTATACGTCTGTACATGTAGGATGCAAACCGCCAACGAAGTACAGAAAGCAATCACACGCGCGCGCTTGTCCTCTAATAGGAGTATTATGTCAGTCGTACCGGACGCGAGAGATTCATGTTTCGCGCCGGTGAAATACGGCGTCCATAAAGACCGTCGTTGTTTATAAACGAACAGTTTATGTAAACACATGACAGAGAGAGAAAGAGAAGAAATTATGGAGTTACGAAGGTCGACTTGTGTGCGTTCATCTTTATAAGCGCGTTTACTTTTATTGAACAATGTACCACAATGATCACATAACCTCGTAGTAGTACACGATATGGGAATAGTGAGAGTGAGCGCGGTTCGTAGGAGTTGATGGCTGTGGTTCTTCTTCTTCTTCTTCTTCTTCTTCTTCTTCTTCTTCTTACTCACTCCAAGTATTACGCCTCGGGTCCGTTCCGACTACACATTGTGGACTTCATTTCGATCAACCGATAAAGCAATTGTTTAATTAAAATATTGTTCATCAGTGCGTTTCAATGTGCGACACTTTGAAACATTGTTACAACGAACAGATGTTGTTAACGATTGGAAAACAACAGACCCACGGTAACGGCCAGCTGTTTTTTATCCTGTTAGCGAGTATTGATCACGACCATTGTTTAACGAAAGTCGCGGCCGTGGCAAAACTAGCGTTTGTTTCTTTATTTATGGTCGTTTTGACGTATCGTTCTCTGTTTTTCTCAGCCGTTTCTAATCCTTTACGACCACGTCTTTCTGTCTAGATGTGTATCAGTCTCTCTCTCTCTTCAACTAGTGGCTGGTCGTGCATATTGCATTATGAAGCAGTCAGACTATCTGATTTAAAATCCCTGTACTCGTATTTTGACACGCACTTTGCCGCTAAAAATAGACTGACCATACTGCCAGATCTAAAATACGGGATATTTTTTAGAAAATACATTTTTTTCCAGAAAACATTTGTATCGAAACTATTATACACACAGATACACTTATCTCTTCATCATCATCATCATCATCTTCTTCTTCTTCTTCTTCCCTTCTCAACACAGAGGTTGGTGGGCTTGCAATTTCTTTCTTTCCGCAGCCAGTCTCTTGACCACCACAAACCTTCTTCCTTCTTTTACCCATCCATGTACGCCTGCCTGGGTCTCCCCTCCCACTACGCCCCTCCATCAAGGTAGTAAACAAGTTTGAATAGTGTAGCAGGTTACCAATTGCTTCTCCTTTCTAAAATGGTTCCAGTCAACGACCTTCTTCCTCCCACTCTCTTAAAAATCTCATCATTAGGTAGCCAACTCTTTCCATCCACGATATTTTTAAGGCCGTCCTCCAGCACCACATCTGAGAAGCTTCAAGGTCTCCAGTTTCCTCTAAGTCCAGATTTCCAGGTCGTACGTGCATGTGTATGTGTAACGTATGCATTAAAGTCATACCCTTGTCTACGAACACTACATTACACTGAGTACTGTATTACATTATACGCACACTGTGTTATCCTCTACTGACAGAAAATCATTGCTCACGCACATAATATTTATTATGGTAATAATTTTTCGTCATTGTTGTCGGACAGATCAGGTTCAGACATTTCTACCTGTTCCAAACTTCACCATCTCAATCTCGGTCGACGCCGTATTTCTTTTCCATGTGAGGCGTACTACTCTGTTACCCTTGGTATTCTGTCTGGAGACATTTGTAGAGCATTGATCTGGTAACGATGAGCCGTGGTCACAAGCACTTCAATATCTAATGCAGCTCGCACATCTTCGTTACTTATTCTATTTAGTCTTAGTACCTGTGTGTCGGAGAAGAAACAACAGATTTAATCTTAGAAAACAACGAACGTATAAAAACATGCAACGGACAGCTACAAATACTTAGGAATAAACTTTCATGAAGAAGCAACAGATGATGTTGAAATAAAATCAAGAATAAACAAAGAAAAACAAATACTTAGATTATTGAATGGACAGAAATTGGAAAACAAAGGAAGAAAAGAATATACGATAGTATGATTAAAAGCACGTTGATGTACGGATCCGAAACATGGAGAATAAAGGAACAGGTAAAAAGAAAGTTAGAAGCTACAGAAATGGATGCTTTGAGACGATCTGCTAGAACTTCAGGGCTAGAGCGAATACGAAATGAAACGATCAAAGAGATCAAAGAAGAAATGGGCGTACAAAAGACAATCATTGACTGCATTGAAGAAAAACAACTAATCTGATACGGATACGTACAAAGAATGGGACAAGACCGACTGCCAAAGAAAACAGTGAGATGGGTACCGTACCTAGAGAGCACAGAAAGAACGGAAGACCCAAGAAAACATGGGATAGAGGGCATAAGAAGATCAACGAGCGATAGACGACTAAACGACAGACAACGATGGAGGTTGCGCATAGGTCAAAGTCGTAGGGCGTTTAGACCACGAATTAATAATAATCTTCGTCCTCCCGGTAATTTACTATCGAATATTATGGCACATTATTGTTTTTAATATTTTTCCAAATGAATCAACGTTTACTTATAACTTTGTTATTGAAGCATCCCTTGCAGAATATTGACTTCTAGCCTGCCATTAGGATGTGTTTATCGTCAGACTATACGATACTTATAACTTTGTTGCTGAAGCATCCCTTGCAGAGTGTTGACTTCGAGCCTGCCATCAGGATGTTTTTTTCGTTAGACTATACGATACTTATAACTTTGTTGTTGAAGCATCCCTTGCAGAGTGTTGACTTCGAGCCTGCCATCAGGATGTGTTTGTCGTCAGACTATACGATACTTATAACTTTGTTGCTGAAGCATCCCTTGCAGAGTGTTGACTTCGAGCCTGCCATAAGGATGAGCTTGTCGTCAGACTATACGATACTTATAACTTTGTTGCTGAAGCATCCCTTGCAGAGTGTTGACTTCGAGCCTGCCATCAGGATGTGTTTGTCGTCAGACTATACGATACTTATAACTTTGTTGCTGAAGCATCCCTTGCAGAGTGTTGACTTCGAGCCTGCCATCAGGATGAGCTTGTCGTCAGACTATACGATACTTATAACTTTGTTGTTGAAGCATCCCTTGCAGAGTGTTGACTTCTAGCCTGCCATCAGGATGTGTTTGTCGTCAGACTATACGATACTTATAACTTTGTTGCTGAAGCATCCCTTGCAGAGTGTTGACTTCGAGCCTGCCATCAGGATGAGCTTGTCGTCAGACTATACGATACTTATAACTTTGTTGTTGAAGCAGCCCTTGCAGAGTGTTGACTTCTAGCCTGCCATCAGGATGAGCTTGTCGTCAGACTATACGATACTTATAACTTTGTTGCTGAAGCATCCCTTGCAGAGTGTTGACTTCGAGCCTGCCATCAGGATGTGTTTGTCGTCAGACTATACGATACTTATATACGATAATATTCTTTCCGTTTGCGTTGTGAAATAGAATCGCCGCGAATAAACAGTGACACAGGTTTTGAAGTTCAGAATATTCTTCTTTCCCTTTACTAATTTTCCATGCATTTTCACGACTAATTTTGTCTTTCCATTTTTCACTTTTTTCGTCGCCATCGTCTGATCTTTACAATATTTAAACCGTTGAAGAAATCACTGGGCGTACAGGAACTTCACTTGCAGGTCGTTGGGATCTGCTTTTATAATACGGAAAGATTATATAGACTTCAGGCACATTCGTCATACTCTTAAAGAGCCTGTCTTTTAAAAGATCGATGGGACAGTGAATGGCCGCGCCAGATCCAATAGCAGGTTCATGGGCTTTCCCGTAGATGAAATGCATGCCAGCCATTTCGTGATTTCTATACAAATTTCCCATAACTAATGACAATTATGAAAATTAACGCATAATAAACAATAAAACAAAAAATAATAAATACAAAACAACAGTATTGCGAAAAAATTATCAAAATAACGCACAATTCACTACTCTGTTCAAAACACTAAGATAAACTGCAGTTTCAAATTTTACAAATTTGATTATTAATTTATAAAACAGCTGATTGAAGTACTGTTGACTTATATTCAGTTGGCCTAGTATTTTTGAATAATAGCTGGACGAGATAACATCACTGATTTCATGGTATTGAGCAATGAGTGACTCACACTGACATTTTCCATCATACCTCGGTTGTTTGACATCGCATTGTAACAAATAAGGTATTATTTTGTTCACAACATGATGCTTAAGATTTTATCTAATGAAACATTATTCCCTAAAACTAATAGTTTGTGAGATATGAATGATTTAAACATTAAAACAGCCGCCATTTTGAAATTTGTGAATGTAAAATTTTCAAAAAATTTCATTTTGTAGATTATGTTACTGGGGTATCACGTACCAGATTTCATTAGAATATCTCACTCCATTCTCGAGAAATAAAATTTTCTTTAAAAAATACAAAATGGCGGACAGATGGAAAACTATACGTTTTTGAACCTATGTTTACAGGAACTTTTCTTCTCCTAATTATGTAAGGAACACGTTACCGAAATATTGGACTACCGTTTGTGAAAACCCTGTATATCTGCCATTTCTTCTGTGAACTTTTCCATCCGGGACAACAGATCCGGGATCACAGTCATTTTCTGTCACGGCATCCTCTGTTCACAATCTTTCACGTAGATCAGGCATTACCGGCTGTTCCGTCCCCACATTGATCAACCCATCTAACCCATCAACTTGTACGTCGGAACTGCGCGTCTTTATGTAGCAGCTGCCTTGCTATGTCATGTAGTGGCTATCAGTGTAGGCGATCCATCAATTTCCCTCTATACTGTTTCAGATTAAAACTAGGACGATGACGAGAAATGATGAACGAAAAATACAAACAAGTAAAATGAAGTTCTTTAGGAAAACCAAAGGTTGCACCCTTAGAGATCAAATACGAAATGAAGACATAAGAACTCAGCTAAATGTATATTCTATGGCCAGCAGAATAAGGGAAGGACAAATAAAATGGAGGCAGCATATCGAGCGAATGGAAGATATCAGGCTACCTAAACAAGTAATGCGATACAGACCTCAGGGAAGACGTGATGTGGGTAGACCAAGGAAGTGATGGCTTCAGTGAAGTCGGAACAGACTGTAAGCCTATACCTTGACGTGGAGAAGAAGACTGTTTCAAATAATGCATCTTCAGATCAAACATTCTCTACTGCCCCTACTGTTTTCTCTCATCTACTATCAATTAAAAAAAAAAATATATCAGTATGGAGACTCATACATGACTTCCATGTTCTAATTTATTTATTCGGTTACTTTATTGTTCTAATCATTTACTTCAATTCGGTTATATAATTTCTAACAAGTTAGGTGTGTTCCTTGTAAATCGAGTTTTATGTTTGACAAATTGAAATGAAATATTTCCATAGAAACTACTCCTTTGTTGCCGATAACGTAGTACACATATAAAAAATTATCCCCTCCCCCTTCAACTATCATTCTCATTATAGAAATTTACCCCATCCCCCTTCAACTACCCTTTTCATTTATAGGTATTTCATCTACCTTTCTACAGTGGACTATTGTGACCTTCATTTAAGTATACTTTATTTATCAAAATTAATTACTTTACACTTGTTAAAACATAAAACGTTGCAGATAAACTACCCCTTCCCCTTAACCGATCTTCACAAAAATCAGTAGGCCTTGAGTCCTCTACAACTCGGGCACATATGGAAAAATTATTTGATTCTGTTTGAATTTGCGGCATTTATCGTTCACCATAGAAAAAATTCTACACACACACACACACACACATTTCGAAAAATGACTTCATTTTTTGAGGGTTGTACAGTCACAATCAGCCCTTATCTTAAACACGATTTTTTTTCACGACCACCATACTTCCATTTCCTTACGGAATATGGAAATTAAATAAAACACCCGTACGTACCTTCGTATCTTTTGGAAGTTCTTTAACATAATTCGCGTGAATTTGAAACTTGGAAATACAATAGTAAGTTATGACAGAGTGGCGTCCCTTGTACTTTGTTCCAGCACCTTAGATAAATCGCACTAACTCAATGTACAGACACGTAATAGGTTATGAAGTGGTGTCGTCACTTTGTCGGTGTCCGCGCTGACATTATCCGCCTCGGGCGCCTGCGCACTACGCAGTAGCCTGATGTAGCTGTCAAGACTGCCGTTGTTGTGTCATTATCATTAATAATTATAATCATCATATTTAAAACATCTACTAAACAGCTTGCGCATAATGAACGGCGACAGATATTTGCATGGAAAATTTATTCGCGCACACACACACACACACACACACACACACACACACACACACACACACACACACACACAGCGCGGTCGCCTGACTGGTTAATGGGCGATTAGTCATCCACCGTGAGGGTGGGTGCGCGAGTGTGCGCAATTTTAAAAGTACAAGTTTTCAGACGCTAATCGTTCGAACTGAGTTGCCGGTTCTGGCGAGTGTGGTAATTCGACGTCATTCAAGGAGGATTGTTTGAAATTGTAACTTTTTTCGGATAGTAGACTCACTCTGAGAAGTCTGTACATTTTCCCGTCAGTGTGCGTTTCTATTTTTGGTTATAAATTCGTTGTCTAATCACATTTACTTGGTAATGTTTGATTATTTGTTACGTGCGACCTCACCTAGCTACAGTGAACTGAGTTTTTTATTTGAGCAGATTTATAATATCAAATGTGTAAATATCCTTCCGTTACCTGTTATCTCGATTAGAGAGTGATAATATTAGAAAATATTCTAATCTTCTATATCTATAAAAATGAATGTTTGTTTCTTTCTTTGTCCCGTATGCGTTCCTATACCATTCATCCGATTGCGATGAAACTTCGGTGAGTTGTTGTGCGCACGCCCGCGAAGGTTTATGAATTTTTTTTCAATGGGGCCCTTTGGGGGGTTCTTGGGGTCTTCCACATCTCCTCCTAAACCACTGGACCGATTTCAACCAAACTTGGCACAAATATTTTATGCAACGGGAGAACGAACATAGGGTAGGTGTTTTTTCGATGGGGTCCTTTGGGGGGGTCCTTTGGGGTCTTCCACATCTTCTCCTAAACCACTGGACCGATTTCAACCAAACTTGGCACAAATATTTTACGCAACGGGAGAACCAACATAGGATAGGTGTTTTTTCGACGGGGTCCTTTGGGGGTCCTTAGGGGTCTTCCACATCTCCTCCTAAACCACTGGACCGATTTCAACCAAACTTGGCACAAATATTTTACGCAACGGGAGAACCAACATAGGATATGTGTTTTTTCGATATGATCCTTCGGGGGTCCTTTTGGGGTTTTTTTGGGGTCTTTCACATCTCCTCCTAAACCACTGGACCGATTTCAACCAAACTTGGCACAAATATTTTACGCAAAGGGAGAACCAACATAGGATAGGTGTTTTTTCGATGGGGTTCTTTTGGGAGTTCTTTGGGGTCTTCCACATCTCCTCCTAAACCACTGGACCGATTTCAACCAAACTTGGCACAAATATTTTACGCAACGGGAGAACCAACATAGGATATGTGTTTTTTCGATATGATACTTCGGGGGGTCCTTTGGGGTCTTCCACATCTCCTCCTAAACCACTGGACCGATTTCAACCAAACTTGGCACAAATATTTTACGCAAAGGGAGAACCAACATAGGATAGGTGTTTTTTCGATGGGGTTCTTTTGGGGGTTCTTTGGGGTCTTCCACATCTCCTCCTAAACCACTGGACCGATTTCAACCAAACTTGGCACAAATATTTTACGCAACGGGAGAACCAACATAGGACAGGTGTTTTTTCGATACGATCCTCTGGGGGGCCTTTGGAGTCTTAAAAAACTAACTTCTTAGATCTGGTTACTATGGCAACCCAATGGAATAGATTCTGTTCTAAATATATTATCGCATTAAATTGAAGACCACGCGAACGAAGTCTTTATATATTATATATATACAAACACTTTCTTTCTTTGAGTGGCATTGCAACGCATACCGGGTACTCGCTAGTTGTTCTATAAAAAGAACTGATAAGAAAAGAAAAAAAACATTTAAAATCAACATCAGCATCATACAATAGAGAAAGTAAAGCGAAGGTACAAAAATTAAAAACTACATATCCAAACTATGTGGCATTTCAAGTTACAGATGTGTGCACAATTAGCAGTACCAGTTAATATTTTCCTAGTTTAATAAGAATGCAATAGAAAGAAATAGTAAGCCATAAATAATAATTATTATTTCTAAAACAGAATCTAAATAATTCGTAAATACGTAGACTATATTATAAGTAGCAAAGTTGTACCTTGTGTTTTATTTTAGACACGCCATTAGGAAGTAAAGGAGTTGCTATTATTGGCCTAGTTCCACAAAATATGGAGAACACTTTGATACAATAGCTACTGATCATCTACTAACCAATAGATTCGTCTACTATTAAAAAATGGTTCCTTATCGTTTGTTTCATTTTTGATATGTTGATTTTATAATATAAAAAATTCTACACACAGCACAGACACGCAGACAGACACATAGACAGACACTTTTCGGAAAATGACTTTTCTTCAAGTTTTGAGGGTAGTACAATAGAATCAGCCCTTGTATCGAACACCGTTTTTTTCGCCGTCACCATACTTCAATTCCCTTATGGGACATGGAAGTAAAAAATAGTTCTGAAACATATGGCCAGTGATCACGTGGAAGATGAGAACGATCGTTTGATACCTCTGCTACAAGACCAGCGTAGAGGATCCAGTCGGGGACGGATCCAGCAATCAGTTCTGAGGGAGTCGATTCGGAGAGTGGGTTTTGAAAAGTTGGACCATTCTTTCAACAACAACAACAAAAATGTTAATGGCCTAGACGATATGAAATGAAAATGTTCCTATAAACGATAGGAATGAGTGGAGGTGTAGATACATTTTGTTATTATCGATACAATTAGTTTAGTGACGCAAAAATATGATATCATAACTTTGTCAGTTCATTGTTCTATTAATAATATTCTGTTCCAGTTTAAAGTACACACTGCCCATTTACGGTATGTAGGAAACAGATATTAACATGCTGATGAGGTACATTTACAATTTAAAGTAATTTTAGAGTAAAACTGTGAACCTACATAACAGTATAAATTTTAACATTGAAAATGTTTATAAGGACGTGTCGCACATTTGAAAACGACCGCTGGTGCGTGATAGAAAATGGGAACCGGTGAGTTTCCATAGAAACTACTTCTTTGTTCTCAATAACGTAGTACACATATAAAACTTCGCTTATGAATGCGACTACATTTAACTTATAATCTGTACATTGGTAATTGAAGAATGAATTCATTGATTGGTGAATGAAGAATGAATTCATTGATTGGTGAATGAACATAAATATATATATTTTTTAGATTTATTGAAGCATTTTCAATGCCCTTCTCTGTGCATTGCATTTGTGCAATGCCTGTAAATTTGTTTTATAATGTTGATAATCACAAAACTATTCTACAATTTGTAACAGTAAAAACGGTAAAAAAAAGACGAAAAAATTTTGTCCGAAGTGACGAATCGGTGGAAAAGTGGGGATTTTTCCCCCCATTTCATTTCCCCCTCCGTGGCTCCGCGCCTGGAGGAAGTGGACAAAGGGAATACAATTAACACGGAACGAGGAAAAACAACACAAAACTGTTAATTCAGTTTAAACAAAAACTTGTAGTAACGTAATATGAATATTTAATACAACAACGGGGGCACGCAAGAAAATAATACAAAATGCAGTTTCTCCGTTTAATAATAAAGCTCGCGAGGTAATCAATTTTCCTTTCCGATAAGCTATTACCCACTGTTTTTATGTATGTATGTATGTATGTATGTATGTATGTATGTATGTATGTATGCGCAATGATGCAGAACCGACAGATCATAATTGACATTAGCATGCAGGCGCAGCCCAATCGTTGGTGTGTGTGTGTGTGTGTGTGTGTGTGTGTGTGTGTGTGTGTGTGTGTGTGTGTGTGTGTGTGTGTGTGTGTGTGTGTGTGTGTGTGTGTGTGTGTGTGTGTGTGTGTGTGTGTGTGGCTAATTGTACATCGTACGTACGGCACAGTTATTTAATCTTAACAGTTTTATCCGCCGCCAAGGCTAGGACACACACACACAAACACAACTTCTACTTGATTAGCAGTAAGCTACTGTCGACAACTTTACACAATCAAATGCAATTTATGGTGGTCACCTTGATATCTTGATTACATGTTATTACGACGATCACACCGATCGTCGTGTTGTTTAGTGGAAACAGAATAACTGACACCAGTGAAGTCGCTAATTACAAACGTTAATTGGACACAGTCAGCAGTTGTAAGTCGACAAACCACTGTTATACAATATTTCAAGTTACATTTGTCCAACATATAACAATAAATGTAAACATATTATAGTCCGCACTAATTAACACAATGATTACCGCCACAAGGCGTTTGACAGGGTGAATAGGAGTAACTATGGGCAATAACGGCAATAGAAGGAATACCACAACAACTAACTAGACCTATACAGAATCTTTATGTGAGAATAAAATCTTAATTGAAGCAGGGAAACCGGGAACAGCGCCTACTGATCAGTTGTGGAGTACGACAAGGCTGTCCATTAGCACCTTCTCTTTTTAATTTATATATGGACGATGTCATACAAAACTGGCAGATGTGTCTTCCAGAGCACTTTATGCAATTGACACTTTGTTGTTTACAAACGATCAGGCTATTCTGTCGCACTCAGAAAACAGGTTGCAGATTGGTTTACATTTGCTAAATCGAATCTGCAATGACTCTGGCTGGAGAAGTCCAGTTTTGTGGTCGCTAACGTATACCACCTTACGTTAGCGTACTCGATTTTCACTGAAAATAACAGTCGATAGCGCTGCCGAAACGTCTGGTTTTGCAGAAAACATCGGACCAGGCCCAATCAGCCCGGGAAGGAATTCTAACCGCATTGACTCACATCGGACCAGGGCCAAACAGCCCGGGAAGGAATTCTAACCGCATTGACTCACATCGGACCAGGGCCAAACAGCCCGGGAAGGAATTCTAACCGCATTGACTCACATCGGACCAGGGCCAAACAGCCCGGAAAGGAATTCTAACCGCATTGACTCACATCGGACCAGGGCCAATCAGCCTGGGAAGGAATTCTAACCGCATTGACTCACATCGGACCAGGGCCAAACACCCCGGGAAGGAATTCTAACCGCATTGACTCACATCGGACCAGGGCCAATCAGCCTGGGAAGGAATTCTAACCGCATTGACTCATATCGGACCAGGGCCAAACAGCCCGGGAAGGTATTCTAACCGCATTGACTCACATCGGACCACGGCCAAACAGCTCGGGAAGGATTTCTAGCCGCATTGACTCCGGCCATGTAAGCCTACGAAACACATAACTTTTATCTTAATTAAACATTGTCTTATTTTTGTGAACTAAACAACAACAATAAGAAGAAGAATGGAATACACAAAAGCCTTAAATAATATTTATTTACTACATTTATTGAAAAATATGTACATAGTTTGCAGCGGGGGATATCACTACGCCCCTGTCTAGACTGAAATCACCCTTACATGTACTTTTATGTTAGTGTTATTTTTTTTATAACGCATCATTTTTGCTCTATCATTTCTCATCTTTTAATTTTTCCGAATTTGGCTTTTTTTGTAAACTAATGGTGGAGGGGGGACCAAGGTCCCCCTGCGCAAGCCTATGTCCGCGGTACATGTTCTCTATCGCAGTCGCGCAGCAAGGTATAGTCGCAGGTACCTAACTTGGTCAGACATTTGTTGTTGTAGAGTGTCAGTGTTGCTCACTGTGCCTGGGGGACGGCTTGATTGTGTGTGTGTGTGTGTGTGTGTGTGTGTGTGTGTGTGTGTGTGTGTGTGTGTGTGTGTGTGTGTGTGTGTGTGTGTGTGTGTGTGTGTGTGTGTGTGTGTGTGTGTGTGTGTGTGTGTGTGTGATGCACCGTTTGTTTTCATTTACAAGTAACCTCCCCCTGGAAACCCACTTCAACTGTACCTATCCAAAGAGTTGTACTTTTCGGTAGTTGTAAGATTCATTTTACTTGTAAACACCTGTCAATTTCCAGATCTACCTGCCAATGTATTCATTGTTACCAGCTGTTTGAAATTTGCGTGTCACGCGTGTTTAGAAATGTGGACAAAACATCTTGTTGTGATTGAATTGTTCGTTAAAAAAGGTCTAGCGCCAATGGAAATTCACAAAAAAAATTGGTAAATATGTTAGGAGATGCTACGCCTTCAAAAACAACGATTTGTAAGTGGGTATTCGAATTTAAACGTGGTCGTACGGGGATTGAGGATGATCCGCCCAAAAAGGTACAAACATTCCAGACGCAATTTAAACATTTCATACACCATATTGGAAGACCGCCGATTGAGAATAGATGACGTTGCTGAGATCACAGGCATCTCGCATGAGTGTGTGTGTGTGTATCATATTTTAACTGAAGAACTTGCAAAATGTTTGTGCAAGCTGGGTGCCGCATTTTGAGTTGTCCGCGCGGGAATCACCTTCGCTGTTCGTACAACCACGTTTAAACTCCAGTGCTCACTTACAAACGATGATTTTTAAAGGTGCAGCATCTTCTACCACATTTAACATTTCGTCGTGGACTTCCATTGGCGTTAGAGCATTTTTAACAAAGAATTCGTGTTTTTGTCCAATTTTCATAACACGCCTGACACGTAAATTTCAAACAGCTGGTAAGTAATGAATACATTGACAAATAGATTTCGAAATTAACAGGCGTTTATATGAAATATAAATCTTACAATACACGAAAAATTTTAGTTCTGGCGCTAAGCTATAGATGTCGCCCCGCGAACTTTTCAACTGTCCCTCGTATATTAGATACAATTTTTTTAATATTTACCAAATGGCCTCTGACGAAGCTCACAATGAGCGAGTTGGCTAAGGGAAAGGTATTTTTTTTTTTATTTATCTAAAGTGTTAGTGTTCCGTGTCGGAAAAGTCTACGCATATTATCGTTATTATTGTATTGTTATTATTAATGAAAGTTTATCCGAAAATTGTTTTTCTGTTGACAAAACTTACAATTCTGAAATAGTGAGGGCGCAGCGGTAGCGAGTAGCACCGTAGCGGTGGGCGCCATAATTTCACTCTCTCGAGAAAACTTTCGTACACGTTAACTCTTGCTACAAATCATAATGAATCTTCACTCAACAAGAGTGAACATTTATTAAGTATAGAAAACTTTCCTCTTTCCGAACATTGCCTGTATGTCAGACGCCAAGCAAACAAAACCCAGAAAGAATTATGGTTGAGCTAAGGCTTAGAAAATCTGCTAAAATGTGCTTCGAGAAACTTTTATAAAGGGAAAAATAAGGCATGTGGTCCGCGTCTTTTCACTCTTCTGCACAAAACTCTTTCCTTTAAACGCAAGAGATAAAAATGTTTTCTAGCCTTCGATATACGAATGCGTTTATCATTTGACATTGTTCGTAAGGCTCTTCATTGTACCCCTCCCCGAGTTCCCATTAATTTTAATGTTGTACCATAAAGTACACAGACAAAGGGCATGTGCGTAGACGGGGGCAGTTTGCGTTAGATTATTGCCCATTTTGTTGCAGGTAATCGCTTTTGCTTGTCTCGTCTCTTGTAGATCGTAAACGCAAATAAAACCGCACCTCATTACTTACAAAGTTTGTTGTTCTTAAAGTGTTGCTACTAAATCAAACTGTATAGATAGGCACAGCAAAAGACAAAAAAAGTCTCCCAGAAAAGGAAAGCTTCTTCTTCTTCTTCTTCTTCTTCTTCTTCTTCTTCTTCTTCTTCTTCTTCTTCTTCTTCTTCTTCTTCTTCTTCTTCTTCTTCTTCTTCTCCTTCTTCTTCTTCTTCTTCTTCTTCTTCTTCTTCTTCTTCTTCTCCTTCTCCTTCTCCTTCTCCTTCTCCTTCTCCTTCTCCTTCTCCTTCTCCTTCTCCTTCTCCTTCTTCTCCTTCTCCTTCTCCTTCTTCTTCTTCTTCTTCTTCTTCTTCTTCTTCTTCTTCTTCTGCTGCTCCTGCTCCTGCTCCTGCTCCTGCTCCTGCTCCTGCTCCTCCTCCTCCTCCTCCTTCTTCTTCTTCTTCTTCTTCTTCTTTTTCTTCAGCTCCTCCTCCTCCTCCTCCTCCTCCTCCTCCTCCTCCTCCTCCTCCTCCTCCTCCTTCTTCTTCTTCTTCTTCTTCTTCTTCTTCTTCTTCTTCTTCTTTCTTCTTCTTCTACACTGCAAGGAGGAGATCGATAAATCTGTTGCAGTACACATTTTGTTACCGGACGCCTCCTCATCCTTTCTTTCCCTAAATGTCTTCTGCTTTAGGGAGCCTGTTCTCGACCCTTTATTGCAAGTGCTAATACCACACACACACACACACACACACACACACACGTGTATATATATATACATTCCGACAATACAAGGATAGGCTGTAATGCGCATATATAATATAAAATAAATATTTTATTTAATTTTAATAATATATAATAGACGAGCAGGTGTGAAATTGGAAGCTGGCTTGCAAACAGGAGTCAACACGCAGGATCACGCGATTACCGCTGCATGCGTGTACACAAGTAAATAGTGTGTGTGCGTGAAGCCTGTTTGAGCCTGAAAGTTTGCAACCCTTCCCCAAGTCAATGCTAAATTAAGAATATATTTAATATTAAGCAAACCATAAATGTGAGCGAGAAGGTAAAAACTTCTAAAAATGCGTAAAAATCAAACTCAAGTGCAGTGCGAATTCTACGTAATTCGGACAATCAGTGCGAATTCTGGGGGATTTTTAAAGCATTATAATTACACTAGTGGTGCGAGCATCATGATAATTGCACATCACATAGGTCATTAAATTAGACAATATTTTATCGCCGTGAAATCCGCGTTAAACAGTGCGATTGGCGAAAAAGTGCAAAAATGTGAAATAGGAGGAGAGTGGGAATATCACGCCATGGTTCAACTGTCGACAGGCTAATTCCTGAACCGACAGCTGCAGTTTTCTTGGTGAATATAAATACGAGCCCAGGAAAGCTAATCTCTCTCTTCTAACAGTCTTCATTCGTGGCGAAACGCTATGTCCGTCAGAGACGCGAAATTTTAATTACTTTGGACAGAGTTAGACAATATGTCTATCACCAATAAGACTTTTTGTTAATCATAAATTATAAAATATTACGATAAAAATTTCGATTTAAAATAGTAATGGAAAACAGTAATTAAAAAGTACCGTAACAAAGAAATCGTCAGATGTCTACAAGTGATCTACCTACATCTAAGAGCATTACTCCAGACCGAGGACGACAGCACTACATGGCATAAATTCCAGACGTAAAGGACGAGTCATCGGACTTCCGAGAGGACCCGGATGAAGAGGAAAGGATCCAGGACTTCCGAGAGGACCCGGAGGGCGAGGAAAGGATCCAGGACTTCATGACTATGCAGGATTCACAACATCAAGGACTCAGGACCAGGAGAGGGTATGCTGAGGAACCGCTACAATTAAGGTGAAAGAAAGCCATGTATTCCTCATAACAAAAGACTTAATCAAAGATTGATAAACATTGTCAAAAGAAAGACAATAATTTCAAAAAAAAGTGTAATTTTTAACTTATAAATATAAATGTCTTGTAAAAAAAATTATAGCATAATTTTTGAATTAATAATTTATTGAAAATATTTTAATTTAAATTGTAGATTAATTATGAAAGTATAATTTCTGAATTAATAATTTATTGAAAATATTTAAATTTAAATTGTAGAGTAATTATGAAAGTATAATTTCTGAATTAATAATTTATTGGAAATATTTAAATTTAAATTGTAGAGTAATTATGAAAGCATAATTTTTGAATTAATAATTTATTGAAAATATTTAAATTTACATTTGAAAGAATCGATTAGATTTGTTCAAAGAATGAACAAATAGTTAACTTAGTTAAATATTTTTATATTGAAAGCACACATTCAGACTGAGTAGTCCAGACAGTATAACATAATGAATAAATGTTTTTAATTAAAATTAATAATATTATATCTATGATATAAGATTTATGTTGCTGATGAGATTACAGCAAACAAAGAAACTTTGAAACCATGTATAATGATTAGCGGATGACGAAGTAATCATTATTTGTATATTATTATCTCTTGATATGTTTCTTTAAATTAATAAATGGGAACATTTTGAATTTCTTAAAAAGACTACCATTATTATAATTACACCTGAACCCCTAGTTACACGTACATGTTGTTAGAAATGTTATGTATCGTTGTATCGATTGTCGCTTCCAACGTGTGGCTCGATACATTTAGCAATGTGTACTGTTGTAATATATCAAATACATACATATATATTTTCTATACACGTAACTCAAAGTTTCTTACAGCAATTGTATAATATTGTGATATTGTTGAATATAGTTTCTTCTGAGAGTAGAGTATTGCGTTTTTGTTGTTTCAATACATTGCGCACGTTTTACCGAAAAATATCACCATCAACAGAGGCGTTTAAGTCAGTAACAATCGAAATAATTCTATGTTAATATAGAAACTGATATTATTGCTATATATACTATTACAATCAAGATTGCAAATAAATGTTACGTAGGACAAAAAAAAACTGAAAAAACGTTATTTTGAACATATAAACGCATACAAAAAAACAGAAATATATAAATATAATTTGGCCACACATGCAATAAACACTGGACATGAATTCCCAGACATAACCAACATGACACTAATAAAACGCATACCACACAAAGGCACCATAATGAACATTTGGGAAAATTTACAAATATACAAACATAAAACACAAACAAACTAATACCTGAACAAATACAAATCAGTACAAAACATGACACAATTTTCAAAGCACTCAACATCGAAAATACACAAAATACTAATACATACACCACAATCACACACAATAATACCACTTTAAAATACCAGAGACCAACAAGAAACCACAATAACGTCCAGCCAACACACAAGTACTTCACCAGACGCATAATCACGAAGGCTGAGGATGAGAACACAATGGTTCTCGAAACATGTTCCTAATAAGGAAAAAAATATTTTGAGGTAATTTCAGTATAAATATTAAATATATTATATACATCAAGAATCGGACTGTAGCAAAAAGTGTTTGAATATATATATATATATATATATATATATGCATTTCTTTGTCCGTGTTGGAAGGTACAGTTTAAAGTATTCCGAAGAGATCTCATTTCAGCGTGTTAAATTTATTTGTACTCCGGCCGCCTTTCATAGCAGTGACACAGCGGGCCTGAATGCCGGGGGGGGGGGGGTATCTCGCATGCAAGACCTAGAACGTTACGTAATTCTGCCGCGTAGAGTAATCTCTGAACGTTTGGAACAGCTTCGGGCCGCCTATATAACATAGGCACTTTCGTTATTATTAAGCTCAACGTAGCAATATATTTAGGTACAGGTGTTCACGCTAGGCTAGCAAACATAAATCGAGAGAAATGATTGTTGTGCGACACTGTCGTCTAATGCCCTTGTGCTGTTTGATAGACGAGACGGTTGAAATCCTTGGGTAAACTCTTAATTTCAGTTTCGGTTAAACTTAATTGAACAAACGAAGCGAGTTCTTAGTTTTTACTCGACCGTTTGCCATTTGTCTGTCTTCTGTCTGTTTGGGGTATGTCTCACGATAACTTTTGAACGCATCACCCGATCGTCGCAAAACTTGGTATACATGTCCATACTTTCACCCTACACAACTTTACTGTTTTTGAGTTTGATCGCACCAAAAATAGGGTCGTGGAAGGCAAAAATGTTGAGGGTCAAAACTGTGAAAAATCGCAAAAGCTCGTGTGGCGTATGAAAACGAAGTGAATTTAAACCACAGGCTGAATATACTGATCATCTCTGAAAATTTAAAAATTTTTTGACGTCTGGGTCTGAAAAAATGGGTGAAAATTTTGTTAAAACCGCAACAATTCATGTAGCATTTCAAATTAAAGAGATCTTTGAGTGTTAAGTTTTGAATGTGTTAAATTTGAGGATTTAAATGTAAAGTTTAGATAATTTCCAAATTTTGATGCCAATAAAGAGATAAAAATTTGAGAAAATTTTGAAAATCCAGCAGCATGTCAAACTACAAACCCAAACCCAGGATGTCATTCGGAAATGTAACCCAAATCGCAATATTTTGAATTTTTACGGTTTATTGTGTGACTGTGTGCTCTACGATTGTTATATTAGAAACGAGGTTTTTTGTAATTTTTCCCATAATTAAAAAATTATCAAATATCAAAATTAATGTAATAATAAATGTACTTTGTTCAAATATTCAGGGCGTCTAACGAGTTCTTAAGCTCAGAGCCCCTACTACTAGTTTATGGGTTGACAGACGAGAGGGTAGAAAACACTGGGCGAACTCTTAATTTCAGTTTAGGTTATATTTTATTGAAGTTCGTTTTTAGAGAAGCAGTGTTGGTTGATGGAAAACAGCTAGATACAACAAAATTAGAGAAAAAAAAAGATTATCCCAGTCAATTCGAGACGTGCCACGATATAATACAGACATCAAATGCCATCTCGTCATCGTTCGTTTCCTTTAACGGAAGCGTATCTTGTACGTTGTTAATCAGTGTCAAAGATGCCAAAAGGCCTTGAACCTTCTTCACATACACACGTTCTGTAAACGCCCCCCTCGCTAACCAGTTTCGTTCTTTATCGCTACGGGTTTTTGCGCAATTCAAGTAAGTATTGAATAAGACGAATCGTTTCTATAATAATCATAATAAAAGCGTGCGTAGATTGCTTATAAGAAGAACCCGTCGCTGTACATTCAAAGACAAACGCACAATGCGTGGGCGCTTCCCCTGCCCACAAGAGGACTACTTGTCTGCGAAACTCAAGCACAGGGGGTGCAGTTTCGCAATAAACGTGTTCCGTGCAACGGATCCTGTGCAAGCTGTTTTGAAATTTGCCCGATTAAATACGTTGTGCTTTTAATTAATCAAACGTCCGACTCCAACGAAACAGTTATTTTTAAAACTGTAAGGTGTCACGGTATCATGCCATGGAGGTGTATGAGAGCATACACTGCCAGAGCTGTTGGGATGCGCGTCGTGGGACGTCCCAATGGTTTCCTAGTTCCGAGCCTCCGGAAGGGGCTCCTGCCTAGTGGTCCTGTCCAGACGGAATTTAATTAAATTATTTAGGGGCCGCTACAACGGTATGCTCGTACTAGGCCATTCTAGTACAGTATTTGCTGAGGCCGTTTCCAAGAATCACCTGGACGTGTTCGGTACTTGCCAAGGCCAGCTATGAGTGGGTTTGCCTGGGTCCTCGCAGCTCGGACGTAAAATTTACGTGCAAGTCGCCTTACGGTGTCATCCAAGGAGCGAACACCGAGTCCTCTACTCAGAAGTCGAAAAGGGAACCGATAGGGGGCTTTGGCCGCTAGCCGAAAACCCCTATCGAGAACGCTTTGCAACTTTCTTTTATGAACGGTTGCGAGGTAATCCCAGACGGGAATAGCGTAGGTAATGATCGGCAACAGGTACGCGTTGACAATCAACTTATCCAGCTTGCGGGTCATAGCCTTGTTGGCGAGTATCGGAAACAGTTGCGCGAGACGAGCGGACGCTCTGATACCATACTTGTGCCCACGCAAAAATTATGAATCGTCGTAAAAATGGAGATATTAAACGCGATCGAATGGCAGTAACATACGATACGCGTTTAAGCATAGTAGGGCCCCAGCTTAAGCAGAACGTTCTCCAAAAAGTTGAAAAAACTTGACGAGGAATATTGTTAATGTCTTAGTTTTTAGGCGGCTTTATTATTGCTTGATCTGTGCACGCTAATGTATAGTAGTAACTCGTTTTTTAAATATAGGGCTACAGATAGGTTTATTGCACAGCATCTGCATATACACTTGAAGTATGAAATATACAGATAGGTTTATTGCACAGCATCTGCGTATACACTTGAAGTATGAAATATACACAGGTTTATTGCACAGCATCTGCGTATACACTTGAAGTATGAAATATACACATAGGTTTATTGCACAGCATCTGCGTATACACTTGAAGTATGAAATATACAGATAGGTTTATTGCACAGCATCTGCGTATACACTTGAAGTATGAAATATACACATAGGTTTATTGCACAGCATCTGCGTCTACACTTGAAGTACTGTATGAAATATACAGATAGGTTTATTGCACAGCATCTGCGTATACACTTGAAGTATGAAATATACAGATAGGTTTATTGCACAGCATCTGCGTATACACTTGAAGTATGAAATATACAGATAGGTTTATTGCACAGCATCTGCGTATACACTTGAAGTATGAAATATACACATAGGTTTATTGCACAGCATCTGCGTCTACACTTGAAGTACTGTATGAAATATACAGATAGGTTTATTGCACAGCATCTGCGTATACACTTGAAGTATGAAATATACAGATAGGTTTATTGCACAGCATCTGCGTATACACTTGAAGTATGAAATATACAGATAGGTTTATTGCACAGCATCTGCGTATACACTTGAAGTATGAAATATACACATAGGTTTATTGCACAGCATCTGCGTATACACTTGAAGTATGAAATATACACATAGGTTTATTGCACAGCATCTGCGTATACACTTGAAGTATGAAATATACACATAGGTTTATTGCACAGCATCTGCGTATACACTTGAAGTATGAAATATACAGATAGGTTTATTGCACAGCATCTGCGTATACACTTGAAGTACTGTATGAAATATACAGATAGGTTTATTGCACAGCATCTGCGTATACACTTGAAGTATGAAATATACAGATAGGTTTATTGCACAGCATCTGCGTATACACTTGAAGTACTGTATGAAATATACAGATAGGTTTATTGCACAGCATCTGCGTATACACTTGAAGTACTGTATGAAATATACAGATAGGTTTATTGCACAGCATCTGCGTATACACTTGAAGTATGAAATATACAGATAGGTTTATTGCACAGCATCTGCGTATACACTTGAAGTACTGTATGAAATATACAGATAGGTTTATTGCACAGCATCTGCGTATACACTTGAAGTACTGTATGAAATATACAGATAGGTTTATTGCCCAGCATCTGCGTATACACTTGAAGTATGAAATATACAGATAGGTTTATTGCACAGCATCTGCGTATACACTTGAAGTATGAAATATACAGATAGGTTTATTGCACAGCATCTGCGTATACACTTGAAGTACTGTATGAAATATACAGATAGGTTTATTGCACAGCATCTGCGTATACACTTGAAGTACTGTATGAAATATACAGATAGGTTTATTGCACAGCATCTGCGTATACACTTGAAGTATGAAATATACCAGAAAATCAACTCAACGACCCCGGAAGAATTTCTTAATGAAATGGTCTGAAAATAGAGGTGAACAGACATTAAACTCTATAACATTGTCAAACAGTGTATCTTTTTCGATGCGTAAACATTTTCTTTGTTTTCACTTTTTTTTCGTTGAAACTGTATTTATCATTTTGAAATATAAAACGTCAATAAATATCTTGTAAACAATGTTTCAGCAGCGCGTATTTTTACTGTGTTATTACCGTTTAGCCACCTTGAAGATTGTAATATCGATTAGTCTTGACTTGTTTTTCTGTCGTATGAAGCCGACATGATCGGACCCTCCCCAAGCCCAAATTGTAGATACGCTACTGATCCCGCACCCTTTTTATCGAATCCAAAAATGTTACTAAGAAAGTGAAAAGTATAAGTCAGGATTAGAAAAACCAAAAAGAGGCCTTATGTGACCAAATAAGCAGTTAAAATATTTGTAAAGACAGTGTGTCCACGTGACCCACATAATACAGCATTTTGTAACGTTTTGTAGCGTTTGTAAACGACACTTCACAAAGATAACGGTACATATAATGACGCTGGTATCTGATAATGACTCTGTGTAGGTGTTAGTTACAACAGGACTGTAATACGTTTAATTATGAATGCGTGGGGGTTACACGGTACGACATTACGTGTGAACTCTGACATTGCTTGTTTTATCTGCACAGTAGCTGGAACGTGAGAGTAAATAACAAGCAACAACAAGGGCGAGCCGAGTTTGATCGGACCGCGGCTGATCTGTCAGCAGTGAAATCCTCCCTCCAGCGCTCCAGTGTCGCGGATCCCACGACCGACCTTCTTCCGACTCTAAAGCCCTTGATGGCCCTCACTGTACTCTTCCGTCTGTCTCCTTCTCCATCCTCCAACCCCCCCCCCCATCTTCACCAGATTTTCCAAAAAGTCATTCCCTGGTTCGCCCCCCCCCCGTCTTTCACAGTACAATTTTAACATCGTCTCCTCCTGATCAGTTTTTCACGCCACAACCGTTGAACCGTTTTTTTTTTTACACTACCTCTCGAAGTTTCTTCCAATAATTAAGTATTATATGGTAGTATTCATATGTGCTCAAATTTTTCTTGTTATTCTATATTATTAGTAATAATTTAAAAAAAACTTTTAACAAGAAAATATTTTTTATTTTGTAAATTACAAATGTTTCGAAGTAATCCAACTATCATCAGCAGATATAAATTAATAATCTTTAAAATAGGTTAGGATACCTGTTATTCCTTCATGCAACTTACTTTGGTCGCTAGTCACGACGCGTTTCAGGATCAAGGCCCCATCTTCAGGTGATGATCACTCGGGTCGAGTTCGTCAGTTCATAAAAAACACTGAATTTAATAAACACTCATACGGCACGAGGGGACGATGCGCACCGTCGAGAAAGTAAACGCGCACGTCGAGAAAGTAAATGTGTTGCATGAATAACAGGTATCTTACTCATGCAATAAGTTGCATGAAGGAATAACAGGTACCTATTTTAAAGATTAACTATAGCAACTTGCTGACCATACAGACAATGAAATAAATTAATAAATTCAAATTTTTTTAATTAATTGTTCAAAACTTAACTACACACTCAATAAAAAACAAACATACATTTCCAAATTTAAATAATATCAGTTTATTAAAACACGTTTCCAAAGGGACGGAAATAACCTTATGGGAAAATTCATAAATATTTAAACATGAAACAAATAACAAATTAATACCAGAACACATTCAGATTAATACAAAAAATAATAATATTTTAAAAATTACTAATTTAATAAAATAATAAATATTTATAGTTTTCAATTTATTATATAACATATTTTATATACACATATGAAAAAAAACATTAAATTTAGTCTACATATAAAATAGCTATTTGAACAATTGATTTAAAAAATTTTATGAATTTATATCTAATGAAAATAGTTGGATTACTATCGAAACATTTGTAACTTACAAAATAAAAAATATATTCTAGTTAAAAGTTTTTTTATTATTAATAATAATGTATTGTAGTAGTACAACAATAAATTTTAAAGTCAACGTTATATCATTGTATATTACTTAACTCACGTTTCCCACAAAACTTGTGCATCACCGGAATTTTAAATATGTATTGACAAATCGTTGATTTATGTTTCGTTTTGAGAATTTCGATTGTTTTAATATTTAATTACGTAACCAGCTGTTTTATTGGTAAGTATCGCATCTAGAATTTGGCCTTGTGGGAGGGGGTCCGGTTGAGCCGTCTGTATACAAAGAAAAAACAAGTAATTACTAATCAACGTTACTATCTTTAAAGTGGTTGAAAACGTATGATAACATCCTGAAATCAATCCAAGTAAAATAAACTGTAATAACACAATAAAGTACCGTTATTAAGACATGCTTTAATCTACACAGACTATGTACAACGTTTTTGTGAACATATACAGCGGAACCTCGATAACACGAATCTCAAGGGGATTATAAAAAAATTCATGTTATCGAGGAATTCGTCAAAGTGGGGTTCGCGTTATCAAGGTCGTGCTTCATAACGTTCGGCTTACTGAGCTAGTATTAGTGGCTGTGGGAACAGAATTCAATCTGATAATAAAGTGAGAAGTAAGTTGAATTGTTGATTATTATCGTAGGACGTTGAAGCGACAGGAACGAAACAAGAAACGAAAGAAAACAGCGTATTCATAAAATTAAATATACATCAAACAAGGAATAAAAAAAAAAAAATTAAAAATAGGCAGTCATTGAGGACTGCCGACAGAAGTGAAAACTTAAAACTATGAAATAACAGTGGTTTTTTTGGATATTCAAATTAATTGTAGTATCAAAAATTAAAATTTTTTGTAAATTAAAATCTTTAACATCAGTCTGATTTTCACATCTATCGGCACTCCGAGCAACAATTATATACATTTTTATATGGTTTACTTGTTAATCAAAACATATGATGGGCTGCGCAAGCCCAGTACAAAATATAAATACAACTTAATTGACATAATCCAAAATTTCGATAATATAAGCTAATAAAAAATAATTTTGAATTAGTAACCATATTTTCAAAATTCAACACACAAATCTAAAATTATTATAAAATTTTATAGAATTTTTAGTTTTAAAATCCGCGGCAAAAATACTATCGAACAACTAGAAATTTGTTTTACCACGCTAGTAAGATAACTCCTAAGCCACTACGAAATACTCATTGCATGATGTCATATTCCAGAGGTCAAATATCAAAAATAAAAAATAAATAATATCAAATTTTTAAACGGAAATATTGATACGAATATTGGAAATATTTGAAAATACATGCTTTGTTTATGTTATTCATTTTTCTATATAAAAATATTAACATATTTAGTACTCACTTTTGTACTGCACAGTGATCCTACATTTGAACATTTAAAATAATGATCAAACTAAAACACAATTTAAACAATGCACAGTATACACACATTAAACTTTCCACGTAGTCAATTTAACTTTACTTATATACATGTACACAGCACTAATGTTACAATCTTACAATAATAAAAAAACTATTAAAAATACATACTTCGACATTAGACATGACGAAAAACCCTAAGTTAACAGCCAGACGGACAAATAACAATTATGTAAATATCATATAATATAGTATAAGTAATTAATAAGAATAAAAATAATGTAAAATAGATCATAAGTATTGCGTTAATTGTTAATACGGAAAGCCGAAATCGCGCTAGGGATCGAACACGCGATAGCAAATTCGGCAGCGTAAGAAACTCCAAAATAAAGTACGTAAACGACAAAAGTGTGTTAAATAGTATAAATAGTATTACAATTGTATAATATAATTGTAGTATAATAGTATTACACACAAGTATAATCTATACTTTCACTGCTGGCCACGCGCAACACGTCATACTTATAGCTACAGATATACTGTTAGCATTTGCATGTCGGTGACGCGAACTCATAAGATTTTACCCATCCAAAAATCGCCCAACGTGCCTATAGAAGTTTTCACTTCAAAAACTTGATTTATGGCGTCCACCTGTTAATAGTAAATGACAGTGCAGCCAGAGTAATTGTGTCCAAGTAGCTGTGTTATTAATTGTTTGAAGAGTGTACTCTGCTAGCGAACATGTGTGTGTGAGCATGTAATGACTTAACTTCCGGATTATTGTAATGCAACCTTAACTGTATGTATCGTATAATCACAGTTACAGTATAAAAGGAAATTACAAGACAAACAAAGATGAAGGGATAGCTTTTCCCTCAAAAAATTAAATTATTATAATTATGATTATTATTAGCGGTGGTCCTACAGTCTATGCCGCATCCCGCATTTCGATCTTCATTTCTCCCTCTCTTTCCAGTCATCGTCTTCAATAGCTCTATCTCTCATGTTTTTCCTAATTCCTGTTCTCCATGGTGTTGTCAGTCTTCCTTTTCTTCTCCTGTTTTGTGGTGTGTAAGTCAATGGTTTCTTTGGACATCGCTCCTCCTCCTCCTCCTCCTCCTCCTCCTCCTCATTACGTGACCATACCATAGTAAACGTCTGGATTCTATTCTTTCTGCTGTTGTAAATATGCGCCCTGTTTTCCTTCTTATATCTTCGTTTCTAACATGTTGCATTCTAGAAATATTACACGCTCTTCTAAAGAAGTCCATTTCCACAGTTTCTATCATCTTTTTCTCTTTATCTGAAAGTTGCTACCATTCGCAGCCATAAGTTAAAATGGGCTCCACAATAGTTGTGTAGATTGTCAGTTTAGTTTGAAGTTTCATTTTGTTCTACCAAAGTAACGAGTTTAGCAAACGAATAGCCTCTTTTTCCCTATTGTATGCTATTTTTGATGTCATTCTTTGTTGTTCCATCTTCTGAAATAATGCTTCCCAAATACCCAACAAAATATGAAATAAAATATTTCATTTACAAACTATAGTAAATTATTCCAATGCGGAACATAATGATTTTAGGTAAAAATGTTTAAAAAATTTTACCTTACTGCCTGAACTGGTTCTCAAGGCAGATAGTTTGTGCTGCATTGGGTGATTGGCGGAGTTATGTATCAGTGTCAGTTGTGGTGACCTCAATCAAAGCAGAATAGACTATCAGAAGATATTTTGTACTCTTCGTACATAATTCGAGATGTGTTCAAAAAAAGGCCGAACTATTTCTATAGTACGTCAACGTGCGTGTAGAGCGAGCTGCGCAATTGTATCTCGACGACTCGTGTCCCCGACCTCATTAGGAGGTGAAGGGTAGGTTAGTTATTCCATATTTTCTTAGAATTTTTAAAAGAATTCGTAGGATCCCAACGACACGTGGACTGCAGACTGTCTTTCACTCTCCCGTAACACTTTAGGGAAAGTTCTGTGTAATAACGCGATTAAACTGCCTAAATTAAAGTGTAAAAATGTCACATACAGCCTCCCGTGTGAATGTGGATTGCGGTATTTTGGCGAAACGTCAAGGCCCGTGGAAGTACGCCTGGCAGAACATAGGAAAAATGTTGAAGCAGGGAAGACTAACATATGTTACGTCATTACAGAACGTTCTACATGTTTCTCGGCTGTCACAGCAGAGCTCAGCTGTAATGTTTGTGTGCGTACGTGACACTTAATATACGAGACAGTGTTTGTTACGTAATACGGAACATTCTCGTACATTCGATAGTGTTCTTCGACAAGCTTCTCAACTAGCCCAACGGTGTGTGTTTCTGCCAAGGCCGCGCTGAAGTATCCTCTAGAATTTTTATTGTGTCTGTTAAGGACGCATATTATGGAACCCTGCTGGACTATAAATTCCCCATCCCGCCGCTTAGTTTTCATTTTATGTCGAGCGATTTACACAGTGCGTCTCAAGTGGTCTATTACTGAAAAGTGATTATAGTGCGGAATTCTTTATAGTTGGCATTATTATTATTATTTGTGTGGACAGATTAACTTGAATTTATGTACAAGTATAATTTTGTTGAATTACTTGTTGATTACAAAATGTTATTGTCATAATTAAAGCTGGTTTTTAGTGGCTTCATTAGTGTCGTGTATTTTGTTTTGCACTGTACCAAGGAGACCGTCGTAACGATATCTAAACAAGTTGAGCTCGTACAGGATGAGCAACACAAAGTCCTGTAGGATCAAGCGGATATCGTTGTGCGGGAAACTAACACTTATAAACGTAAAATCGTAGAGATGCCTTTTATGGATGTAAATGATAATTTCATCAGTTATCCTAGTAAAGATGTGTCTAGGATGTGGATTAAGATTGTAAAAGAGTATGCATGTCGTGGTGGGCGGGGTTAGCACTGGCCAGGCCCAGGGGCTTAGTTTTATATTTAGACGGGGCGTTGCTTGTGTTACGTTATTCGTTGTGTAAACTTGCGCCAGTGTGGTGGTGTTTCCCTGTTCTGTCCACCACCTTGGAAGGTATATCATCATTATCACCACCACTCCAAGGACTAGGCCTTAGACCTGTTCGGGAACCCATCTCCTCCTTGGTCTACCGACATCTCTCTTCCCGATAGGATGATAACCCAAGGTAGCCACAGGTATTACGCATGCGATTCAAGTGTTCGTACCACCTCCTTCTGTGGTCTTCAAATTCTTTAGTGCAATGATACAATGTTTAAGTCGCGTATAGTATCCTCGTTACTTCTCCGATCCAAAAGAGAACAACCTTGTGTCCCTCTTAGAAATTTCATTTCGGCTGCCTGAATCCTATGCACGTCCCTTTTACCAAGAGTCCATGTGTCACTAGTATACAAGAATGTGGGGACAGGCGCAGTTTTATAAAATTTCATTCGGGTATCCTTCCGTGTTTTATTTTTCAGGTACCCAAGGAAGGTAAGTAACGGGTCTTTTTTTATGTAGACCTAGTTTTTTTATAGTTGCGTTTGACTTTGTAGGCGGTGCGAGTTTATTAATTTTTTGTTGACGGTTCACGCTTGTTGATGAACGAATCTTGGGTAGGTATAAGTTTGTATTTAATTTACTTGGTTAACTTACACCTGAAGACGACCACAGATTTTTAGTGGTCGAAACCACTAAATTAAGGGGTCGTTTCTTCTTCTTCTTCTTCTTCTTCTTCTTCTTCTTCTTCTTCTTCTTCTTCTTCTTCTTCTTCTTCTTCTTCTTCGTCTTCTTCGTCGTCGTCGTCGTCGTCGTCGTCGTCGTCGTCGTCGTCGTCGTCGTCTTCTCCTGCTCCTTCTTCTTCTACTTCTTCTTCTCCTTCTTCTTCTTTTTCAAGAATTAGGTTATATAAATCTGACGATCTCATCGTCAGGCGACCCACGTCTCTTCTACCAGTGGCTTTACAGTTCAGTCCCGCTTTCGACAATCGATCCTCTGTCATCCTTTGCAGATGATCCCACAATTGTCTTCTGTAAATTGAAATAATTTCCTTTATGTCTTTTACTGAGTTTTAGTTTTGCTGTCATATCCTCATTCCTTATTCTATCTTGCAATGTATAATTTAAAGTACTGTATTTCGAAGAAACTGCATTTCAGCACTCTGAATCTTGCCGCATTCCTTTTTTATCATGACCGACGCCCCACTCGCATATGTCAATGTGGGTATTGCAATTGTCTTATAAAATTTAACCCTTGTGCTGTGTCTTGTTTTATTTCCAAGATTTTTATGAACCGTACCACACATAGTGATAAATTATAAAGATGGTAATTGTCCTACCTAACAATTCTGTTAATTAAAAAATTTCGGTCATTTTTTGAACACAAAGTCTATCTAACACCACATAAGACCAATTGAAACGCACCTTGTACGATTTCCTACTTCGTATCTGAAGCAGTAGGCAGCTTCCATGATAAACAGAATTAACATTCATTAACACGGTGTTTACATATAAAGCGCACGCTGATAGACAAACACATGGCGTGGTTGTGATTGACAAGTACGGTGTGGGCTTCGTTCCTATGAATGTGTGTAATATGTTGAGTCATACACACGCCAGATGACCAGCGCAACTTTGTGAAGGTTGTCGGTTCGGCCAACGGATGACTCACTGGTTGTCTTGTCGGCGTGATTATGAAGGCAGTAATGTTGCGTCTCATTACTTCAATCGCAAGACAATAAACGAGCAAAAATAGGTAAACAGGATAATTAAATAACAGTCTATATATTGGAAGAAACGTTGGTAGGTTATTTCCTTGAAACAGAACACCTTACATTATTACGGCCTATAAACTTAAAATGTCACTTAACTCAAGTCCAGATGGCTCACTAGTTTTAAAAGGCGATTCGAATCCATACCAGGGTGGCCTTACTTTTTTAATGTATTGATGGAAGAACTAGTATTGTAAAGTTTGTTTAGTATCTTATCCGTTACGTGTCCGCCAATGAAGTTACTGGGATAAAATGACATCTGAGATTTAAAAAAATAGGAATAGGTCATTCTGACTGAATGTTTTATTGCCTTCAAGGACGTGCCGTATTTCCGTACGCACGCGCGCGCGTGTTTGTTTTACGGTGGACCCGAGTCATGTGACAGACCTCTGCGCTCGCTTCGGTCGTCCTACATAGGTATCAAAACAGCGGGCTTCGGTCGCCTGTCGACTTGTAGGTTACTAAAAACATCACTCGATGTGTCGCAGACATCGAAGCGTTAGTACGCAACGCTTGGCCCTCGCTCCGCTAGCAGCTAAGAGCACGCCCTTGAAGAAGACACAATGTTCAGTCAGAATTACCTAACCGTTTTTTTTTTAATCCCAGATATGTCATTTTATGGTGATTCGGGTGGATTTGGTGATGGATATGACAAAAATACGGTAAAAGAGTGCATGTGTCAACAAGCCGTCTAGCAGAAGATGAGTTTGAAGACGTAATGAACCGTGGTGGGAGCTTGTAGGAAGCTGATGATAATAAAACAAGAGATATCTTCTAGAAGAAGAACACATATTTCAGAATGTATTACAGTAGTAATATAAGCCTACATACATAGCAGTGGCGACCGGTGTTATGGTTGCAGCGTTGCACAACCACCAATATAGAATAACTAAATAATATATGAAAACATTAAGCAGCTAAAAGTGTCATAAATTTCAACGGAGAGCGTACTATGTAGATCCTACGCGGTAATGTTCGCGTACAATTCAAATGTGGCGCGCAGGCTGGTGGTTGTAGGCCGTTTGCGACTTCAACAGTAAATGGGAGAGCTTACTACACAAACATATGACAGGACGTGCGCTACTCTTCACAACTGCCCTATGTTCCCAATGTTAGTTAGGCGGTTGTAAAGTTTCTGGAACGCTCCACTAGTAGCGCTGTAGCGCAACTTTGTGTCGTGAAATCAGCACAGCCTTCTTGGTTTATAAGTTATGTCAGGTTTAGTGTTTACGTTGGTTCAAGGTAAACGTTATCCGTTGTTTGAGGTTATAAAATTATAGTAATAATTTTGTACAACTGTGATTATGTTAGTTTAATGTCTTTTAACCGTCTCCCATCCACTCAACCAACTATTGCAACCACCAAAATTTGGAACCACCAGCCGCCACTGATACATACATCTGAAACATCCGATTATTTTGGTAACCAGAATAAATTGGTTTTTGTTTTAAAGTACTGTGGAGTTTATTTCCTTTATTTCGGAGACGGTTTTTGTATCTCATATTTCATCTTCATCTTCATCATCACCATCATCATCATCGTCGTCGTCTTCACAGCACGGCATAGGCAAGGTGCTGCCTGTTCCGTCTTCAAAAATCCGCCAGCCACCTCTTCCTAGCTTACCCACACACCTACGTCCTATAGGCCTAGGTTTGTATTTCCAGACTTGTTTGGCCAGTCTGGAATCTGACATTCTTTCTAAGTGTTCTTTCCACCGTTGTTTGTAATCTTTCAAGTTTTCATTCAAGTTAAAATGGCGTTATAGGATGGTTCAGTTACAGGCTGGGACCCTTTAATGGGGAAATTAATTTAATTTACTCACAACTTTCAGAGAGCACAGCCGGACGGAGGTAATGGTAAACGAGTGCAATCCAAAAAGGACAAGCGGTTTGGAATAAGACAGTAAAATACAGGCGTAAGAAATAGCACTCTTAAGAGCAGTTAAAAGGTGTTCTAAACTTCACCGTATAAAGAATGAATCCATAAGAGAAGAGAATCTCAAATTTAGTTCTCAAAATTGAATTTCGTCTCCATTCGTGATTTGTCCTCTATAGTCTCCGTATTTATGCATTATAGTTTAAAATTTTTCATCAAACGTTTCCGTCCCGGTAATAACGGAGGCCATACTGAGAATAGCATGTTAAACTAATTAGAATTAATATTAGGCATTACCTGTATTAACTTCCGTCTTGTGACTTATCTGTTCAGCAATCGATATCGATGTGTCCACGGGAAATGATAACGGTCATACAGGATAAAGTACAACAGTTAATCGTTGGCAACAAGACGATGCGCATCGGACTGTGCCGACCGAGACTATATTAATGTAAAATTATGTGTGGTTTTTTATGTGTTTTAAATAATTGATGACCCCGTTCGGGCGAATTTGATGTTTTTATAATATTAAAACCTGAAGATGAGGATTTATCCTCGAAACGCGTCGTTTTAGAAATTAAAACAGATAAGTCACAAGACGGAAGTTAATACAGGTAATGCCTAATATTAATTCTAATTAGTTTATAAACGTGACTTGGAGACAATTAAAACAAAATGAAAATAGCGTGTTGTTGAACTTTGACTTCATCGTGACATTAACGGATCAAAATGTTAACACAGAAGCGTGACCTTTGTCTAGGAGTTTGTGCAACTCATATCGGGTTGTGCATCTGCAGCAGGCGCTCTTGACAGGTTATGCAACGGAGCAAAAGATAGATGGTAAGTAAAAAAGAGAGACAGGTAGAGAAAAACAGATACATAAAGTAAACAAAGAAAAAAGATTCTGAGAATGTAAACTATGCACTCACGATGAGAGAGTAAAGGGGAGACTATAATAAAGAAATCGCAGTCATATGTGCACATATTAGATTTTTTTTCTTCGTTTATTTTATTTTATTTTTTCCTATTTGTATCGGCTATCTGAGGACCACATGCCAATTTCAATTCTTTATTCCCCGTTCTATTCTTTTTCTCCAATATTCTTTCATCTTTTTACTAATGTCTTCTTCCTGTCTTCAGTCCACTTTGAACCTGCGTTTGTCTCTCTCCTACCTTGGACTCCTTCCATTTTTAACACTTTTGCACGAAAAACTTCTCTTTCAATTGCTTCTTCTGCTTTTCAGTGGCGAATATAGAATATATTTTTTGGGGGGGCCAAGATTAATGTAAGGTTAGGTTAAGTAATTTTAAGTAGACACCCCATGATACTTTATATCAGTTTTGCTGCTCATATTCAGAGGGTAATTTGCGCTGAATGCCCCTTTTACTTTACCGAGATCACGCTTCTTTATTGTTGACATTAAATCATAATTAATATATCTATTTTTAAACAAACCAAATGATGAAAAGATCTGTTACTATATTTCAAACATTGGTCAAGATTTTAACAATGTCTCATCTGTAAAGACTTATCCGAACTAAAACAGTGAAATACGCGATTGTGATTATCGTGTTTGGAGGGGTTCTAGCTATAAATATTGTTGTTTTCTGTCATGTATGTATAAATTAAAATAATTCAGATTACGTTACTTATTTTTTTCTTTATATTCATTATTTCGGGGGGCCGAGCCCCCTGGGCTTCCCCCTTATATACGCCCCTGCTGCTTTTATATTATTTTTTCTAAATCCTTTGTGACTTCTTTAATCCAACTTGATGTTGACTTCTTTCCCCACAGATATTTTAAGATCTGTTGTGTTAACCTAAGGTCCTCCATTCTATATAAATATCCAGAAAATACTAGTCTTCTTTTCTCACTGTTTCTGTTATATTTTCTATAGTTCGTTACATTCATCATTACTTCTTAATTTCCAATCTTCTGAAGTCTTTACTTCAATTTTATTGTTATGCAAGTTCTACAAATCGATTCTGCATCACCAGGGACAATAAAATAAGGTTACGGCGATGGTCTCACAAATCGACGTATGGTGCAGTGGAAACAAATTCAGACACCAGTTGTGAAGTCACTATACCAGCTTTAGTCACAAATAACAATGTGAAATCAACAAGGTACTCTCATACAATAATTTAAGTAAAATTTGTTCACTCGCAATAGTAATGTCAATTATTCCGCAAGAGTTCCGCACTAATTATAACAGTGATCACTTTCCATAATCACTTTACCCGCACTCTACAATCAAGCCAGTTGTAACTAACCAACTAATCCGGCCGCTGTTGCTTATATAGGTTCCGCAGATGTTCCAGAATAATTTTCCATACTGCTGGCGGCATGCCAACATAATCTGCTTAGTTAAGAGTGCTCGAACAGTCTGGAAGATATTGAGTGGACGCTCGTGACCCAGACGCCGCACGCTGGGCTAGTCGAGACTTTCGCGTAACTGCACTGCCCCCTTTCAAGAGCGTTACGTAATTGGCGTAGTAATATATTACCGGATACGGTCTTGACCCAGACGCCGCACGCTGGGCTAGTCGAGAAACGTGTACAACTTTCGCGTAACTGCACTGCCCCCTTCCGAGAGCGTTACGTAATTGGCGTAGTAATATACAGTATTACCGAATACGGTCTTGACCCAGACGCCGCACGCTGGGCTAGTCGAGAACGTGTACAACTTTCGCGTAACTGCACTGCCCCCTTTCGAGAGCGTTACGTAATTGGCGTAGTCATATACTACCGAATACGGTCTTGACCCAGACACCGCACGCTGGGCTAGTCGAGAAACGTGTACAACTTTCGCGTAACTGCACTGCCCCCTTCCGAGAGCGTTACGTAATTGGCGTAGTAATATATTACCGGATACAGTCTTGACCCAGTCGCCGCACGCTGGGCTAGTCGAGAAACGTGTACAACTTTCGCGTAACTGCACTGCCCCCTTCCGAGAGCGTTACGTAATTGGCGTCGAAACGGTCTTGATCCAGACGCCGCATGCTGGGCTAGTCGAGAAACGTGTACAACTTTCGCGTAACTGCACTGCCCCCTTCCGAGAGCGTTACGTAATTGGCGTAGTAATATATTACCGGATACAGTCTTGACCCAGACGCCGCACGCTGTGCTAGTCGAGAAACGTGTACAACTTTCGCGTAACTGCACTTCCCCCTTCCGAAAGCGGTACGTAATTGGCGTAGTAATATATTACCGGATACGGTCTTGACCCAGTCGCCGCACGCTGGGCTAGTCGGGAAACGTGTACAACTTTCGCGTAACTGCACTGCCCCCTTCCTAGAGCGTTACATAATTGGCGTAGTAATATATTACCGAATACGGTCTTGACCCAGACGCCGCACGCTGGGCTAGTCGAGAAACGTGTACAACTTTCGCGTAACTGCACTGCCCCCTTCCGAGAGCGTTACGTAATTGGCGTAGTAATATACTACCGAATACGGTCTTGACCCAGACGCCGCATGCTGGGGTAGTCGAGAAACGTGTACAACTTTCGCGTAACTGCACTGCCCCCTTCCGAGAGCGTTACGTATTTGGCGTAGTAATATATTACCGGATACGGTCTTGACCCAGACGCCGCACGCTGGGCTAGTCGAGAAACGTGTACAGCTTTCGCGTAACTGCACTGCCCCCTTCCGAGAGCGTTACGTGATTGGCGTAGTAATATACTACCGAATACGGTCTTGACCCAGACGCCGCACGCTGGGCTAGTCGGGAAACGTGTACAGCTTTCGCGTAACTGCACTGCCCCCTTCCGAGAGCGTTACGTGATTGGCGTAGTAATATATTACCGAATACGGTCTTGACCCAGACGCCGCACGCTGGGCTAGTCGAGAAACGTGTACAACTTTCGCGTAACTGCACTGCCCCCTTCCGAGAGCGTTACGTAATTGGCGTAGTAATATATTACCGAATACGGTCTTGACCCAGACGCCGCACGCTGGGCTAGTCGAGAAACGTGTACAACTTTCGCGTAACTGCACTGCCCCCTTCCGAGAGCGTTACGTAATTGGCGTAGTAATATATTACCGGATACAGTCTTGACCCAGTCGCCGCACGCTGGGCTAGTCGAGAAACGTGTACAACTTTCGCGTAACTGCACTGCCCCCTTCCGAGAGCGTTACGTAATTGGCGTAGTAATATATTACCGGATACGGTCTTGACCCAGACGCCGCACGCTGGGCTAGTCGAGAAACGTGTACAGCTTTCGCGTAAGTGCACTGCCCCCTTTCGAGAGCGTTCCGTAATTGGCGTAGTAATATATTACTGAATAATCGATTTGTATTTCGATTGTTGTAATGTTTGTTTTTTAACCAGATGTTTTAACGGTAACTGAAAATTGTAGCGTTTGGGTTTTTATTTATTACAGTTATCTTTAATAAACTACCCAATCTCTGTCAATTTTAAGTAGGACAAACAAAAACTACAGGAGATATTCATTCAACTTTAAAGTTTTTAAGACTACACATATGAGGGTCATTCAATAATTCAAGAGACAAATAGCTATAGAGTAAAAACTGTTGGCAGGCGGAATACGATAGTTCCATAACTGAACGTTGGCATCCCTGTGATGAGTACTAATCAGATGTTTTATTAGAATTGTATTGTTTATAACCTCAGACTCCCATTTATGGCAAATTCTCTTGAAGATTCGGAATTACAAACAGAATTAACACTGTTGCACACCACTATAGAAAAATTATTCCGATGTTGTCGTCCATTGCCTGTCGTCGATTGCATATCTTACAGACTAGTTAATTATACGGTTGTGTTATAATGCTGTGCAACAGTGTTAATTATGTTTGTGATTATAACCACTAACACAACTTTATTAATTAAATAATCTGTAAGATGTGCAATCGACGACAGGTAATGGACGACAGCATCGGGATAATTTTTCTATAGTGGTGTGCAACAGTGTTAATTCTGTTTGTGATTATAACCACTAACACAACTTTATTAATTAAATAATCTGTAAGATGTGCAATCGACGACAGGTAATGGACGACAACATCGGAATAATTTTTCTATAGTGGTGTGCAACAGTGTTAATTCTGTTTGTGATTATAACCACTAACACAACTTTATTAATTAAATAATCTGTAAGATGTGCAATCGACGACAGGTAATGGACGACAACATCGGAATAATTTTTCTATAGTGGTGTGCAACAGTGTTAATTCTGTTTGTGATTATAACCACTAACACAACTTTATTAATTAAATAATCTGTAAGATGTGCAATCGACGACAGGTAATGGACGACAACGTCGGAATAATTTTTCTATAGTGGTGTGCAACAGTGTTAATTCTGTTTGTGATTATAGCCACTAACACAGTTCTATTAATTAAATAATCTGTAAGATGTGCAATCGACGACAGGTAATGGACGACAACGTCGGAATAATTTTTCTATAGTGGTGTGCAACAGTGTTAATTCTGTTTGTGATTATAACCACTAACACAACTTTATTAATTAAATAATCTGTAAGAAGTGCAATCGACGACAGGTAATGGACGACAACATCGGAATAATTTTTCTATAGTGGTGTGCAACAGTGTTAATTCTGTTTGTGATTATAACCACTACCACAACTTTATTAATTAAATAATCTTTAAGAAGTGCAATCGACGACAGGTAATGGACGACAACATCGGAATAATTTTTCTATAGTGGTGTGCAACAGTGTTAATTCTGTTTGTGATTATAACCACTACCACAACTTTATTAATTAAATAATCTTTAAGAAGTGCAATCGACGACAGGTAATGGACGACAACATCGGAATAATTTTTCTATAGTGGTGTGCAACAGTGTTAATTCTGTTTGTGATTATAACCACTACCACAACTTTATTAATTAAATAATCTGTAAGATGTGCAATCGACGACAGGTAATGGACGACAACATCGGAATAATTTTTCTATAGTGGTGTGCAACAGTGTTAATTCTGTTTGTGATTATAACCACTAACACAACTTTATTAATTAAATAATCTGTAAGATGTGCAATCGACGACAGGTAATGGACGACAACATCGGAATAATTTTTCTATAGTGGTGTGCAACAGTGTTAATTCTGTTTGTGATTATAACCACTAACACAACTTTATTAATTAAATAATCTGTAAGATGTGCAATCGACGACAGGTAATGGACGACAACATCGGAATAATTTTTCTATAGTGGTGTGCAACAGTGTTAATTCTGTTTGTGATTATAACCACTACCACAACTTTATTAATTAAATAATCTGTAAGATGTGCAATCGACGACAGGTAATGGACGACAACATCGGAATAATTTTTCTATAGTGGTGTGCAACAGTGTTAATTCTGTTTGTGATTATAACCACTACCACAACTTTATTAATTAAATAATCTTTAAGAAGTGCAATCGACGACAGGTAATGGGCGACAACATCGGAATAATTTTTCTATAGTGGTGTGCAACAGTGTTAATTCTGTTTGTGATTATAACCACTACCACAACTTTATTAATTAAATAATCTTTAAGAAGTGCAATCGACGACAGGTAATGGACGACAACATCGGAATAATTTTTCTATAGTGGTGTGCAACAGTGTTAATTCTGTTTGTGATTATAACCACTACCACAACTTTATTAATTAAATAATCTTTAAGAAGTGCAATCGACGACAGGTAATGGACGACAACATCGGAATAATTTTTCTATAGTGGTGTGCAACAGTGTTAATTCTGTTTGTGATTATAACCACTACCACAACTTTATTAATTAAATAATCTTTAAGAAGTGCAATCGACGACAGGTAATGGACGACAACATCGGAATAATTTTTCTATAGTGGTGTGCAACAGTGTTAATTCTGTTTGTGATTATAACCACTACCACAACTTTATTAATTAAATAATCTTTAAGAAGTGCAATCGACGACAGGTAATGGACGACAACATCGGAATAATTTTTCTATAGTGGTGTGCAACAGTGTTAATTCTGTTTGTGATTATAACCACTACCACAACTTTATTAATTAAATAATCTTTAAGAAGTGCAATCGACGACAGGTAATGGACGACAACATCGGAATAATTTTTCTATAGTGGTGTGCAACAGTGTTAATTCTGTTTGTGATTATAACCACTAACACAGTTCTATTAATTAAATCTTTTGAAATTAGTGGAACAAATTGCAGCAATCCGTTATTTGATATCGGTAGATGCAAAACCGGCTAAAAATTTCTCTCATATAACTAAACAACAGGTAAATGTTATATGTTGTATAAGTAGGAATAACAGTTTAAAATTGGCCGAACTTCAGTGACTGGCGATCGCTGTTCTGGATATCCAGTTGAGCTTTATACTCCACCGTTTGAATCCTCATCCAAGAAGACCGACGGATTACAGCAGAACTTGTAGATGAGGAAGATTTACAAGTAAATGTTGGCACAGTTGATAACATTATCAGCTAAAAGCTCAGGTACCGTAAAACAAGCGCAAGATGGGTTCCAAGAGAGTTGACCAACCATCACAAAGACACTAGACTTTGAGTGTGTATAGAGCTGAAACAACGCTCTTGGGTTTCAAGAGAGTTAACCAACCATCACGAAGACACTAGACTTTGAGTGTGTATAGAGCTGAAACAACGCTCTTGGGTTTCAAGAGAGTTAACCAACCATCACAAAGACACTAGACTTTGAGTGTGTATAGATCTGAAACAACGCTCTTGGGTTCCAAGAGAGTTAACCAGCCATCACAAAGACACTAGATTTCGAGTGTGTATAGAGCTGAAACAACGCTGTATACAGGAGGCGATGATCTTTTGAATATACTGTAATTCTAACATGTGGTGAAACATAGAAGCAACCTTTTGAGCAGTAATGTAAAATAAAAAGCACGGAGTGGAAGCGTACAAGTTCACTGACAGGAAAAGTTCAGAACCCAACCGTCAACGGGTAAAGTCATGTTGACAATCTTTTGGGATGCTGAAGCCCGTTTTTTGTGATTGTATAGAAGATTATTATTATTAATCCAGCTGTACAATGCTTACACATTTTCCGGAACTAAAGATTACAGAAGTGATTGAGTTATAATCTTCCACTGCTGCTTGTCCATCCAAAGATCTTCTTCAATTTCTCGTTCCCTCAGTATAGTCTGAATTTTTTTCTATCCAGGTGATAGGTGGTCTTCCTCTTTTCCTTCTTCTTGGTGGGGTCCATTCAATAACTCTCCTTGGCTATCTCTCCTGTCTCATTCTTTTCATGTGTCGATACCATTGTAATATTTTTGTTTGAATAAATCAACAATTGAATTTTTCACATTCATTCTGTATTGTTTAGAAGATCAGCGGACATGCTACTGTGACTTGTGTACACTGACGCTACTGATGTATGATGTACTGAGCAAACCAATTGCGACGCTACCAGGTCGAGGCTCTGTGATTGGCTGATACATGATCAATGAGGTTATAAATGTAACCTTTGTTAATTGGCCGCCTTGTTGCTTCGACGTAAGACAGGTATCGGGTATTGTCCGGCGAATTGTCTGCGGCAGGGAATTGTCTGCCGCTATTGTTTTTCCCACGCTCTGTCGTTTTTGGCGGCCTGAGGAAGATTCCCGTGAAATAGAAACGTTGCCGACAAGGTGGCGTTTCACAGAAACCGACCACGGCCTAATAGAGCGGGTTTTAGATATACAGTAATTTTGAATACACCACAAACAGATGGATGGATGGATGGATGGATGGATTGATGGATGTCCACACAGACAGACAAATGCCAAACGGTCGAGATAAAACTCAGAACTCGCTTTGTTCGTTCAACAACAACCAGTTGTACAGACAGATGAAATGAACGAAACAGTGGCAAGGAAAATGATGGTGTGTCAATTATTCAATGAGCGAGGCAATGAATAGACGGGTCAAGAAGAGGAAAACGAAGACAGAAACTTTTAACCAAGGTATGATAAAAAATTTTCTACCAGCCAAGGATACAATTTGAGAAATATAACTGATAGACGAACACACAATAAAAAAAATAACCATTTCATTTCATTACAAAAAAAAAGAATTAAAATCCTAATATAATCGGTGGCACTGAGTAGTTAATAAGATTTGGTGTGTAACTGCTGAGCGCAGCAGCGCAGTCCCTCGTCCTACGCATCGTGTGTGCCTTTGACAGGAAGACATTACCACGGACGGACAGGCGTTCAATTAACCCATCCACACACACACACACACACACACACACACACACACACACACCTGTCCACCACTATATAATTACAATAAATTAAGGCACATTCAGCAGCAGACAACTAAAGCCTACTCCAATTCTAATAGCAACGGCACGCGGGTAGGCTCGGTGAGTGGGCTTCACGCCGTTTATGTAACAGGAAATGCTCGCTTGTGTAACCACAGCCAGCCTCAATCACAACGCATGTTTCACTTTAATAGTTTGCTTTTGCTAAGTATGGAAATGCGACTATTTGAAATAAAGACGAACGGAAATAAAACTGACAGACCAGTGGAAATAACCCGTACTACCATGTAGGCCACTTGTTTCTTTGTCTTCTTTCCGCCGGTACTGCAAATTGTACTAGACCGTGACCTCCCGACTAGCTTGTCCCTCCCGATGTTTTGCGGTCCCTTATTGTCCCAGCATCTTTCTGAACATTTTCCTAACAGCGGGTCCTTGGCAGTGGCATGTCTAGAATTTGGCTTTGGGGAGCGGTGTCCGAGGTCGGATCGGCTTCATACAAAAGACTATCGGTAAGATTTATATTTAAAATCACTTACTCGAATTCGGTTTGATAATTTCTATAAAAAAATATCCCCCACCTTATAAATCGAGTTTTATATTGACAAATTGAAATGAAATATTTCCATAGAAACTATTCTTTGTTGCCGATAACGTAGTACACTATACGAAATTGTCCCCTCACCCTTCAACTATCATTTTCATTTATAGAAAATTACCCGCTCCCTCTTCAAATACCCTTTTTTATTTATAGATATTTCATCTATCTTTCTACAGTGGATTGTTATGACCTTCTTTTCAGGATACTTAATTTATCAAAATTAAGAACTTTACTCTTGTTGAAACTTAAAACGTTTTCTGGTAAACTACCCCTTACCCTTAACCGATCTTCACCAAAATTAATAGGCCCTAAGTCTTCTACAACTCGGGCACATATGCAATAAATTATTTGATTGTGTTTGAATTTGCGGCAGTTATCGTTCGCCAAATATATATATATATATATGATAGACTGCAACCATACGCAGAACAGGTTATTGGTAAAACCAGGAAAATCTACGGTCGATCAAATCGTTAGACAGGTCCTGGACGAAAACACGAGAATTTGGTATAGAAACAAACCACTTATTCATTGACTGTAAGAGCACTTATGATAGTGTGGACCGAATGACACTGTACAAAACTTTGAATAAATTCAGGATACCAACATACTTAATTAAATTAATCCAAGAATCTCTGTCGACAGTAGAATGTAAAGTTAAAGTGCAGAAATCTGTGTCACGTTCGTTCACAACTCGAACTGGACTCCGACAATGAGATAGTCTGTCATGCTTGTTATTTAATCTAGCACTAGAAAAAACGATAACAGACTCCCAAATAAACACAAAAGGTATGTGATCCTAAACAAAAGTATACATCTCCTAGCATACGCAGACGAATATTGATCTAATTGTCAGGACAAAACGAGATCTCATTAGTGCCTTTACAGCATTAGAGGAAGTCTCAAGTAAAATCGGACTGCAGATAAACTTGGAGAAACAAAATGTATGTATTCTCCCAACGAACTACCATTAAACCCGACCTTTCAAAACCTTGAAATAGACGCAAAAACTATAGAAGCAGTAAAAGAGTTCATATATCTTGGCTCCCAGATAAACAGCACTAACGACATCAACAGTGAAATAAGGAGAAGAGTATATCTGGCAAATAAAACATATTATGGATTAGAAAAGCACCTGACATCTAGCTTTATCTCCAGAAGCACGAAATGCAAAATTTACAAAACACTTATCAGGCCAGTCCTGACATATGCCTCAGAAACCTGGACAATGACAAAAAATAGCAAGAGACTTCTAGGTTGCTGTGAAAGACGGATTCTGAGAACAACATTTAGAGAAGTACTAGAAAATTTAATGTGGCGCAGGCGCTATAATTATGAACTATACCATCTTTACAAACAGCCGGACATTGTCAGGATAATCAAAATATACAGGCTAAGATGGGTTGGACATATAGAGAAAATGGAGGAAGGGCAGCCAACGAAATATATTTTCTACCAGAAAGCAATGGGTAGTAGAAACAGGGGAAAGACCCCGAAGTAGATTCGAAGACCAGATAGAGCAGGACCTCGGAAAGCTGAACATAAGAATCTGGAAAGCCAGGGCACGCAATAGGTAGGAATGGAATCGACTCTTGGAGCAGGCCAAGACCCACCAAGGGTTGCAGGGCTGATGATGATGACTTTGACAGAATATGCAAGGACGATATTACGAGTTATGAAGGAGTGGATAACAGCAGCTAGTGGTAGTAGAACTGAGAGAGAGAGAGAGTGACTGTGCCTGTACGGATTTGGCTTCGCTTATAAATCGCTCGATAATCAGTCAGTTTTGTGTGTACCGGTAGTTGTTTGTTCAGCTCATGTAAGCGACACGACGTATTGTTTTGTTTTGGCGTCGCGACAGTATCCAGAACAGATCGGATGATGATATTTATCGTCTATCAACGTACCGCCGGTAAACCGGTTATTAACACAAAATCCGTATTACTAACAGTTTAATACCTGTTATTAGACTATAATTTACATACTTTATCCATCCACATTATCTCTGGTAAAGTGATTACATCATGTTTGCTTTGAGTTTTTGTTCGATGGGCAGCGCGCGCGCGCGCCTGTTGAATGTACGTATGTTTCTAATTAACCTGCGTAGCTTTGTCTTCTTTCTTCAACGTAGCTTCATCTATACCAAAACGTGTGTGTGTGTGTTGTGTGTTCTATTTAGAAAGTTCTTTTCACGAAGTCGAACGTTTGGCTTATGTCCAGTACTTGAATTAACGTACCTAATAGAAACCATTATTTCAGTGAGTGAATTCTATGAAGACATGTAAACGTGTACAATTGAATGATAATTAGTCTGAACAGGTTACATAGATGTTGAGAAGTGTAACGGCACTATGCCGCTACGCAATAAATCCTATGAAGACATGTAACGTGTACAATTGAATGATAATTAGCGTGAAGAGGTTACATAGATGTTGAGAAGTGTAACGGCACTATGCCGCTACGCAATAAATCCTATGAAGACATGTAAACGTGTACAATTGAATGATAATTAGCGTGAAGAGGTTACATAGATGTTGAGAAGTGTAACGGCACTATGCCGCTACGCAATAAATCCTATGAAGACATGTAAACGTGTACAATTGAATGATAATTAGCGTGAAGAGGTTACATAGATGTTGAGAAGTGTAACGGCACTATGCCGCTACGCAGTAAATCTTATGAAGACATGTAAACGTGTACAATTGAATGATAATTAGCGTGAAGAGGTTACATAGATGTTGAGAAGTGTAACGGCACTATGCCGCTACGCAATAAATCCTATGAAGACATGTAAACGTGTACAATTGAATGATAATTAACGTGAAGAGGTTACATAGATGTTGAGAAGTGTAACGGCACTATGCCGCTACGCAGTAAATCCTATGAAGACATGTAAACGTGTACAATTGAATGATAATTAGCGTGAAGAGGTTACATAGATGTTGAGAAGTGTAACGGCACTATGCCGCTACGCAATAAATCCTATGAAGACATGTAAACGTGTACAATTGAATGATAATTAGCGTGAAGAGGTTACATAGATGTTGAGAAGTGTAACGGCACTATGCCGCTACGCAATAAATCCTATGAAGACATGTAAACGTGTACAATTGAATGATAATTAGCGTGAAGAGGTTACATAGATGTTGAGAAGTGTAACGGCACTATGCCGCTACGCAGTAAATCCTATGAAGACATGTAAACGTGTACAATTGAATGATAATTAGCGTGAAGACGTTACATAGATGTTGAGAAGTGTAACGGCACTATGCCGCTACGCAATAAATCCTATGAAGACATGTAAACGTGTACAATTGAATGATAATTAGCGTGAAGAGGTTACATAGATGTTGAGAAGTGTAACGGCACTATGCCGCTACGCAATAAATCCTATGAAGACATGTAAACGTGTACAATTGAATGATAATTAGCGTGAAGAGGTTACATAGATGTTGAGAAGTGTAACGGCACTATGCCGCTACGCAGTAAATCCTATGAAGACATGTAAACGTGTACAATTGAATGATAATTAGCGTGAAGAGGTTACATAGATGTTGAGAAGTGTAACGGCACTATGCCGCTACGCAATAAATCCTATGAAGACATGTAAACGTGTACAATTGAATGATAATTAGCGTGAAGAGGTTACATAGATGTTGAGAAGTGTAACGGCACTATGCCGCTACGCAATAAATCCTATGAAGACATGTAAACGTGTACAATTGAATGATAATTAGTGTGAAGAGGTTACATAGATGTTGAGAAGTGTAACGGCACTATGCCGCTACGCAGTAAATCCTATGAAGACATGTAAACGTGTACAATTGAATGATAATTAGCGTGAAGAGGTTACATAGATGTTGAGAAGTGTAACGGCACTATGCCGCTACGCAGTAAATCCTATGAAGACATGTAAACGTGTACAATTGAATGATAATTAGCGTGAAGAGGTTACATAGATGTTGAGAAGTGTAACGGCACTATGCCGCTACGCAATAAATCCTATGAAGATATGTAAACGTGTACAATTGAATGATAATTAGCGTGAAGAGGTTACATAGATGTTGAGAAGTGTAACGGCACTATGCCGCTACGCAATAAATCCTATGAAGACATGTAAACGTGTACAATTGAATGATAATTAGCGTGAAGAGGTTACATAGATGTTGAGAAGTGTAACGGCACTATGCCGCTACGCAATAAATCCTATGAAGACATGTAAACGTGTACAATTGAATGATAATTAGCGTGAAGAGGTTACATAGATGTTGAGAAGTGTAACGGCACTATGCCGCTACGCAATAAATCCTATGAAGACATGTAAACGTGTACAATTGAATGATAATTAGCGTGAAGAGGTTACATAGATGTTGAGAAGTGTAACGGCACTATGCCGCTACGCAATAAATCCTATGAAGACATGTAAACGTGTACAATTGAATGATAATTAGCGTGAAGAGGTTACATAGATGTTGAGAAGTGTAACGGCACTATGCCGCTACGCAGTAAATCCTATGAAGACATGTAAACGTGTACAATTGAATGATAATTAGCGTGAAGAGGTTACATAGATGTTGAGAAGTGTAACGGCACTATGCCGCTACGCAATAAATCCTATGAAGACATGTAAACGTGTACAATTGAATGATAATTAGCGTGAAGAGGTTACATAGATGTTGAGAAGTGTAACGGCACTATGCCGCTACGCAATAAATCCTATGAAGACATGTAAACGTGTACAATTGAATGATAATTAGCGTGAAGAGGTTACATAGATGTTGAGAAGTGTAACGGCACTATGCCGCTACGCAATAAATCCTATGAAGACATGTGTAAACGTGTACAATTGAATGATAAATTAGCGTTAAGAGGTTACAGAGATGTTGAGAAGGATATACGAAGAGTGCGGACAGTGGTACCAGTCTGATACCTGAGGAGGGTAGACTGCGATTTCACAAACAACGTTTGACATGCGAAGAGTGCGGACACCACCACGGTCTACGGTGGATTGGACTCGAGTAGAGGCACTGAATACTTTTGTTTAGACCATATCACATACATTGTATTAAAGCACCTTTACGTTTTTGTAAACTGATTTCCATCACACTTTTTCAGGCTTCGGAGTGGCAAAATGACAGTAACAATGACAATCATTTTTGTGTGTTTAAAATCATCTTTGAATGTCTTCTTTTTTTGTTTCACTTTGTATTTATTGGTTTCTTAATACTTTTAATCTTTTAATTTTTTATCTGTTACATTTTTAACCACACACGCACACACACACACACACACACACACACACACACACACACACACACACACACACACAGGCCTACATATCAAAAATCACCCACGATAATCTTATTTTTATGTTACGGCAATGGGACGTGCAAGTTTTGTGGTGTCCGCACTCTTCGCGTGTCAGATTTTTGTGACTTCATGGTCTACCCTTTTCAGGTATCAGATTGTACTCACTGTCCTCACTCTTCGCGACATTCCTGTTGTCCGCACTCTTCGTGCCACCGTAGAGAATGATCGAATACAATGTCCAAGTAACTGTGTGAGATTACACACAGAGAGGGGGAGAGAGACACACTCAGAGAGAGGGGAAGTGGCGGGGAACCAATTAAGAGAATTAGCGGTGGACAGACGTGAAAGATAAATATGACATTATAATCAATTTCGAACAACTGTGTTGGATGGCGTAGACCAATTCGCAGCTCGTTTCTTATCCCTTAATCAGAATTTGGCGTAGTTTCTTTCACACCCTTTCGTTTATCGAGTCCCCATCTGCCCGATATATTCAGGCAGTTTTAGGTCTTCTTCTTCTTCTTCTTCTTCTTCTTCTTCTTCTTCTTCTTCTTCTTCTTCTTCTTCTTCTTCTTCTTCTTCTTCTTCTTCTTCTTCTTCTTCTTCAACTCAGAGGTTGGTGGGCTTGCAACCATTCTTTCTTTCCGCTACCACCACATACCCCTACCTTCCATCTTTCTCCTTTAACTCCACCCGTGTACTCCTGCCTAAGCGTTTCCCTGCCACTACGCCAGTGGGTCAGGTTGGTGAATGGCGCAATAGGTGACTAACCATATGATCCATAATGGATCCAGTGAACATCCTTTTTTCATCCACACTCCGCGAAACCTCATCTCTTTCCGTAGGTACTGTTTCCGTCCACGGTCGCTTTCTAGAGATTTGATTAGCCAGTCGCTTCAAGTCGCTACTACTTCAGAACTCAAACTAATTTTCGTTCTTCAAGACTGACGTAGCATTGAAAATAGAGGCTAGGGGGGTCTTAATGTGACAGCTACTGTCCAGGTACAGTATAACATGCCAGCCACCTATTTACGAAAATACATCTTGTCGGCTGTTCAAATGAATGCCGTTGTCAAAGGGCTTTTGATGTAACAGAAAGGTATCTTCCTCCTCTTCTTATTGATTCTTCTCTTCCTCTGAAGGGGAGATCGACTCCATCCCCAGCCTGCAGGAATCTATTCTCCGCCGTTCGTTGCAAGTACGAGTACCATCTTCTTCAATGATTTGAAATTGTTACACGGATTCCTTCCACTCCAAGTTCTTTTATTAGATTACTTCTTCCATTTCTTATTCTCCCGTGGAAGGTGCAGTTCAAAGTAATCCGAAAACTCTCATTAAGCACTTAAATTATACTACGAATGATCTTCGATATTACCCTTGTTTCATCGATCTGTAGCAAAGATGCATAACATTTATCTTATAAAAAATACGCTCATCGCTTCTTATTATATTTATGAGATTCCGCAGTATTACAATTCCTAAGTGTATTCACCATATTCTTTAAAATCATTATCATGTTCATAATTAATGTGATTCCTTAAACAGACTGGTTGGCTTGCTAAAAACAAAAGACCATTTTAAAATAGGTTAGATACCTGATATTCCTTCATGCAACTTACTTTGGTCGCTATGCACGACGCGTTTCAGGATCAAGGTCCCATCTTCAGGTGCTCACTCGGGTTGAGCTCGTCAGTTCATAAAAACACACACATAAAACATAAAAAACACTGAATTCAAACACTCATACTGCGCGAGAGGGGACGATGCGAATCGTCGAGAAAGTAAACGTCCACTGGCCGTATAAAGTCCAATGCAGAGATAAGCTGGTCGTACGCGTCGTGCATAGCGACCAAAGTAAGTTGCATGAAGGAATATCAGGTATCTAACCTATTTTAAAATTAACCATTGCAACTTGGTGACCATACACACAATGAAAAGGCCATTGTAATTATCTTATACAGTGTTCATTTAGGTGAAGGCATAAAAAGCCATAGAAATGGTTTTAAGTAACTTGATGTCCAAAATGGAAGACACGGGACGTAGAAGAAAATTGTGGGGCTACAGGTCCGCGAAATGCAGAAAGCTAATGACGACTGTGGTAAACCCACGAGAAACGTCAACAACAAAGAACTACACAAACGAACCCCACCAGAGATCAGCCGTTATCTGGTGCAATCAACGTAATATAGCATAATTATATTAAAAATGCACTTGAAACAATCTTATATCGTTTCCACAGAGAGCAAAACATTGTAGTCTACGTAAGAACTCATGAATAAATAAATTGTGCTATTTATAGATAATGCAGCGAGCGATTGCGGGTGTTCACTGCAATAATTGACCTGGATAGAACGCGCACATAAGATAATAAAAAAAAAGAAACAACAGCCTAAAGAAAAACGAAAGTCAATAAAGCGAAACAGAAAGAAAGATACGTGTACCGAGATAAATGTGTGTGTGTGTGTGTGTGTGTGTGTGTGTGTGTGTGTGCGCGCGCGCGCGCAGATAAATTCGATACAGTAGTAATTCCAAACATTATCCGCGTGGCAAAATATTTAACATTCTATTCTATTTGCGATTACTACCACTATTAAATACGGAACGCTGCTTTAACTTAATAATGCTGGCGCAGAGCTTTATCGCCGTCCGGATGCCTGGCGGCCGTTTCTCTGCGTGTGTGTGTCGTAGTATCAGGTTCTCGACAAACAGCTTTGCATTGTTTTGCCGTGGCGATTTATAAGCCGGCGCGCGTATCGGGTTTCTCGATCGCGTGTACACAGGGCGCATAAAAATGTCGGGTTAACTCAATTAAAAGTATTTCACACGCGCATGCCGGGACTCGAACGTTCGGCGAGATAACTCTCAGGCGCGTAGCGGATTCAGACCTTCGCCGGAAAATATCATTCCATAAAAATATCGCGGACGGATCAATTGTGGAGTATGACAAGGGTGTCCATTATCAACTTCCCTTTTTAATTTATATACTGACGATGCCATACAAAACTGGCAGATGTGTCTTCCAGACCATTTTATGATTGGTCACTCTGCAATTGCCACTTTGTTGTTTGCGGACGATCAGGCTATTCTGTCGGACTCTGAAAACAGATTGCAGATGGGTATACATTTGTTAAATGGAATCTGCAGACTCTGGTTTGCAGATATCCACAATTAAAACCAAGGTGACGGCTTTTTGTGGAACTAATCCTGTACGGGCAAAAATTGTTACAGATGGTACTGTCCTGGAACAAGTTAGCAGTTTTGAATAGCTGGGCTACATTGTGTCTTATAATCCAAGCAACGACGTGGTGCATAAGTTCAACCTTATGTGAAGGACCATCTGGCGAACCCTAAGGTCAGCAAGCAAAGGAACACACCTAAAATTCTACAAGGTGATGGGTCTTCCCACACTTCTTTATGGGTCTGAGAATTGGACGTTACCCAAAGGCCAGGCCAATCGCATCCAAGCGGCTGAAATGAGATTTCTCAGACACGTGGAAGGGTATACTCTCCACAATCATAGAGGAAACACAGTTATACGGCAGGAACTGAATATGATGAGTATACTCGACAGGGAACATCTTTGCCGAATGGATGACTGCCGCATCTCCAAACAACTATGGAACTATAAGCCGAGGGGACGGATAGGTGTGGGACGTCCGAGGAAGCGCTGGAGTGACCAACTGTAATATTTGCCTATTTGAGACCGGAATAAACCATTCTTGGTTTAAACCTTGAGGATGATGATGATGATGATGATGATGATGAAAAATATCGTTTTCAGTTGTACAAAGCGGCTGATTTTAACAGTTCGTTACATTGTTCCCGGTGAATTCAGGGTCTGTTTACAGAATAGTAGAGTTGCAACGAATGTGATTATTTGGAATTACAGTATAACATATAGTAGGCCTATGCTCCCTGAGTTGCACAACTCACTCGCTATTTTCAACGAAGTGCCATTTATTATCAGTCTTTTTTATTACACATTTGATGAAATTGCCTAAGCTTTCACGGCCGGCTTCAACATGTTGTCCTCGGGGAGTTGCTACTACCCTCGGCTGCACACGGAGTCCAGGTCCAGGTCCAGGTGTGCGGAGCAGCAGCTTGACGTACTCAGAGTCCAGGTCCAGGTCCAGGTGTACGGAGCAGCAGCTTGACGTACTCGGCCTGCTTGTTACCTTGATTAGCGATCTCGCGCTATGCAGGAGACTGGAACCTCCGTTTATTTATTTTTGGAGGGATAGAATGATGTCAATTCATTTGGACCCTCGGGCGCGTTGTGAGAGGTAGGAATTGCCCGCCCACAACGAGCAGGGCACCTCTAACCGCTCGGGAAAGATCGCTGAGGGCTGCCAAGTGGCAATGTCGAGGCACGGGAGAGAACAGAGGAAGAGGAAGCGTCCACCAGAGGCGGCAAGCGACCTAAGGCAAGCGCAGCCCCTCCCCACCCCAGGCTGTCACCGAGCACCGGCACGTACAAGATAGAGAAGAAAGGAGTAGGAAGGCAAAAATTACTCAAGGTCGGTGAGATGGAGTAGATGGCCGATAAACGCCTTAATGGGGATCATCGAGCAGTGGTCGGGAGCGTTTATGGCATCTGGGTGGTGGGCCAACGTCTGCACTAAGACGACGGATGTGAGGATGGATGGAATCAGAGGCTCGGGTAAAGAGGTTGAAGGCTTGGGTCTGAACGAATTCGGTGAGAGAAGGAACCTTCAACCATCGCCAGATAATAAACGAGGGAGAGTTGGAGATGTAGCGGAGGGTCCGGGATTGGAAGGCTTCCAAACGGGCGACAACGGGGGCTGCGTATGTTAGGATTGCTCTGAGAAAGAGCAAGTAGATGGTGAGTTTAGTGCGCACAGGCATTGAACTCCGATGAGAGAGAAAGGGATATAGTTTGGCTTTGACGCCGCAGGCACGCTGGAGACTCTGGGAAACATGGGCTGCGAAGCTTAGGCGCCGGTCAAGAGTGACGCCCAAGTATTTCACAGACAGTATGAATCGAACGGGAGAAAGCCTACTGTTAAATAGGATTTGGCATTATGTGCTCCCAAGGCAACCAGATAGCACTTGATATTGATTGGTTGTTGCTGGTTTAATCGTGCTGGTAGAAAAGTGTACATAAGTGGGCCTTCTCAGGCGGAAACCGTGCCAATCGCAGACACTGATGGTGGCATCCGATTGTGAGAGCCGAAACGTTTGTCGACAGCAACAACTGTGGACCACCTCTATAACAGCCCGGCTAATAGTAGCAGTTGCAACAATTTGATGAAACGTTAGTCATATTGCAACCTTAATGACAGAATACAAACATTTACTTTTTGAAATTTTAAAAATCCGCCTTGATAATTTATTTCGAAGTCAATTTGTGAGTATTTAAAAAATATGTTCTTTCGAAATCGTTTACAATTAAGGGTTGCGGCGAATTTCGACGAAAACATGTTTTTACTGCACCACCGCAACCCTGCTTTCCGGGCGGCCAGCGTAGTAGAGAACGAGTCGACGTCCCAAAAACGCCTTCGTAAACGCAGCGTATAGTCGTCGTCGTCGTCGTCGTTGTTGTTGTTAATGATTCATCTTGTTTTAATATTAACTTGAAAGGTTGTTGTATGCAGATTGGTTGTAGTACTCGATGAGGAGTGGCCGGCTGCTGCCTTGGGACCGACTCTTGTCGCCGTTGACAGTCGCACTAAATCACCGAGATATGTAAATCGATAGTACACCGCATTAAGAGAAGACAAAATCGATTTATTGGTTCCTACCGTCCGTGTAAGATAAAAAAAAACCAGCTTCTGTTCCTTAATACGTACAACGCTTCGTACAGCGAGCGATTGGCTACCGTTTGGCGCGCTGGTGAATGTAATTAGACCACACACACACACACACAAGTATGATTTATGTTAATGTGCGTTTGTGGGTATGCTAATATTGGCGAGAAACGGTGTCCGTCTGATAAGAGAGACTGAACTTGGACATGAAACAAACGGTATTCTCTTGCCACGGTTGTTTTGTACCTTTTTCTCTTATAAACTGTTCCTCCTTCGGTCATTTGTTAAGATAACGCCTTGCGGTGTCTTGTAAGTGGATCATTAGGTTTTCTTTTTTACAATTTCCGCTTTTAAATTGAATGAAAGACCAAAATGTAAAGTAGCCGTTTTTTTTCTGTACTAGATTACTGCGGCGTTATCTACTTGTTTTATCCCCATCTCGCGGCCAGCTCCGAATTTGCGATTTTGCCAAACGCGCTGCTGCTGCGATCCGAGTAACGGTACTCCGTTGTGACCAACGCGAGGTGTTGTCGCGATACCCATATTTAACAACAGGCAGAAATTAAAACGCAAACACAGTACAGTCCGACTAAAGCAACTGGCGGCCAGTTACTGGCTGACCAGGGAGTAAAAAATACTTATATTTTAGTGACTGTCCACACTAGAGGTGGGCCGATATACCTGTAACAGGTATTTTGGAACGATATTTTTGTGGAACGGATATACAGGGACTGAAAACTTAAAATAGTTGTTCCGATTCAACAGTAACTGAAAGTTAAAATACCCGTCCCGCGGCCTCGCGGTTCCGAGTCGCCGGCTCCCCTACACAACTAACGAATAACGAATAAGCGAGTGCACAGGTAACAACCAGTATTAAGAGTTTAGGAGTAGTATGAGTACACGAGTAGGTACTGTCGTTGTACGTTCGGAAGTGATGTTTAAATTTGCTGTATCAGTTAACAGTTTATTTTAACAGACAATTAAATTAAGAGCGATGTATGTCTCATTAAATAATACCTGTAATTGGTTTCCCGTCTGTGGTGTGTATTTAATTCTATCAGTCTAAAGATCGCTGATCACAGCCAGCGTGTCTCTAGCGTCGGTTACACATGGCTCAGATAAGTCTAAGTTATGACAGTCTGGTATTTTCTAATCACATAACAAGCGACTTTACGAGCCCAGAATGGGCGTTGACTTGTATAAAAAAGTAAATTTATTGTTATTAATAAAAATCTCAGAGTAGCAGCAGCGGCCACGCTTGTAATTAAAGAATGAGGAAAAGTCGAAAGCGTAGAAAATTTATAATGGATCGGCCGCGACAATGAAGTGAGTAGTATTTGATAGAAATTGTTCTAAGTCTGGGAAGACCGTAAGCTGACTGAAATGGCCCTTTACGTGCCGTCTTGTGTCTGCAGGGTCTCGTCGATTTTGATTTCAGTTTCTTTTTGTTTTGTTTTGTAAATCGTTCAATCGGCATTTTATACAATGCAAACTATTTGTGTGCTAATAAACTACTAGTTTAATTCTCCCTTGAGGTCGGTGCTAAATTTAACATTAGAATCCTGTATAAGTGCTTGGATTCTTGGATCACAAACGCACTGTTTTAGGAATTCTTCTGAGAGCTGTACACATGACCGATCCTTTTTGTTGTTTCACTTCTGTTATGCTCCTGATTCTATTAACCCTTGCTCCTTCCGTCCTAGACTCTCTTGTCGCTCTTTTCCACTTTTCCGTTTTGGGTGACAGCAGCTGCTTTTGATCGCCCACTGTACTCTCAGCGGTTGTTCTGTACATCATAGGTTCGTTTCTGTTGATTACATCTGAACATCATCACCATCAACATCAACATCTCCACATCACGGTACAGACGCATCTCTCCACCCACGTACCTGTGCTTTATACTTCCAGACTTGTTTGATCCGTCCTCAATTTGACATTCTTTCTAAGCGTTCTTTCCACCGCCGCGGCCGTTTATAATCTTTTAATCTTTCATTCAAGTTAAAAACTTGAGATTCTTCTCTTATGACCATAGGCGTGCGCAGAGCGATTACAATTGGGTGGGGAGTGGGGGGGTACTATACCCGGGGATATGGAATACCCTCAGTAAAACGGTCTATAAAATTAACATTAAAAAAAGAAACCGGTTTAATTAAAAACATATCATTATCTTATTTTTGTGACCTAAACAACAATAATAATAATGAGTGGAATAAACAAAAGCCTTAAATAATATTTATTGACTATATTCATTGAAAATGTGTATATAGTTTGATGATTTCAATAAACTTTGACCCTATCTAAACTGAAATCACTCTTACATGTTGTTTTATAGTACTTTTTAGTGTATCATTTTTTCACTGTCTTTTCTCATCTTCCAATTTTTCCGAATTCGGCTTTTTTTGTAAACTAATGGGGGGACCAAAGTGCCTCTGGTCCCTCCCGTCCAGTCATGGCGTATCCTTATGACTTTATTTTATGAACTCATGATTTTATTTCTACTCCATAAAATTTAATTTACAAAATTATTACTCTTCATTAATAGTAATCACATTAAAGTAAATAAAGTAAATTTTTAGGATTTCGTTGTCCGTGACGTGTCCGTTACTTAACTAAATATAATTATTTCACTACCGACTCGGAACACAAAGTTTTTTATGGGTAAAAACGTAAAAGTTTTACCTTATAGACATAACCGGTTTTCTCTTTAAAAAAGCTTCTTCAGAGGCTTGTAACCCCTCTTTAACTTTGACTTGTAAAAAAAAATTTGTTTTTTGAAAATTTTTTTTTTTCTAAAGAGGGGCTACAAGATAATTAAAACTAGGCCAAGGCCTAGAGAAGCCAAAAATGCGCTGGATCCAGTGAGACGGGACTTGCAATTAAAACTCACAAAATTAACAACCAATAAAATCTTTTTATTATAACCAAACTCATTATATCTCCTAAAAATTGTCACTTGAAATTTAATAAATATAAAATCTATATTCTCCTTTTAAAAATGTTATGTGAAAATTAATAAATATAAAATCTATATTCTCCTTTTAAAAATATTATTTGAAAATTAATAGATATAAAATCTATATTCGCCTTTTAGCCCTATATCTAACCCCCAAAAATACACACGAATATACAATACATATACACGTTCCACAACACAGGACAATTATAACATCTATCATTAAATCTTGCCACACCCTTTTCACCCCATGAGGTACATAATTAACAATTTATAAAATAACCTTGCACGTAACACCTATTGCAAGGTCTTAATACCTAACATGTGTATAACATATTATATGTGTATAATAAGATATATGTTTGTAACACCAGTGGCCCCAGGACATACTAAATTCAGGAGTTGGCATAATGCCTGATACTATTATAATGTGCTCCCACATTGAGCACTTAGACTTGGAGTTAATTACAATTAGAATCCAGTAAACACACAAGTGATCATAATCAATTAAAAGAATTTAAATATGATAAATTTTGTTAAATATTGAAAACAGTAACGTGTCATAATGCCTTATAACCTTTTAAAATTAATTTGGCCCAAAGGCCGACATGTTCCTAGGCAAGATAGTGCATAACTCAACCTGTCCCAAGAGCATGTTCAAGTCTGCATGAAAAGCCACCTATACAGGATTAAACTGGTGACCCGACTTAACTACCAAAAAAACTTCTATCCCTATATGACCCAAACTGTATATAAAAATGTGAAATTAAAGCATAAAATGAAAACTAAATTTAACCAGTGAAATTACATGTTGATTGAATGAATTAGTAGCACTAAGGTAACCCTTATACTGAAAACAAGAAGGAAATTTACACGCCTGAATGGTAAGCAGCCACAGGTACATGCCAACCTCTGGGCTCACAGTTTATACAAACAGAGTTACAAAATGTACAAAAGATTCCCCCCCAAGTCCACGCACTATTCTGTCCCGTTAACCGGCGACCCAATTAAAATGTTTAAAGCTTAAAGTCATTGATGTAGTGTGGCTATATGTCCACGGGTTCTAGTGGGTTACATCACACGGTGTATAAATAAATTGGTTTGGTGTCACCTGATATATTGCATGGTGTGAAGTGGTGGTATTCTGGTCTACATGTTAGGGTGTTTGTGGCCCGTCCTCGCTATTCTCCTCCGGCAGATGAAGTTGAGAGAGAGTCTAGATTTTCATGTTCAGGATGGAGCTGTTCCTCGACTTCCGGCGAGGGACCCTGTTCATACAAAATATTATCAGCGATAAGTTCTCAAAACTAATTCCCCCAGAAACCTCACACGCACCAAAATTCATATATAATATTAAACACAGCTTTAGGCCTACTTAAAATGATAGCTTGACACACTTTGCAACAGGTTATACGGCCACATGGCCTTATTTTGGAAAACTTTTAGTTTAGTTAAATTTCATATTAATTTTGACTTTACGTTATTCCCAATTCTGGTGCCTTAGTTAAGACTTCTGAAATTAATATAGTATTACTATAATTACCAATAAAAGTTACATTTAAATTACTCAAAATTACACATTTCACAACTTGCCACGTGGCGTGAGGTTAACTGATTTCATTCAAATCTGGATTTATTAAACAAATTCCTTTTGCATAACTTTAAATTAATGTATATAAGCATATTGCCGTAACTTACCGCAGATCTGTATTAGTTTAGCCTGCCATAGATGAAGATGGTGCAACTAAAAACTTCTTTCTGTCGGAGAAGACGGCCACGCGTTCTTACTTGGACGAGGACTAGGAAAAGACAGCTTTTAGACAACGCAATTCCGGCTTTGTTTTCTCGCAATCAGTAGCGAACACCAGAGCGCAGCACTAATCGGGCGCACTTAGATACCTCATTACAGTATTGTAAATGCTACCGCTAAATACAGTACAGTATTTTTCGTCGGCTTTCTTGTTGAATACCGTACACGGTTTTTGTTTATTCGCGCCGATATAAATTAATCGGCACAGGCTGCCGCTGGGAGCACTGTCTGTCTTATTGTTGGCGACGGTATCGACTTTTGAAAGATCGATGTTGTGTGTGTGGGGTGTGATATGTTTGAATAATGCGTGTGATTTGAATTGTGTCTGTACACAAACTAGCTGCCTTCAGAACTATGATACATAGACTTAACAACATCCCACTAGATGAAAAAGACTACAAAGACGAACTAAATATGATAAAATATCTAGCAGAATCCAACGGATGCGACAGAACAATAGTCAATAAACTCCTACACAAAACAAACAACAGACAAAGACAGAAAACAACAGATTCATAACACTAACATGCATCAACAACCAAACTGAAAAAATAGCCCACAAATTAAAAAAAGCAGGATACAGAATCGCATACAAAAATACTAAAAAAACAGAACACACGCACAAAGCACAAAACAAATTCTATCTACCTGGTGTTTACAAATTAAATTGCTCAGATTGCAACAAATTCTACATAGGCCAGACAGGACGTAGCTTCAAACAAAGATACATTGAATACACAAAGGCACTACACTCCAGTGCAAACCACCTCATTGAAGCAAACAACACATACAAAAACATCGACAATAACATGGACATTCTACACGTACACACAAAAGGCCGAAAACTAGACACTCTAGAACAATTGGAAATATACAAACACAGGAAAACACATAAAAACGACATCCTAAACGAACAGACACAATTCAAATCACACGCATTATTCGAACATATCACACCCCACACACACAATATCGATCTTTCAAAAGTCGATACCGTCGCCAACAACAAGACACACAGTGCTCTCCAGCGGCAGCCTCTGAAGAAGCTTTTTTAAAGCGAAAACCGGTTCAGGCTATAAGGTAAAACTTTTACGTTTTACCCATAAAAAACTTAGTGTTCCGAGTCGGTAGTGAAGTAATTATATTTAGTAAATTTTTAATTACATAGAACGAATGAAAAGAAGAATTACGTAAGCATTTAGTAGCGTATATACGGTTGTGTAAAGCGATAGCTTAGTCCCAGACTCGAGACTGGATAGAGACGTCACACCACAGACGCCTTTCAAATTCGATTCCGTCCGCCCGTCTATCTTCGTGAAGATCAATAAATCTGACCTGTATTATTGTTTCGTGTCTGACCCTTGTGTTGATCCCCGCGCTGCATTTATTCAGTTATCCGCTGTCAGCCGTCATTCAATCAAACGTCAGACCGACTTTCGATTTCGTTGTTCCGTCCCTGCTTCTTTACGATTACCATCTACGAATGCGTGCGTGTCTGTTTTACTCTCGGTTTTTATCAATGCGCTCAGTGGGTTTTGTTTAATCTCTCGTACTATTAGCCGTTTGTTTCTCTTTGTTTTGTTGTATTTTTTCCTCTGTTGCATCAATTGTAGCCGTTACATTCGTTCACTGTTTTGCGCTTGTTCTACCTGTTTGTCGCCCGTTTCCGTGAAAGGTACATTTCCAGACATGGATGCACCCGTATGCTAGTCGTAATTTTGTTTGTTCGCCGGTTCCAATGCATCGATTGAACCCGTTTGCTGTTTGTCAATCATATCAAAAACATTTAAGTATATGCGAACCGTTTCTTCTTCTTCTTCTTCTTCTTTTTCTTCTTCTTCTTCTTCTTCTTCTTCTTCTTCTTCTTCTTCTTCTTCTTCTTCTTCTTCTTCTTCCTGTTGTGTGACAGATCTCCGTCTGCGTCCGTATTCAAGCATATGTATTCGAAGAGAATATCTGCCAATTGATGACGTTCAGCTGGCATCGCATTGTTTTCTGTTTCCCCTAGATGAGTGGAGACTAAGTCAGTTTAGGGGGGGGGGGATGAGACTATCTTGAAGGTTGGACTCCTCATTTTGCTCAGGACAATTGAGAAATTCAGGATTATTATTTTCTCATATAATTTTATAAATACATTTGATAAATTCTTTGGGAATCAAAGTTTTTAAGTAACCAACGTGAAGTATAAATGTTTAATAAAAGTATGGAAAAGGTATAATTTCAAAATATTCTCCCTTCATCAAAGCTGACAAATGTCATATCGTTAGGAATCACTTTAACTCTGTGCTTGTATTCTTAGTAGATCTTGTTAAAATGAGACTGAAGATATTTTTAAACCCCAATTTTATTACCCCTTCGCACTCAAGGGCGTTTCCCAAGAATATTTTAAGAACTTATAGTTCGTGTTAATGTACGTTACTTTTTTATGTAAAATCCAGCAATAATATCATCTTAATTTTCCGAATTGAAGTCAATAAACTGTTTAAACCATAAAGATGTCAGATTAGAGGAGTCGTGTCATAGACAATCGTATAAAGGGGAAGTGAGTCTGTGCGAAAAAGATAAAAGTAGATTAATAGGCTCTGCCATCGTTTTCTGGCGCGTATGTAATTACTGTTTTTTAAGGCTGGAAATGTGTACGTTATTCACGAAATCATTGTCATCATCATCTTCTTCTTAACGGTTTTAGGTTTTAGCGGCCTGTTTCTATCCACAGCCCATCTCTTCTTAGGTCTACCAACTTTTCTTCTGACCCTAGGGTTGTAATCTTTCACCATCTTCGGAATTCTACTTTCTTCCATTATATTGATGTGGTGAATACATTTTCTTCTGTATTCTCTAATCCTTTCATTAACTGAAAAAATATCTAAATTACTTCTTATCTCTTCATTTCTTATATGATCTCTATCTTGATCATAAGTAACGTCACGTCCCAGATAGCTGACATGTCTCACTTGTTCTTTGCATGTGTTATCTATGCATATTTTGGTCCGAACCGGTTCATCTCGTATAAAGGCCATTACTTTTGTCTTTGATTCAGATATGTTACAGTTTTATTCTTTTCCTATTTTATGTAAGATGTATATTACTCGCTGGAAATCGTCTTCTGAAGTAGCGAATATCGCTTGGTCATCCGCAAAGAGAATGGTTTTCAAGCTTTCATTTCGGTGGATTTTAATACCGTCAGGAGATTGTTCATTCCATTTTTTTGAGGAGATCATCTAGATAAAGGTTAAAAAGTAATGGTGACAGACAACAACCTTGTCCGTTTCAGTCGGGTTAGATTCTTCTCCGTCGTCTATGATTATCGCGGTGTGTGTACATAAACGTTTTATGGCCTAAACTAGGTGTTGTGGCATACCTCTATGTTATTTACGAAATGACTGACATTATTAATAAAAGCCTATAACATTATTTTCTTTATTAATTTACAAATATTTCAATCCATATTATTTTTATTTCTATAAATTTATATATGTATTTATGTAATTGTAGCCTCATTTTAAACACACACAACTGGCTCAGAAATAGATCTACGTTAGGAGATTACGGAATATAGTTTAATAGTTTCTGTGGGTTGGGGATTGATCCTTGATCCCCTGATCCCCCCGTAGTTACGCCGTTATTAACTATATGTCCATTTCTTCGTAGAAAGCATTTCTTTCCTGCTTCTGACTTGCATACAGAAAGTCAAAAATTGATGCTAATTTAGCCTACTATCCAAACGTAATCACCCGTTAAGTAACGTCTCTCTCTCTCTCTCTCTCTCTCTCTCTCTCTCTCTCTCTCTCTCTCTCTCTCTCTCTCTGCACGGCTACCAGTAGTCGCCTGACCAGACATTCCGTCTGGGATTACTTTACCATTGACATATAAATCCGTTTAAGTTAAAATCGTTGTTACTCGCTGTCAAAAAACTGGAGATCAGACAAAACCGGTAGTCAACGAGCGCTCAGATGTTCGACGCCCCCGCGCCCGGCTCTCTTAGTCTTGTCGCGTTCATGTTCTTTTTTTTTTATTTATACACAAATGTAATCTGCGTATTACCTCACTTATGCATGCCACTGCATGGTGTTGTGCTCGAATACGTGTTTTGTTAGATTTTTAAGCGGACATGTTCCGAAAGAAACTTTAAAGTTCAATCAATTTGCTTTTGTTAGTATTGTTGTGTGGTTTTGTAAATTGGGTTGCGGTGATGAATCATCTTGGTAGAATATAGACATTGGATATGAGAGTTTTGTGATCTGCTAAACGCTGCAAACGAAGAGATACACTCTTCAATGAAGATGAACGCAAAGAGTTGAAACTTGAATTATTCAGTATGCATTACGAAGCATTAAAAATTGGAAGAAAGTCTCAAAAGGATTTAATGTTAGTAAGATCCTGAAGCAGGGATGTTGTCTCTCACCGACGCTTTTTAAAATATACCTGGAACAAACTCTCAAAACCTGGAAAAAGAAATGCCACAAAATGGGGATACCTCTAATTGACACACAGTGTACACACTGTGTTTCGCTGACGACCAAGTCGTGGTAGCGCAGGACTATCACAACATGGAACACATGACACGAAAACTTATAGAGGAATATAAGCTATGGGGCCTTGAAGTAAACACAAAGAAAACGGAGTATATGTGCATTGGTGGGGAACAGAAGAATTTAATTTTAGAAGACGAACAAGAAATAATAAATTGCAGTAGCTATAATATCTAGGAACAACAGTTATACAAGATGGTAGTCTAGATAAAGCGATAAGAGAAAGAAATAATCCGGGAAGAAAATCAATAGCATTGCTGAACAACATATTGTGGCACCAACAAATAAGACTTGAATCCGTTTCCAATAATAATCTTTTAGCTGAACCTCAACTGCAGTTTTAAAAGCAATTTTGGCAATGTTTTCAAGGTGGTGCGAATAATGGTGTTTCTTATATACGTAATAGTCTTTTGGATGATGGTATCTGTGGTCTTCTCCTGATTCACTGTCCCTTGTGGATCATCTTTGACCGTCGTTCTTCCACAGTCCCTGCTTTTCCTCATTATTGCATTGCTTATGAGTAGCCTGTTCGTTACTTGATCTGGAAGCGGTTCGTGTTTGTGCTCAAGTTTTGATCTTAAAACAATCTTTCCCACATCAAACGTATATAATTAGGTCTTACAGTTATTTTTTATACTTCTCAAACATTATTTTTCCCCGTCGTTTTTAATCTTTCAACCTGTTGATATTTAACCTTATATTTAACCTAATGAGGAGGTTTCTGTTCAAACTCATTACAATTTTCACGTCCACACTAACGTAACTAAACTCAAATAGACCCCGTTTCTCGAACTAAATCGTAAAGTAGTACTTGTCACTAGCCAATTGTCGAACTGTCGCCGATGGCAAACTGTTTAAAACTGACTAGCAAATAAAATAACAGGTTTTCTAGGATTCCCAGGTCAGTGTCTGTTCGTTATTTTGGGGCGAGCGTAATTTATTTCGTACTCGACATCGATCGAAAGCTCCCTCGCAACTGCTTTTGCAACGCGTTCTGTGCACGCAGTTTCAGTTCAGTCTTAACTGCCCGTAGTTGGAACTTGGTCACCACCAAATGACAGCATAGGAACTGTTTGAAAAATCAAGATTTATACTTCTGCCCCCTGTACCGTCTATAAGTTTTTCTGTTGTCCTACGATGTAGGTAATCCTTTTTTCCGTTTCACCCTTTCTTTCTAAAGCGGCCTGATATCACCAGTTTAAAGTTTCTTCGTAGCTTGGGGAATGTGTAATAAGGTGAGCCACGACTCGTGAATTCTTTTTAACAGCTCAGGTCACCACTCTTTCGAGTCTCTCCAGAGGAATGTACATTAAATCATACAATTTTACATTACGTGAGGTTACCGTAATTTTTCACGTAACTAAAAAATCTCACAGGTCACTTTTCTTTCTTTACGGCTGGGACTAGTATAAATCTAGGGAATGGCATTTTTACATGTTTCTTATAAATTATTTCTGAATAGGATTCGGCACAACGCCGAATAGGATTTCTGACCTGAATAAAACGTGGAGGACTAACGTACCCTTATAATACCCCTTACCCATAGTCAAATCCCCGACGCACGTAATGTCTGTTGGCGCTAATAACAACTGATCACCGTCACTGACGGTTCATAGTAACAGAGATATTGTACACATACGTGTTCCGCATGTCAGTCTATACACTTGCTGAGGAAGTACGGTGGGTGCGCACACCAGTTACGTCCCGTCGAGTACGCATCGCTTAATCACATCATTATCAGGTTACCTGCTGGTGCAGCTGTTGTTGTCCGTCGTCCGAGACGACACGCGTCCACGTGACCTGTATGAATCTATTATAACAATATAAATATGCTGTGCCTGTATTCGTGTGATGTTTATAGACAGGGATTAATCCATGTTGGTAGGTTATTAATAATAAGGGGGCCATTTGGTATTCCCTGTTGGAGATTTTCTCTAATAATTATCTCCCCCGCAGGTGGGGACCTGGGGTTATTCCACAGTGGTGAGAGGATGAGGACTTCCGCGGCGGTCCCCCGTCTCCTCCTGATCGCGGCGCGGGGATGGGGTGGTATTTCGGCTGGATTGGGGCCGACGAATACCGGGCTAAACTATGTGTTTTGCGAACGAGAACCAAGGTTTGGTAGTAACAACTGTCCCGGCGACTAAGGCAGTGAACCGTAGAAGAAAAGTCTGTCCGATTTTCGGGGGTATCAGGGCTGATAAGAGGAACAAGGCGTGTGCCGAGCGTTCGATGGCGCGGCCCTGAGTGGTTTCTGTAACCGGCGCTGCACAAGCCCTGTACCCGGCTCGAGTTGGGGGCAATTGGTCTCCCTCGTCCGCCTCTGTGGGTACAGAAACGGTCGCCTTCTCGAGGCCTCCTCTACATTTTTACTTGATAAAGCGGTGAAGTGCATTAGTCTGGAACCTTCAGGAAAGGGTTCCAGCCTGCTAGTTGACGTAACCAGGGGATGGAGGGCGGGAGACTTTTCTTGTCCTTCCCTGGTAAGGTTATGTGGTTTACAGCGATGATGGTAAGATGGAAGGCTTAGAAGAGTCTTAGGTGGTGGTACGGACCGACTTGTACCCAAGGTACAGCGATGACGCTGTCACCCTCACAGTACACGTTATTAATCATATATTATTATTTAATTTATATCTATTACTAGCTGTAACTGTTGTGTGAGGCTCGCACGGCCGCTGTCAATACATTCAAAATTACGACTAAAACCCGGGCAGTTAGGCTGTGGTCGGTCGGTTGCTATTACGTCGGCAACGTTTCGATTCCCCCCTAAGAAGCGACAGAGAGTAAAAACACAATAACGGCAGATGCACGCCAAAAACTACCCGATACCTGTATCAGGTAAAAGCAACGTAATATAGTTAGGTATCGGGTAGTTTTTGTCGTGCATCTGCCGTTATTGTGTTTTTACTCTCTGTCGCTTCTTAGCGCCCTGAGGAAAATTCCCGGCGGGGAATCGAAACGTTGCCGACGTAATAGCAACCGACCACGGCCTACCTGCCCGAGGTTTAGTCGTAACTAACTGTAAGTTCAGGAATTGACGAAATCAAAGAGCAGTTGATAAACTTAACAAACATTCTCATAACTGCCGATGAATTCTCAATGTTGCACGTTCCTTACTATTTCAGGGAACCAGTTGGATCTTTATAATGAGTTTTTCGTTTTGAAATACCTAATTCGTATTGAGCTTTCCAGTCTGCACAGATTGTGATCTTCAACCACTGGAATAACTCTGTAAGGCGATAAAAATCGAATGTTACAAATTTTAGTAACACCCTTAACAAACAATAACATCCGTATTATAACAATTTTGTGGTGTTACAGTTATCCAGTAAGCATTATGCGTAGTAAAGCGGGAAGATATAGAGCGCTTCATAAAGGCAAGGCGGATAGGCTGTCTCAGACATGTGAAGAGAATGCCACAGGAAAGACTGCCCAAAAAAGTCCTCTGAATGGAAACATGAAAGGAACAAGAAAAAAAAGGGCAGACCCAGAAGGCGAAGGATACATGAAGTGGATGAAGACTTAAGAAGAATGGGCGTACAAAACTGGAAGAACGTTGCAACAGAGAGAGAGAGAGAGAGAGAGAGACAGAGACAGACAGACAGACAGACAGACAGAGACAACTTGATGCGAGTGGTGGCGGAAGCAAAAGGTCTGTTGAGCTCCGGAAAAAGACGAAGAAGAGACTGTGCGTAGTAAATAATAAAAGTCACAACATTTTAAAAAATCCCAACTTCCAAACTCTGCTACAGCAACAATCGCTTTTATAAATAATTCGCAGAACTGGCTGACTGAATGCAGTCGCTCTGCGTTGTTTTTATACACGCCAGGCCAATATTACCTATGGTGTAACGTCGACTAGAAGTTAGACGTATTTCAGGAATGCGTTCTACGGTACTGGACACCGACTTTACTTGTTCATAGAGCCGTAATTAACTTATTTCAGATACAAATGTAATTTACGGAGACCTGCTTTAACAATATACAGTGGAACTTGGTTATTACGGCATCGGCTGTTACGTCAACTCGGGTGTAGCATTATTTTGTCATAAGGCCGGTCAAACTGATATCTTTAACATTATAAAAAATTCCCGGTTTTAACGTCACTAAATATTGTACTACTCTGTTATAGCGTCAAAAATTTCTCAGATATTTTACTCTAAATTTCATATAAACGTATATATGTGCGCGCGCTACGCCCATGGCGACAGACATACATTGTATGCAAGCGATAAGCACTGTAACAGGACCGCCGGCGCCAGCGCCAGATGGAGAAAAAATTTTTAAAAAAAATTAGGAAATGCGAACATGGTGATGTGAATGCAGCATTATTGAAATGGTTCAAATAGTGTCGATGTTCAGATATTATTCCTGTGAGTGGACCAATTCTGAAAGAGAAAGCTACAGAATTCGGAATTTGTGGTGAGGCAAAATGCGTAGATCTGAACGTTACAGGCGATTGGGTGCGTAACACTTGGCCACAAATTAGACGATCATATAAAGATGAAGACATCTTTAATGGAGATGAAGCCGGAATTTTTTATAAATTAATTCCAGATAAGACTTTCAAATTTAAAAATGAAAAGTGCGTTGGTGGGAAGCTCTCTAAACAAAGAGTTACAATTTTTGTTTGTGCGAACATGACGGGAACCGAAAAAAGGAAACTTTTAGTTATCGGGAAAAGTTTGCATCCTAGATGTTTTAAAAACATCAAAAAACTTCCTGTAAGTTACACTGCCAACAAAAAAGCGTGGATGACTTCTAGTATTTTTGAAGATGAACTAAGAAAGTGGGATAAAGAACTGTCATCGAAAAACAGAAAAATTCTACTTCTAGTTGACAACTGTGCAGCCCATCCAAAGTTAAATTTGACAAACATAAATCTGGTCTTCTTACCGGCCAACTGTACGTGTACGAGTGTCATGCAACCTATGGACCAAGGCGTCATTAGAAGCCTAAAGTGTCACTACCGCAAGCAACTTTAAAAAAAAATTATTTTCTGTATGGACACGGCGCAACCTGCCACAATTTCACTCTTAGATGCAATACAATTCCTAGACGACTCTTGGAAGAGTGTAACACAGAAGACGATAGCAAAATGCTTTAGTAAAGGACAACTCATACATGAAAATTTACCCGATGATGACGAAACGACGACTTGGCGCTCTCGGAGTGGATTAAGAAATTCGACGTAAATGAATTTGGAAATGAACTTGATTCCTATGCATCAGTGGATGACCAAGTAGAAACATTCCAAGTGTTGAGTGACGCAGAAATTTTTCGCGGAAGTAAAAAACATAGAAGCAGAAGATAGTGTTGAACAAGATGCTAAGCAAGAGGAGGATGCCAACATCGTTTGTCCGACAGTACAGGAAGCAATGAGAGCCGCCGAAACTCTCACGATTTTACTGCTTCAGAGAGACGTCTGACGACACGTTCAATGCAGCGCAGCATCTCCACAGCACAACAGAAATAATTTATTTTTCAGAAAGGAGCGTTCAAAAGAAAATTACGGATTACTTTCGACAGTAAGCCTAAATGTAAGTTACATGTACTTTCTTTTTGATCTTTTAAAATATTCTTCATGCTGTTTGTATAAATGAAATGCAGTTTGTAAACTTTAGAATAAATATCACGAATAATGTTAATAATGCAAAGATTTTTTTTTATTTCTCCTTCCTTACTAGTGATTGCAAAGGGTCTTTTATAACGACTCTTTTATAACGTCACTCGGACATAACGTCATTATTTTTTTGGTCCCTTCAATGACGTTATAACCAAGTTCCACTGTATATATATATATTTTTTTTTCCGTACGTTCAGGTGTTCTTTTCTTTGTGTACCTATGTGAGAGTTTCATTTTGATTGTATAATTTCTTTTTTTACAGGTGAGTGCTTTGGTTAACGTGGCTGCTAACGAGCCCAGAAAGTGTGCGATGCTTTTCTAACATCATCCGTAAGTTATGTATTCAGTATGTGAAATTTGTCCTAAAGCATAGTTATTAACTCTAGTATGCTCCATGAGCTGCACAACTCTCACTGTTTCAAACAAAGTATATTTTTCGTAGACTTACACGGCCAGAGTCAATGTTGTTAAACGTCATTCCCGGTCTGTTTGGCCGTGCTCCGATGTTTCTAACTGAACCAGACGTTTCGACAGTGCGATCGACTGCATCATCAGTGTAAAATTCGAGCTTTACTGACGTAGGGTGGTACACGTTACACTGATGATGCCAGTCGATCGTACTGTCGAAACGTCTGTTTCAGTTAGAAACAATGGACCACGACCAAAAAGCCCGGGAATGAAATTTAACAACAAAGTATATATTTTATTATTGGATAAATTTTGATATTAGACAATTTTTCAGTTAACAGAAAAATTTCAACAATCCCCATTTCACTACTATATGTTGTTTAGTAAAGTAAAACTATTCAATAAACGCTAAAAATTCCAAACAATCGGATTTGTGTTAAAATTCCAATTAGTGTGACATCCGGCTGGATTTTGACAAGTTTTTTCAAAATTTTGATCCTATTTTTGGGCCCTGAGTTCAAAAACTTTAGAATTTTCAAAACTGCCAAAACAAAACACTATATTCAGATTTTGGTTCAAAATTCTCTCTAATTTGGTATTACACATGGAATATGCAATTTTATCAAACTTTTGTAACATTTCTGTGGGCCCTTCGTCAAATTTTATTTTGAAATTAAATTTATTTCAAGTTTTTAGATTTTGAAGAATTTTCCAAAAGTTATTCAGATTTTACTTAAAATATCTTTTCACTTGATACGTCACATTCATTTTTACGATTTTATAAAACTTTTCACTTATTATTTCGCCCCCCAGCATCCCAAAATTTAAAAATTTTCAAAAACTAACACATTTTTTTTAATTAAAATTTCCTTTAATTTGATACAGCTCGTGGATTTTTGCGATTTTTTGAAAATTTGGACCCCCTCACGTTTTTGCCTCCTCCCCCTCTATTGTTGGGGATTAATCTGTAACAACAGTAGGGGGTCCTGTAGGGTATACACGCATGCTAAGTTTTATGAAAATCGGTTGATGTGTTCAAAAGTCACCTTGAGACATACCCCGACAGGGAAACAGACAAATGCCAGACGGTCGAGTTAAAACTGAGAACTCGCTTTGCTCGTTCAATTATTTGCGTTGAAAAGATCTCAATATATATTTGGGTCTTTTCTAGTATAGTAATATATACAGTAAGTATCTACAAACAGCTCTCATAGCGTTCACGAGCCGCCAAGCTCCCCCACCAACGTTCCCCGCCAGTCCCTTCTACTACAGTAGCGGTGTGAAGGAGAAAGCATTGGCACACCACTACACACATACATTTGACGCACGCACGCATGCGCGCCTTATATTCTGCGGTGCACAAGCGCTTTCAATTCTTTTTGTTTTGTTTCAATTTTTTGTTTGTAATTTATATTTTGTTTCTTTTTTTCTTATTTTTATTTTTGTTTGTTTTTGAATCCTTTTTTTTATAATTTCTATTTTTATTATTTTTTTTATTTTTATTAGGAGGGATTTTTTTTTATTTACATTACATTATTTACCATTGTTTCGCGGAAGATGAATGACATCTTCCTTTTTTGAGATGGTAGTTATCAACTGATTCAACTCATCCAAATTCATTTTGAAATGTAAAGAATGAAAAAACACGTATAAAGAATAAGAGTATGTAAGAAGAAACGAATAACTAAGGAATGAAACAATGTAACTAACTGCACAACGTACAGCGTAACGGTAGACTGCAAGTAATGTAAGGGAACAAAGAGCTTTTTATCAGTGCTAACTACGTGTTGCTGATGGCAGCTGCTTTTATCATTTTTCGTAATGGTATTCGTTGTCCTATTATTTTAATTAAATTATCAATATGTGTGTGTGTGTGTGTGTGTGTGTGTGTGTGTGTGTGTGTGTGTGTGTGTGTGTGTGTGTGTGTGTGTGTGTGTGTGTGTGTGTGTGTGGTATTACTAAAACAGCCAGAAGATTAACGTTCGGAAGTCTTTGATGTTGTACTAATGTGTTGTTAATTGCGCAGGATTTTCCGTAACTGTGTCTGTGCACCACTCAAATCGTATCGTGCACCAATCAGTTAATAATGTGAGATTACAGTTTTGAGTCCACGACGTGACAATGAGTTTTCATCAGCTGCTGTTTATCGTCTTCAGTGGAACCGATCCATTCATGTACAGAATCGTGTCAACAACGAATTTTTTTTAATAACTACACTGATGCGAGAAGAAAATTCATTACCACGATAGCAGTTGCTTTGACGCTGGCGGATAACGCATCAAATAAGAGGAGCTATAATAAAAATGAACCGGACACGAAAGAAGAGGAGACACAGTTTGTTAAGACTAGGAAGAGGATACTGGCAATCCCCCAAAACGCTCTTTAAATAGTAAGTTTCTCTTAAAGTAAAAAGGACGTTCTTTGAAAAAATTGTTTTCTATGAATATTAATTGTGTGTGCGTGCCGCGCGCGCGCGCGCGGACTCTCGCCAGTCCATCACTATTTGTTATTTAAAAAATATTGGCCTCCAGTAAACCCTCGTTATAACGGACAGTTCTAAGAAACATGGAATGCTGAAAAATTAAAGACAAACAGGTTCAAAAAATTACGATTAGCAATGCTAGATAATGTGGGTGAAGTAAAAAACTACTTGAACTATGCACCGAGTATGTTCAGCAAATAAAAAAATTTCTACTAGGTTATGGAGTTACAAACTTCCCATTGGGTAGGCTTCTTGCACATAATTGATAATCCCAAGTTTCATCAAAGAAACAAGAATTTCGACGAAACCGAAACATCGAAGCATGATAAAGTTTTTAGGCTTTTGAAACGTATAATGTGCATAAACTGCAGACTCTCCTGTTCAGCGATGTTCGTACGGATTTCTGACTGAAATATATTTACTATATAACAAACATTATCATGTTAAAAACGACAGAGACCGAAGATTTCTAGACTGTGGGGAATCGAAAGTGTGGAAAAAATATAGTGTTAACATCACCTGGAGTGTTACATTTTTCGATGACGTACACATTTTGCATCACGCATTTTGTGGAATGACCCCCAGCTTAAAAACATTATCATGTTAAAAATTAAAACAGATCGTTCTATTATGGTCACTTGCGACACCTTCCTAACTTATTCATTAAAGAAATTAACTCTAATCAACCTGAAACAAAAGTCAATAATTTTTTTAACCTAGTAAATACGGAAAGGTATTTTGACACATAGCCTTCTTGTTTTTGAAAAGACAGGTATACGACGATTTATTTTTATAATTAAGAATACTTCCCTAAAATATAAACTGTTCTTTCTAATGGAGTAAGTTTTTATTATAATTATGTATACAGTATTTTGTATAACACGTGACGGTTTTACTTCCATGCTCCGTAAGGAAAAGGAAGTATGGTGATAGCGAAAAAATCGTGTTCGAGATTCTGATTGTACTACCCTCAAAACATGAAGAAAAGTAATTTTCCTAAAAGTGTCTTGTGTTTAGATTTTTTTCTATCGCGAACGATAACTGCCGCAAATTCAAACAGAATCAAATAATTTTTTGCATGTGTGCCTGAGATGTAGAGAATTCAAGGCTTATTGCTTTTGGTGAAGATCGGTTAAAGAGAAGTAGTAGTTTACCTGCAACGTTTTATGTTTTAACAAGAGTAAAGTACTTAATTTTTATAAATGAAGTATCCTTAGAAGAAGGTCCAAAATAATACAGTGTAGAAAGTAGATGAAATATCTATATAAAAAAAGGTAGTTGAAGGGGGAGAGGGTAATTTTCTATAAATGAAAATGCTAGTTGAAGGGTGAGGGGTAATTTTTTATATGTGTAATACGTTATCGGCAACAAAGAAATAGTTTCTATGGAAATATTTCATTTCAATTTGTCAAACACAGCCAACTTGTTAGAAATTATCGAACCGAATTCAAGTAAATGATTTAAAAATAAATCTTAGAACATGGAAGTCGTGTATGGTTCTCCATGCCGATATTTTTATTGCTGTTCTGCTGTACTCTTTTATATAAATAAAAATATACTAAGAATAAATAGTTTCTATTTTTATACACATAATTTAAATGAGTCATATCTATATTATAAGGCTTACTTGCTACATTTACAACGGACTTTCAATGTAACAAACGCCTCAGAGCCCCTGTTAGTCCGCTGTAACGGCGGATTGCTGTATTGTCAGCTGTGAACATAAAACATTGCTCTTATTCTTGTGACCTTCTCTCCTACAATGACACACGTTAACATTAACATTATTTATAAGCTCGTTATTTTGTGTTTTCCTTGTGCCAATCATTACGTGTCGCCAATTACGTGCGGTCAGAGCCAATTAGCGCCGGTTGTATTAGGCGTATAGCGTTTCCAATAACCCCAAATGCATGCATACATTACACGTACAACATTATACTGTAGTGCAGTGTGACTGATCCGACGGTTCAGCTACTATGACCGGTTGTTTTGGCAAGAGCAACTCTCTACGTCGAAGCAGCAGGAAAGCAAAAACGGCCAGGTGAGTGACATTTACGTTTGTTTGTTTACGCTTGTTCTCAACCGTGGAATGTAAAATATAGAACAAATTCCAGACGAAACATGAAAAAACTTGCTTCGTCTGCAAAAGTTGCTTCCAGACTTTAAAAGTTGCTTCTAATAGAGTAGCACAAAATAGTCAATAAAGTTTAATATCACGTTAGTTTACAGAAGTTTTTAGATGAAGTTTTATTAGTGTATTGTAAATTCGGTACCGTACCCTCACGCATTTTCGATATTTCGATTGTGCGATTATTGGCATCGGTTGTAGCGAATATCGCGTATAATTTTAGTCAGTAAATAGAAATCGTGAAAAGTTATTTGTGTATGTTAGAAAATAGTTTGTTGACGATTGCTGCAATTGTGTTTCATTATATATTTTTTACGAAAAATGTTTCTAGCAATAACTCCGATGAGTGCCTGTGACGCCAAAAGTTGGCTTTGTTAGGTTAAAACAAGCAAACTAAAAATTACACATGGAAATCAATATGCCTATAAAATAATACTCGCTTTTTTTGAAATCCACGTAAAAAACAACTCGAAGGAAGGGGGGGGCAAGGGTTTTAAGTCCTATTACTATACACATCTCCCTATTTATTTGTGGCAGAACTCGTTTTTCACTAATACTCGGCTTATGTTTCGCACCAAAGCTGCTTCCACTGATGTTTTCCAGATTTTACTGAATAACGCAAAAGAATATCGATCACCTAACGAATAACATATCTTGTTTTCATTTATTAATACGTTGTTTTGTTTTTTGTTTTAATCTTATTATTCAGAAATAATTGTATTTTTCATTCTATATTGTCTATTGTTTTTGTTAAAAATATGTTATGTTCTTTGTTTTTAATGTGGTTCCCTCTTTCAAACATTGTGTAGACACATTAAACGTCACATATTTCCTAACCATGCTTTAAACAGAAAACTGAAAACCAAAAACCATTATTATCTAACCTCACAAATGGAAATGATACGTATTTTCGCTGTACATTAACAAATAGAACAATTTACAATTAGTGCGCTTCTTCTTCACATCGTAATATATCGATACAATCGAATATTCAAAACGTGGAAAGTCTAGTGCGTAGGGCAGTTCCGTAAATTCTGATGTTCAACACAACTCGTTGCTTCCCCGTAGTACAGTGACTGGCGAGAAGCACTTTTTAGCAGCTATCAAAAAGTCGCACTGAAAACCACCAAGTCTAAAAGGTCAGTCCAATCAGATGATTTGGTAGTTCTCTAGAAAACACGTTTATCGTGTTCCACAGCCGTTTTGACTGGTGGAAAGCCGTTAATTAAGTTGTGCATAAGATTGTAATTGATTGTTTAAATTTAAATCTATATGCTACGCAGAGTGTCCAATTTATAACCTAGTCGAGACTAATTAAACAATAAAAGTATTCATTTATAGTAATTGTTTAAATTATTGTATAAATACATATTTAAACTAGTAAAAACTTTTAATACTGAGCAGTGGCGTAACTGTGGGTGGGATCATGGGATTAATCTTCTTCCCCCCCCCCCAGAGCTATTAAAAATTTCAGGGAAAATTCCATAATCATAACATAGACATATTTCTATGCCATACGTAGAAAAGGAATTTCTAACAGTTGTAGAAAAGGAATATATATAATTTAATAAAATATAATTTTCTTAATAAAGACAATCGCTCAACATTTGACGCCAGAAAAGGGAGGGAATGTAACTTTATCTTTTTTGACCTTACATACTTCTCCTTACAGGGTTGCGTCTATGTCATGTGACTCCTCTAATCCAATACTTCATTGGTTTGACCCGCAGGTAACCTTGACTTGGTTTCGGAAAAATAAGTTGACTTTATCGATTTTACTTAACGTAAAATTAAAGTAAATTAACCCCGAAATATAAGTTGGTTAAAACACTCTTGAGCAACATCCTTAAGTTAAAGTGCGGAAGGGAAATAAAATTGGATTTTTCAAAATGTCTTAAGAAGAATCGTTCCCACAAGATCTATTTTCAGTCCAAATTTAGAATTTAAAGATATTCCTAATGGAATGAGATTTGTTGCATTTAATTTGAATAACAGTTAATCAAGATATAATATTTTGAAATCAGAGCTCAGCCATCTTTTTTTATACCCTTATACTTCACGTTGATCGCTCAAAAACTTTTGGATTCAAAGAATTTATAAAATCGTATAGAAGGAATCCTGAATTTCTCATTTGTCCTGAAGAAAATGGAGAGAATACAACGTTTAAACTAATCTCCCCCCCTCCCCCCGAGGAGGTCTTTGTTAGTCCACTTACACTGGGACAAGGTTAGAGTAAACATTGAAAACGGTGGTGTACAATCGTGTACTCGTGTCCTTTCATATCGGTAGCTACTTTTATAAACGTACGTTTTCAAATTACCGCTATCAGTTTAGTTTAAGTCTCTAAATAGTTTAAAAATAATAACGGAATGTAAGACCATTTAAATAGTCTCGGAGAATGTAATCCACTGATCACAGTTCGGGAGTACGTAGCTGGCCATAAACCCGTTCCGTTGTTAAGCGGATCGTTTCACTGTTCAGTTACGTGTTGACACGTGGTTCCGTTTTTATAAAACCTTGAGCACTGTTCGTGTTCCTATAATACTTCAATAAAGACATAAAATACCTTGTTACAGCTCTGAATAAAAAATAAAGAATATAGGACCAGTAAACCGTTACCTTAAAACAGGCACATGCTTTACGTTCTTCTTTGTTCAAACAAATAATTTTACAACATACAGTCATTAAATAATTAAATAAAGTAAAAAATCCATGAACAGTGTGATATCAGTTGACGTAAAATGACTTGGATAAAACGAATAGACTATATTAACTTTGTCATCTTAATTGATTGTTGTACAATTCTACATAAACTACATTACACTCGGGTTGTGTTTTACACTGCGGTCAAATACTGTTCGCTGGTGTGTTTGGTCTGAGCCTCGGGAAGTAATGCGTCCCCCCCCCCCCAATTAGAAAGTATGTAGACAATACAATTTAATATCTGCACTTTATGATTATTTTGCACTTTCCATTTACGCATTCATGTCAATTATGTAGACCTATGTATTATAGGCCTATATGCTCATTTTTTCTCAATAAATTGTGAAGAAAAATAATTAATTTCCTCCTCCTCCTCCTTCTTCTTCTTCTGGTGCTTCTTCTTCTTTCGGCACGTTTTAGGGTTACAACTGGTACGTCTTGGTTGGCCGAAGCGTCTTCGCTCTTTCGGCTGGTATTCAAATTCATATTTAGGAATACGAATAGCGTCCATTAGGTGCATACGTAATTTCTCCCACTTTGTTCTATATTCTTTTATTCGTTCATTTACACTTTTTATGTTTATTCCGGCCCTTCCATCACTTATCCATCCTGCCGTATTTCTTACAAACCTCATTTCCATGCTTCTATTCTTCAAAAGAAGGGAATAGGCGAAGGTTAACAAATAAATTAAACGAGTAAATTAAATACGTATTAGAAAGAAGGAAAATAGATATCGCAGTTATCACTGAAACAAAACAACAGAGAAATAATTATTGAATAAAAAAAGCGGCCCAAAAGTTTCGTTTTTTTTTTGTACTTACGGGAAGGACGTTTGTTTATACCTGACTTAGGACTACGTAGGCTCGTAATGGATTTAACAATTTATACCTTAATAGCTAACAGAGGATTCCAGGGCTTCCTGAAGCCTATTGGTTATAACTTTTAACCGATTTTGTAAAAGTGTTATTTTATAACACCGAACTTGCTTTCTAGTAAGAAGTAAATAGATTTTTACTCATACTATTTGTACATGTAAATATGTTTAAGGTACATAAATAACGATTCGTCTCTAACTAAAAAACACACACACACACACACACACACACACACACACACACACACACGCGCGCATACAAACACGGTCGTATGCTATTACGCGCTCATGTAGTACTGTTTGGACAGTCGTTAACAGTTTACGATACGACCAATGAAAGTAAGTCCGAATAAGGGATTGGTTTTAGTAAGGATGACAGATCATAAAATCTGTGAAATACGGCTGTATGGCTGACTGATTGATTTACTAAGCGCGGCTTGACAACGTATTCACATCCTACAGAATAACAAGACGACTGAAACCAGAAGACATGTCCGGCTAGCGCCACCATGAAATGTTTCTCTCTCTCTCTCTCTCTCTCTCTCTCTCTCTCTCTCTCTCTCTCTCTCTCTCTCTCTCTCTCTCTCTCTCTCTCTCTCTCTCTCTCTTTCTCTCTCTCTTCTACCGTCTTTTTTTTTATCTCGCTCATTTCTTCCTTTGTTTTGTGGATTTCTACCGCATTCATCATTCTCCTCTTTCTTGTCAAACCTTGATGGTCCTGTTAGTCGCCATACTGTACTGTATGAAGTCCGTTGCGTATTCTATCGTGTGCCAGACGTCTGGACGACCTCGTTTATTCACCAGTTTACGGATGCGATTTACTTATAATAAAGTTAGTTTCTGGGCGAATTAAGCTCTGACCCATTAGTCCTTCCATGGAAAGCTGCGTAAATTCCCTGCTCTCGGCCCGATGGCACCGTTGGAACTCGTCTCTCAACAGGAAGTGACATCACCGCTGTAGCATGTATTCTAGCAGGTGAAGACCCTCCAGCCTTGTCTTGCCGGCACGCTGGACACGCACTTTAGCCCGATACACCAGCTCCGGCATATCCATATTAACGGCTATCCACAGTAGATTCTTCTCCATTCTGTTAACTAAACCAAATAGGGCCTATGTTGTTGTCTCCTTAATGAAATAAAAAGCAACATTCCATGTCTTCATTCCCTACCAAAATGCACCACTATGCTATGATAAGCTATGATTGCTCGAGTTGTTCGCCAGGAATTCTTCTTAATCATTTATAACAACTTCTTGTTATTAGTGTTGGTAAAATCACAGGCTTAATCACGCCAAACATTATATAGACAATAGTCTTCTAAAACCTATTTTTTGTTGTTCTTATTTTCTAATTACCCAAATTTAATATCTTTTAAATTTTCCATTTAATATATTTTTCTTATCATTTTCGCTAATTCTTATTAAAAAATCTTTGTTGTAGGGGGGGGTTAGTAAAAGCAACATGGCAAAGATATTTATTTACCTTTGCAATCTCCAGTGAGGAGGAAGGCCTTAACGAAACACAAAAAACGCTGTTTTTGCCAGTTCTGTGGCTGTCAGAGACAAGGTACATGAACGGGAAGAGTGGCGACTAATGATGAGGTACTGAAGAGAGTTGGTGGAAGAAGAATTCTGTTTGCCATTGCGAAAGGGAGAAACAGTATAGTTGGTCACTTACTACTACTCCATTCAAACCGGTTCAACATACTGATCGAGGAAATAATTGAAGGGCGTAGTGGGACGAGAAACCACATTAAGGGGAAATAAAACGAGAAAGAAAGTATGGCGTGATTAAGAGACTGTTTTCGAAAGGAAAGAAATTACAAGTTCATCACCCTCTAGGTTGACGAGAAGATGGATCTTCGTTATTTACACCACCAAACCCACTAATCTTTTTCTGTCTTACAATGATGTTAAATGCATTTAATGATTGTAGTGACATGACCTACTTCACAGAAAGAAGGTAAGGGTGATGACATCAGACACACGAGAGGAAGAGTTAAAGAGCGATAAAAAAGGATGAGGGTAGGTAAGTGAAAAAGAGAGAACGAGTGAGAGGAGGGAGAGAGAGCGGTAAAAGCATGCAATGCACGTTCATCACGATGCTACACTGACAGTAATTAAAACAAACAAACCAACACATACATACGACAACGGTACGAGGGAATTAATTTGAATAAATCCTATAGTTATTACATAATTGTTGCCGTTTCGAAACATTAGGCGCGCGCGCGCGTGTGTGTGTGTCTGTAAGGTAACAAGTTGTCCGTTGTGCGCGCCATGGGTTCGTGACCGGAGTAGGAAGTGAGCAATAGCTACTGCTTGTGTACGAGCGACGCGACGCGACGTTCAGACAAAAGGCGCTATACAGCATCGAAGCCGTGGCCGGGCGTGTATGTGTGTGATTGGAACGTGTTTGTGGTTAATCACGATCGATCCGGTAGGCCGTGGTGGGAGGAAGAAGATGTGATCACGAGTGTGTTAGTCATTTTCTAACGCAAAGTCGTTAAGTAATTTTTGCGACTGAAACGGAAGTCCACAAAACAAAGATTGAAAAATAATACTGAACAAAATAAGATTTAAAAATTTTCAAATGAAAGTAAACAGAGTCAAGCAGAGTTCTCGATGAAGACGCATGACAATATTTTCACAATATGTTCATCGTAAATATTTATGTTAAGGCAAATTATGGAAAAAGGATGGAATTTAACTGGAATTTCACAGAGGCTTTATAGACTGTGTGAAGGCATTTGATACAGTAAGACCTTTATCGTGACAGATAATGCACACAAAGGTAATTCTGAACTTCTTATAAATTGTATAAGACGTTTATATCAGCGTGCTACAATTATTATTATTGACAATAAAACTTCTTTCTTGAAGGAGATTGTAACCATTCGGGGCGTTGGTAAAAAATGTTGGTTACCTCCAACATTATGTAATTTATATACGCTGTTGACGATTTCACTTGACGCTGAAGTAACAATAGATCTGGGATAGCAATTAATAACCATACGCGCTTGAATACTATTTTGAATTCTAATGATCAGGTTAATGTTGAGGAGACTGAAGGTGATCTTCTTGGTAAGCTTCCGTCTGTATATGGCATGGAAATTTTTACATTTAAAACTAAGATTATGGCTTTCAGAGGTAAAGACTCTGTTAGATCAAAGACAATAGTAAATGGTCCATCAATTGGACAAGTATCTATAACGCCAAAATCAGAAATTTTAAAAAATTTATTATTTTGAGTAGAGATGTATCATTAAGCGCCGTAACAGGGAATTGTTGTGTGAAACGCAGAGGTGATTGACAGGCAATAAAATCATATAACAGCCCCAACGCGCTCACGGCTTAATTAAAGAAATTAGGCTAGGGCAGTGACAGACAGTGGTTAGAGATAAGTTAAATAAGTAAATGTTAGTACTGTAGAATAAGAACGTTATTATTGTTATTTGTCGATAAGTATCTGAATGATAATCCGACGAAAGGCAAAAATGGCGACAGGGGAAGAAAATTCCGAGGTATTCGAAATTAACAATCAGCTGGGGATGGAGCAGTCTGAGGATAGAAATGTGGTGAATGAAGAGAGCTCTACAACGAGTGAAGAGAATGGCGCCCGGGGACCACAGTCATCTGAAGTCACTTTCCAAATGTTAATGTCATTCATAAAACAAAAGTTTGAAGAATCGGAAAAGAAGAATGAAGAAAGAGATGAAAAACAAAGACAACAGAATAAAGAAAGAGATGAAAAATAAAGACAACAGAATGAAGAAATGAAAAAGCACATAGACGAAAAAATTGAAGAAACGAAAAAACAGAATGAAGAAATAGGTATAAACAACTCGCCGAGAAATTAGACAAAAAATAGAGTTAATGAGAGGAGATTTACAAGGACAAATCCACCAGGTGGGTAATGAACTACAAAGACAGTCAGAAAAGTTAGAAGAAGTGCAGAAGAAGAACGAAAGCGGAATTAAGCAGAGAAATAAAGAAACAGGCGAAAGAAAACAAAGAAACTCGCGAGAGGGACCGGAAGGAATGGCAAGAAGCCACAATCAACAACCAACATCAAAATAAACTGCAGATCGACGGAATTGAACAGCAAGTAAGGAGCATAAAAGAAGCTAACCGAAGTACGGAAGAGAAGATAAACGAAGTCTCTACAGAAAAGGGGCGAAAACTCGATGAGATCGCCAACAACCTAACAACGGTTCGCGAGAATCAGCAACGAGTACAACGTAGGCTGGAGGAAATCGAACAAAGACCGGCTGTAGCCATGAATGCAGCGATAATAAGGAAGCCACTTTCGACGGGGAGGATAATTTCCCAATGGAGTTCTTGAAGGAGTTACGGGAAATTCAGGAAACGTATTATGGTGAGGAGAATACCCGATGGATCGGACGGCACTTGACCGGTGAAGCGGCTCTCTGGTGGAGAATCGTGAGGGAGCAGGTAAGGACGTTTAAGGAGTTCAAGGAAGCCTTCATGAGCAAATATTGGAGTGCGACTCAACAAGAGAAGGTTCGCGACCAACTTCAATATGGGCGCTATAAACCAAATGGATCGCTTAACATGATTCAATACATGGAGCGATGTGTCTTAAGAAGCAGACAGTTAATCCCGATCATGTCCTATAAACATATGATCACAAAATTAGCTAGGCATTATAACAGAGAATTGGAAATCGCTGTAGTTACGAGAGGAGTAACGACTATAAATGGTTTTGAAGCACTTCTTCGTGAATATATAAGTATAAATACAAGAGGCAGCAATAATGAACAGAAAGTGTGTGAGCGACCAGCCATAAATTACAAAAGGGACGCGCCGTCTCGCCAGCCGAACAATAAAAGCAGTAAGCCGCATATTGGTTGGAGAGAAAACTATCCACAAAGGGAGGCAACAGCTAGGAGCAGCGGCGGAGGAGGTAAACAAACCACTATAAACAGTGTCACGATTGAACGACAAACGGCTGTAAATCCGGATGAACGACCTTCAAGTTCGAAGCAATGACTCCAAACTTCAAGTGAAATAAACCTAAAGTGTAAACACAAAAACAAAACAAATACAGACAATGTAAATATTACTACAATCTTCCCAATCATCAAGGAAGACTTAATGGAAGAAGCGGAGCAAAATATTGATGTTAAGGTAATAAAAAGTCCCGAACTAGCGATTAAAATAAATCAAGTTCCGGAAAATGCTCTCATCGATACAGGTAGTGCGGTGAATGCACTATCTGAAGAATGGTATACTATAAACAAACCCATCGACGAGAAATACGAATACTACATCCACACAATGGAAATAAAAATGAACAAAGATAAGAAAAATACACCTGCTACAAATCGAAAACAAGAAGTTAGGACAATTGATCAACAGGGTTAAGGAGGGAGACCATGATAAATTAAACCAACATTTCAAAGTAATAAACAATAAACTATATAGGAGATGGAAGACGCAGTGGAAATTATACATCCCAAATGAAATTCGGAAGGAATTGATACAAGAGATCCACCAGATATATGGCCATCCAAGTACAAAAAGGACTCTGCAGCTTCTGAAGGAGCACTTTACATTCGAAGAAATGTGCAAGAGTGTCAGCCACCTGATCAGATGTTGTGACCTGTGTCAGAGGTGTAAAGACAGTGGGAATCGACTCATTTCTGGAGAAACAAGACCCATCCTGCCTACAAGAAAGGGAGAGCTCTTAAGCATGGACTATTACGGACCTCTACCGATGTCCAGTGGTGGAATGAAGTATCTATTAGTTATTGTGGACAATTTTACGAAATACGTGGATTTGTATGCTTTACGTAGAGCCACCACAAACATGACATTGAAACGACTACAACAATACATTGATATACATGGTAAACCGGATAGTGTGTTGACAGACAATGGCACGCAATTCACGTCTCGGAAGTGGATGCAGGGTCTGAAAGAGCTAAACATAAAACCTAAATACACAGCGATTCGGAATCCTTGCACTAATATTGCGGAAAGGTGGAACCGGCAGCTCGGAAACCTGTTCCGTATTTTTGTCAGAGAGAGACACACTAAATGGGTAAAATACATAAAAACAATCAAGTCGTATCTGAATGAAACGTACCAAGAGACAATAAAGATTACACCATACGAAGCTCAGTTTGGAAAAGATCAACCAGATTAAGATACAATTTTACTTAAAAACAAAATTAAATCATATTAGGAACCTATTGAAATTAAATTTATTTATGAGCACCGATTTTAAATGAATCCAGATCAGTAATTAACTATGTCATAGTATTTAAAATTTAAGAGAATTATTATTAAAAGTTTTTGTCTCTGAATAAGAATTACAATATTTAAATTATTAGAGCTATAAATATGAGTAATGAGATAAGATTTATGAAAATGAATATGTTTATATTTTGATTAGAAATTGCATAATACATGTGTCAATGATAAATATAATAATCAATCATAACTAATTGTAATAAATCGAAGAACTACTTATAAGAAGAAATCTGCATGTTATTTTATAAACCCTGAGATAAGAGAAAATGCACATAAATTAAAATATGTCAATTAATTTATGCTGAATAAAATAAGCAGCATAAAATTAAAGTTATAAAATTGGCGTCCACCGCTGGCCGTAAACGGGTATAACTCGTTTTAAGTATAAAATTGGCACCACAACAACGTGGGGCATTAAGTAATAAAAAAAGCTGTAAAAGCAATAAATGTAAAATATCTCACTTCCGCTAATTGGGATGAGACATTTTTACATTTTCCTGTTATGATTTTCAAAAATTATATAGCTACAGATTTTGTTTTAAAATACTGCCTCACAATCGAAAATTTTTAGTTTGTAAGTATTTTTCACGATTTTTTGAAATTTTATTGCTTCGTGGATCCCGCAGAAATTTTATTTTTCAGTTATTTTATTTTCGGGATATCCAAATCTACGGTAACAGCTGGGTCTGATAATTTGTTAACGATAGGCAAGAACTAGACATTAAAATGGCCGCGGAAAAGTGCTGTTTTGTTACTTCGTAATCAGAGAAGAATGAACGCATATTAATAGATCCATGCTTTTTGGTATCCAGGCCACTTATATGTATATATATAGTAAAACAGTTTTACCTTTTTCTTTTCCGTCTGGTGGCCTTTATCCTTTACGAAACTCTACGCGTTTCGGGACATATGTCCCATCATCAGGAATATCCCTTGGTGAAGTTCGTCAATAGTTAAAACATTAAAAACAACTTTTTATACAACTTTACACATCACAATAAATATAAATATAAACACATAAAAACCCCCAAACGTGAGAAAACACGCGATATCGCTGGTGCGCACCACAAATTACTGTAGTCGACTGCTGTGCTCATGTTGTTATAGGTCGCGCACTATGGACCTTGTTTTGTATTCTTATCGCTGTGTCGTATAGTGGATTTGATTGGAAATTCAATTGTTCATTAAGAAGGACCTCTTTTGTGTTTTTATATTTATAAGCCTTATATATTTCGAATTCTTCGACAGCATTCATATAACTTCCTTTTCTGCATACGTGGAGGGGTTGAAAGTTCGTCATGAAATCGGTATAATTATGGTTTTTGTCCATCAGATGGCGCGCGTAATTTGACACAGTTTTACTAAATTCTTTTTTAGGTAAATGTTCTTTAAAGCGTTTTTTAAAGGGTCTACCAGTTTGGCCAATGTAGAAACTATCACAGTCATTGCACATTATCTTATAAACGCCCGTCTTGTACTCAACTGATTTTGAATTTTTAGGTAGGAGTATCTTATTAACGTTGTTATTAGTTTGGTAAGCAATTTTTATATTTATCTCACCGAATACTTTGTTTAAAATTTTGGGTAGGGTGTGACCATATTCTGATGCTACATACCTAACTCTATTTCTATTATTTTCTTGTAATTCTATGTGGGTTTTCTTTTTTTGGTGTTTCTTGACTAAACTTTCCACAATTGAACCTTTATAACCATTGGCCTTAGCTATGTATTTGATCGTGTTTAGTTCTTCATGAAACTCTTTGTCTTCCAGTGGTATTGAAAGTAATCTATGTGTTAAACTGTGATATGCTGCCATTTTTTGAGAATATGGGTGATGTGATTCAGCATTTATCGTGAGATCCGTGGCTGTCGGCTTCCGGTATATTTGATATTGAAATTTTTCATCCAGTCTTGTAATTGTCAGGTCGAGGAAGTTAAGTTTGTTACCTATTTACCTCCGTCTCAAGTGTGAACTGTATGTTTTTATTGATACCGTTCATGTACTTTTTCATATTTTTTATTTAGAATAGAACCTAAATATTTTAACTATTGACGAACTTTACCAAGGGATATTCCTGATGATGGGACATATGTCCCGAAACGCGTAGAGTTTCGTAAAGGATAAAGGCCACCAGACGGAAAAGAAAAAGGTAAAACTGTTTTACTATTTATATGCATATTAATATATAATCCGTGGAGTTCATGATAACGATTACAATCAAGAAAACAATTTGAATTAACAATAACACTCAATAATTATTGTTATTTTATTCTATTAACATTTTAACTGATTACAATCAAACTATTTCCTTATCCAAAACAAAAGTTATGGCTTTTTCTGCGGCAAATTATATTAGAACAAAGATTGTCATACAGGACTCGCCAATAGAACAAGCTGTTTTGGAAAAAGTTACTTTTTATTCATTACACAACTAATTTCCGGTAATGTCGCAAGACCTTTTACAAAAAAATTTAGTACAAACTAAAACACATTTTTAATCAATTTGAGCAATAAAATCTTTTATTCCATTTCAGGTATTCTTTATACCCCAATTTCAGGTATTGTCCTAAGAAAGTTTTACAAAAAATGTTAGTACAAGCTAACACACATCATTTCTAATCTATTTTAGCAATAAAATCTTTTATTCCATTTGGCCGAATTAATCCCTACTTTATAGTAAATGCAGGGGAAGTGACGGGACATCTCAGGCAAATTAATTTTTGCCCTGCGTAAGGTAAATTTTGTTTTGCTTGGACGAGCATCTTAGATGTGGTTAGGTTTTGAATGACTTTGCAAAGAAGACACAAAAAATTGATCTTCTTCAAACAGAAAAAGTTATAATTTATATTTTATATAATACGTTAAAGAAAATCTTTCTTGTAAAAGTTGTATCATTTTCTTTCGCAACAAGTTGTATAATTTGTAAGTGTAAGTAATGGTGAACATTTACCAAAAATTGTTGGAAAGAAAATTGGTGCAGCAAAAATGTAATCCGTATTCATTCATGTCTCCAAAGAAACATTGCTTCAAACAAATTAAGCACTATAAATGGTTGACTACGATATAGCCTATGAGTTTTTGATGGGTTAGAGCGAAAAATTTAAGAATTTAAATAATTTATGAAGTAATTAATCAATTTCACAGACTTTTGAACAATAAAATAGTACTTTCCATGTCCAGAAATTAATTATAATAAGGTAATTATAAAATTATATGGAAAGAACCCTGAACGCTTTATTTCTCGTTTAGAAATGGGGGTTAAAGCTGGGGAGGCTGTGTCTGACCTTCAAGCTTGTCTCGTCCCCTCACAAGATGGAAGTCCTATTTACAGCACCTCAAATAAATAACAATTTACTATCATGTTATTGCTATTATTGTTATACTACTGTTATTATTGATTTATTCAGCAACCTTACACAGGTAGAGACAGGGACGAATCTAGGCAGTATTTCACCTGGGGCAAGGACTTGCATCGGCGGCGCCCGCCTACCGCCTACCGGTCGAATAGCAACTTCGGCTCACGATTTACACACAGACAACTATGAATTTTGCGTTTAAGATTCATTTTAAATAGTTTTTAACATGATAATGTTTTTAGGCTGGGGGTCATTCCACAAAATGCGTGATGCAAAATGTGTAACGTCATCGAAAAATGTAACGCTCCAGGTGATGTTAACACTATATTCACTATATTTTTTCACACTTTCGATTCCCCACAGACTAGAAATCTTCGGTCTCTGTCGTTTTTAAGAAATCCGTACGAACATCGCTGAACAGGAAAGTCGGCAGTTTATGCACATTATACGTTTCAAAAGCCTAAAAACATTATCATGCTTCGATGTTTCGGTTTCGTCGAAATTTTTTATTAATAAACGTTATCTTGTTACTTATTATCAAAGTTCTTAGTGCAACATATATTCCGAACAATACGCTGTTCATTGGTTTTCAGAGTTGTGTCCTGTCTTCTTTAAGAACACACACGTAAGTGCTTGATTTACATAGTAATTTATTTGTTACCAGATCTTTGAAATAATGAGCAAATGCGCCATTACCAGGTCCCTATCATTAACAATTACTCTGATTCTGATCGTGTTTGCTATTTTGTTTCAAAGTTAATACAAGTACGGGAGTTGAAGGGAATCGGCAGCTGTGTGCTTTACTCAAGAATATTTGGTAATAGAAAAATAATAATATCAGTAGTAAAAATAATCAGTGTTTCTAAGATTGCACGTCAGAAAGTTTTACACGATAATTATGTAGAATTAAAATAGATTTCGGCAGACGATACATTTTACTATCGGCTTTACCGACAGACGATATTATTTATTATTTTACTTCTACCGCACATCTCAGTCCCAACAAAATTTAAGTTAAAATTGGAAACCCAATTCGGTCCCTCGCGGCAACTGCTAAGCATATGCCATCGATCCGGGTTTTGCTCTCCCGCGTGTGATATTTGACTTCATAAGTGGAGCTACGATGCTTTGATGGCATAACGGTGCTGCCGGCTTGTTATTGCTATTATTTTTAATAGTAATAACCGTCGTTATCCTCAGTTATACTATCAATGACTAGTTTGTATACTATTTCCGTTCTCAGTTCAATCCTGATGTAAACAAACAGGTGTGGCACATCTGAAACGTTATTTGTCGCTTGAATTAGAGTCGTATCTGACAGAAGCAGTACAGACAGGGTACATATAATATTGGTACTGTATAAACACACGTAAATTATAATAATTTACGCCGACCAAAGTAAAATTTATGTAACTGTTATCGGACAGACAGAGAAATATTTTATAACACAAGTTAAAGACTTTTTTTACTAACCGTTTACAAATCGCAACAAAACAAAAACTAAAGTTTATTGAAAACGAGAATATAAGCTCTGATAATTACCAGTATACTGTATATATTATCAGTTGCTGTCAGAGAGTAATTCAGTCCCATTCATATCTGTGTCGGATCTTGTATCATCACTTGAGTCAGCGTTATAATTGATAAACTGTCCACAAGACGCCGGTAATGTGGGCCAATGCCAATTCCCAGAGCTTATCTTCTTCCTTGTTTATATGCTCGACACAATGACGCCACTTGTCCGCGTTGTTCATTTACCTCTTTCTCTATCAATTGTTTTATAGCAGGCAGCTTATATACGTTGTGTTGTGACGGGCAACATGTCCTTTCAACTGGCTTCATATTAATTCAGTAGGGTTCAGAATGCAGTGATAAGGAGGAAGTCTTAAAACGACGTGCCCCGATTTAAGTGGTAAGACAGCTCTCACATGACTATACAGACATTCTGCACATGCGCGTAACACAGTACTGTGTGAACAGCGTCAACGCTCCTGACCAATAGCGTTTCAGATTTGTCACGTGGTTTGTTCACATCAGACTAATAACGGAAATAGTATAGTTGGTTTATCATTTTTTTTAGTATGTACGTTTTCATTGTATACAACTTCGTGATGGCTCCTGTTCGAAATTACGCTTTAGAATTCTTCCATCGCCGTACCAAGTGATCTTTTTAATAATAATTTGCTTCAACACAACGAAAGAGGAAAAATAGTATACAATAATTAAGGGAAGTTGAGAAAAATCGAAATATTGAAATCGAAAAATTGAGTTTCTGTCAATAAAAAAAAGGGTATTTATTGCCAATAAAGTAAAAGAATTTCAAAAGCTGGTTACAACACTCCGACGATGTATAAAAGTATCACTTTATAAAAATGTTGAAACATTCAGCAAATTAAAAAAATTTTCCCTTAACGAAGTGTACTGTAAAAAACACTCAAGTTTCATCAAAACATGCAAAGTTTCATTGATTTGACGATGTGTGTCAGGTTATTTATGTTTTGAGCACTAAAAAAAGAAAATACGCTAAAGATCTGTGTTATGACCTAAAATTAGTATTTTCAGTAACTTATTGCCTGTGTGCATTTGGGTAATTCAGATAATTGGACGTCCGTATAAACGGCATCGTACTGCTGTTGGCTGAAACTCAGTCTAAACCAATTCCTCAGTTTCCTAAGCCAAGATGTCCGTCGTCTTCCGTGTACCTGCCCTATTCTCTTATTTTTAGCACCATGATTATTGCAGCATAGAATTCCATCGCGCAGCTTAATACTCGAATTTTTCGTCTTTTCGGTCAATGGTATTCCTTCTACTTTGGGAACATCCAACATTTATAACAGGTCTACCATTCGGTAACTCTATCAATCAAACAACTCTAGTTTCTTGTCATCAGTCCGTGTTAAACTTCAGACTTCGGCACGGCATAACAATGTACAGAAAACACGCTATCAATATAGCTTTATAATTCGTTTAAAAAACTATAATAATGAAAATTAACATAATATAGCGTCTGCGATATTGAAGCCGAGACGTTATTAATAGCTGTTAATTATTTTCATTATTCAGTCGTATCCTGAGCAAGCGGACATTAATCACTTGTGCGCACAACAAAGGGTGTCAGCGTAAACCAACAATAGTGTAGGAGCGATTACTGATTAATTACCGTATTGTTGTTAATTATAGTGGCGCTACAACCTTGCTTCCCACACACACACAATTGTACCGTCGGGTATTTAATATTGCTTTTTTCTTCTTAGCGAATATGGCCTCCCTAGGTTTCGTGAACCTTTTTTTAATATTTTGGCTTAGACCAAGTTTAAAACTGATGGGCAAATTGAAAACCAGAAACATTTTGAAACATTATTTGGTAACATGAAAAGTGTTATAAAGAAACTCATAAGGACTTATTCTTTCTGTTGGCGATAAATATAAATTATACAATGCTTACTGCTAGTAATTACGGTTGGGCGCCAGAGATGAGTATCTCAGGGTTCATTAAATAATGACTCGATCGTTCAGATGCTAATAATATTTATATATTGAATCAATTATTCTACAGACATGTAAATTGAATTTCACAATACACTGATTATCAAGATTACCATTAATTATAAGACATAAATATTTTTTTATCGATACTATATATTAATACACATCATAATGTTTCATCATTATTAAATTATTTCATTTACTAACATTTGTAAGATATTAATTTACCTAATCGATTCCAAGTATTATTATATCTTATTTAATTTCATTACGTTCTCGCTCTACAAACTTAATTTGCTACTTTATACATTCACATATCTAACTTGGTATCCTTCCTGTCATGTCATATCACATAAAGTACATTGTTTAGTATCTGAACGAAATGTGGGGTCTTTTAGAATGAGATGAGTATGAGTTTGGTAGACATTCAACTACTATATGTTGAGATTAATTAACTTATGAATTGTGACATTATGATATACTGTTACTTGTTAGTAAAATTCCTCCTGAATGATCGGTTTGTCCACACTATACACTGCACTTATTGACACTTGCATTTTGTCACTTTGCTCTGCTTTTGGTATAACACACGTTCGCGGTTGTTGACTAGCGTCGCGCACATATATAGATATATACTTCTTGACTCTTACTTCCGCGCACATAAATAAGTGATACTTCTTCGCATATAGCTCGCGCACAGATATATATATATATATATATATATATATTACGACGCTCCCTTTCATCTAACACAATTATCTAATATTTGTAATGTTAGATGAAATGTTACTTACCCGTGATATTACTTTACCTGGGCGCCAGAACGAATCCCAGATACAAATGACACGGTTTCAGCTTAGCTCAGCGCATGGAGACACTCTTTCTCAGGATTCGTTCAGTGATTGTGGTTTTCAAGGGGAATCGTTACAAATAACACTTTAATATTTGCTTGATTATTTTTAATTAACGTTTTAATTAATTATTTTTAACTTGAGTAGGCTAATGGTAGGACTTATTTCTACCCTAACACTTATAATTACTGAGTGAGTGTGAAAAGTAACGATTAAGACGTTCAAACGACCTATGGCTCTTATCTGGTTTGATTAAGAGATTGCTATCTCCCAAACCAGTGCTAAAGAACAGGTCTGCAATAATTTGCACGTCCAATACTACACCCCACTTTCCATTCAACACTCCTATACTATGTTAGAGCTAATCTTATAATTAAATTACAAAGTGTGCAGTTCTTAGTGTCTTTTAAAAATTGTTTAATGTTTTGTTATTTGTTTAGTGCTTATTTCATTGATCAATGAATCTATTTCTTACTGTTTGTTGCGTTGACCGAAGATAGGAATCCGTAGAGCTCCTCCTTTTGATGGTTTTCACAGAAGAATTGATGTTGATCAATGCTGTAGAAGATGCCCTGGCAATTACAGATGCTGTAGCGTACTGTCGCACAGGTCCTTCACGGCTGATGATTAATAAATTAATAAATTATTTAATTAAAGTTGTTTTACGCAGCGAGAGTTGTTGAACGGTATTAGTTCGTCTTCACTGCGGACTACTTCTCGAATTAGATCTTAATTATGATTGATTAATTATAATCTTAATCGTGATTGAAAAAATTTCTGTACGTTATTTATACACGACTAGCGCATTGAAGATCCTAACGAAGAGTGATGCTACCCCTCGCTTTGAGTTGGCGTCAGTTTTAAATACGGGATGCTGATTGGTTGTTCCAATAAATCATGCGTTTTTCCAGTTTCGACAATCTCGAACAGGTCGAGCAAACACCCCGTGACAGGTTTCAAACTGCAGAGAATTTCTAGTTAAAATCGTACTTCCTGTGTTTGCAAATCGATTGATTACAGGTATTTGCAAACGTGTTTTCAAAGATCTGACCACAGAATATTGTTGTTTAGGTCTTTATCTGTGTGTGTGTGTGAAAACACCTAATTCCTACGTAGCATAATTCTCTCGTTATTCCTTTTGGCGTACGTCTTCCGTATAACTTCGTCAATTGTTAATTATATTAACTGAGATTGCGGCTACTTATAAAGCTTCACTTGCTGAATACAATGCTGTTTTCAGAATTGCCGTATATTTATTAGTTTTTAAGTTATCACAGGTTGAACTGATAATTTGTATTGAGTAAAATTTCATGTTCGTACCCGTATCGGATATCGCTGTGACGTGGTTAGAGTGATATGGCTGCGATTGTACGCTCTTCTCTCTTGCTTACGCTGCTCTACTCCCTCCTTCAGACACTTTCATATAACGCTCAGTTAGGACGCTAATATGAATCGTTATTATATATATATATATATATATATATATATATACATATAGTGATACTCACACGGCTTTCGCGATAGTTTATTTAATTCTTTACTTATACTCCATTATAACGCTCCTCTATACACTATTTACACGTTTGGCGTTAACGCTGCCGTTCTAGTTACATTGATTTAATAATTAAGTTATTCTGCGGAGCGACATAGATTCTCCGTTGTCTATGACAACATTTAACTTGCGACTCCTTCTTTTTCCCTTCAACTATTCTCTTTTTATAGGCCTCGCGTAGATACCTTCTTTCATGTCGTAGTTGGATCCATTTCCATTGGTTCTAGTTTGACTTTTTCCCCGGTACATTTGAATGTACCCAGTCATACGTCGCTATTTTTTCGCGCGCTGTACTGACGCTTTTTTCGATTGGGTGGTTGGCCGCTGGCGCACTTCTTCACCGCGTGGCAGTTTAACTTGTTAGAAAACGCTACTTTCTAAAATTCGCACCTTACATTGGGGTGTTGGGCTATTGTCTTTTGGAGGTCACTGCCTCTCCTTTCTAACGGGACTTGCGCGTTGTTTGCAGTTTTGTACATACAAAGCGTTTTATGTGTTTATGACATGCAGGGTGCGGACGTACATTGTATTGGGCGTCGCCAGTGTGTCGACGCGTTTGGCCTCGCCCCTGTCTCCCTATTACAGTTTTATCGCTCTATTCAATCTTAATAATTTAACAAAATTTTATTAATCAATTACTACTACTATTTTGTCCATTAATTATGACTGTACATGATATGGGATTAATTAATAACTTGTAAAGTTATGTTGCAGTGTTGAAAATGTTTACGTGGATAAGGCATTTAGGTCATGTTAAGTACACATATTCCCAATATTGCCTAATTATGTTTGTTTCTATATTTCAGAATAATTAGTAGAGAAATAGAAAATATAGTAATCCAGTATTTTTACAGGTATATTTTTATTGCCAACAATAGATTAATAAATTAGTTCACTTATCGTAAATTCTTCCCCTTCAAAACCGGAGAAATCACAGGTCCGGAAAATAAAATACACATCGTATTCTCAGCTAGTCACATACGTTCTTATCGTCTCATTAAACTGCGTTGGTCATATTGGGCCTATCTTACAAGTCGAATACGTAAGGCAGTACAGAGTTGCAATTCTGTAGGACGGAAAAGTGGAGAGGATAACCTTTAATTACGTGGAACCGTAGTGTAGAACAAATGACGGGGACTTTTGGGTTTATGTTTTAAAACAGGAAGACAAACCAAACCGCTGTTTCAGCAATTCTGGTACAAATTCGAAACAATAATTGAGTCTGAACGTTTGTTTATTTCTTATGGCACGAAGTACGGAAGTAAAAGGAATATAATTTAGGACTTGAATTTAAAGCACTCACAGATATACGGCAGGAACTGAATATTATCAGTATACTCGACAGGATCGCCCAGCATCGGCTCAACTGGTGGGAACATCTTTGCCGAATGAATGACTGCCGCATCCCCAAACAACTATGGAACTATAAGCCGAGGGGACAGAGAGGTGTGGCACGTCCGAGGAAGCGCTGGAGTGACCCAGCTGTAATCTTTACCTATTTGAGACCGGAACAAACCATCCTTGGTTTAATGCTTGAAGATGATGATGATGATGATGATGAATTCGAATGGGGAATGGGGAATGAATCCATGATGGGGTGATGGGGTAATATTTGTGGACAAAAAGCGGATGAAATGATGAGCATCGCGCTAGTCTTTGGAGCTGTCGATAATTGTTCATGGGTCCCCAACGTCAGAGTGATAAGTGACGTTAGTTGTTTCCTACCAGTTTGTTACAGACGCGTGTGAACATTCTATACATTTCCCATGACAATGACAATTACAGTGACTCTTACACCATTATAGTAATAATAAAAGGAACATGGGCTATATACTGCACATTAAGTAAATTTTCTTTGAATATAGAAAGTGTCGGATCGCACTCACATGCATACGTCTTTTTCCTACGGTTGCATACATTTTGTTCTTAATTATGTAATTAATTTTAATTATTTTTGAACGCATACAATAATATAATATCTTACCGGGAGTCTCGTAAGTTTCAGCCAGCCATAATAGTTGAAGAAAAACTACGCAGTAAACTATTCGGAGACCAGAGTCGATGTTTCTCGGAGTCGGACGGTGAATTGAATACAGCTGTTACAGTCCGAGCAAGCCGACCCTTCCTACGAGTTGCGCGCGCAGCCTTAACGGTTTCGTACAAAGTTCAGTACACCCGCCCTTTGCTCTCGCGTTATATTACCATTAAATATTCCACAATTTTCGACGGCCGGAATTTGCGCCGGCACAGTAGGAAGTTGGTCAATATTGTTTCAACGATGAAACAAGCGAGGAAATGATGAGCATCGCGCTAGTCTTTGGAGCTGTCGATAATTGTTCATGGGTCCCCAACGTCAGAGTGATAAGTGACGTTAGTTGTTTCCTACCAGTTTGTTACAGACGCGTGTGAAATAGCTATCTAAGTTGAGGAGTAGGAAGTTGGTCAATATTGTTTCAACGATGAAACAAGCGAGGAAATGATGAGCATCGCGCTAGTCTTTGGAGCTGTCGATAATTGTTCATGGGTCCCCAACGTCAGAGTGATAAGTGACGTTAGTTGTTTCCTACCAGTTTGTTACAGACGCGTGTGAAATAGCTATCTAAGTTGAGGAGTAGGAAGTTGGTCAATATTGTTTCAACGATGAAACAAGCGAGGAAATGATGAGCATCGCGCTAGTCTTTGGAGCTGTCGATAATTGTTCATGGGTCCCCAACGTCAGAGTGATAAGTGACGTTAGTTGTTTCCTACCAGTTTGTTACAGACGCGTGTGAAATAGCTATCTAAGTTGAGGAGTAGGAAGTTGGTCAATATTGTTTCAACGATGAAAAAAGCGAAGAAATATTAGTTCCGTTCCTTGGTAACTACAAACTGTTGGCCAACGGGACGCAAATAGCGGCAATAATTCACAGTAATACCGAGTGTCTTCGGGAAATATACTTAGGTCCTAATATACAATATCTGTATGATACACAGCAATACAGAATGTGTGAACCATTTTCGTACGTAGTGGCCACATGACGATACGAGTGATAAAAATGATAAAACATAGTGCTACGAAATTGTGTAAAAGTCAGCAGGTGCAGTCTCGGCTAGCCGATCAGACCTCTGTCAAGGTCGTGTACTACCTTCTAAGTACCTTCTAGACTGGTCGAGAGTAATTGTAACAACGTAACTTATGTTGGCAAGCCGCCAAAAGAATGGAAAATTATTCTGGAACCTACAAAAGCAACAGCGGCCGGCTTAAAAGTTAGTCACACCTGGCGAGATTGTGGAGTCTGGATCAAGTGATTGTGGAAAGTGATTAGGTTACTGTGTTATAACTAGTGGCGAAGCGTCAGGGGAGACAAGGTAGACAGTGTCTCCCCAAATAATTTATTCGTAAAATAATTATGCATTAAGTTGCATGAGTTACTCAGAAAGTTATAAAACTAATGTAAGAAGTTAAATATCATGCGACATGACGCGAGTGTGACCCATGGAACCTTGCTGTACGATCCAATTGTACGCGGAGTATCAGGGTAGACGTTACTTAAAATGTCTTTTTAACAGTGCTGGAGGTGAGGAGGGCATCGATGGACGACAACGAGAAAGGCTCTGCGAGCGAAGCATAAAAATGTCTCCCGTACATCACATCAGAGACACGTCTCCCCCACACTAAATTGTCGCCTGGCCGCCTGTGTTTCATTGTGCTTGCGTAGGGAATACCCTATTTGTTGTTGTTGGGTTTACAAATTATTTTAATTTTTTTATGTAGTTGTATACACTAAGAAGTGTGTAATCATTTACATACTAATTATTTAATAATACTTATTTTTAAGTGTCGTCATTTAAGTCCTCTAAGGATACTGTTTAATTGGTTTAAAAGACCAAAACGGATACACTTAATACCAGTTCTAAGGCAGAAGTATTTGATACAAACTCTGACAACTTTGATTCATTAGAATTTTTGTTAAAATACTAAATCAGTACGTTGCATTTAGAGCAAAAGGTACCGCTAACGTCAAAAATATCTCGGGCGTCTTTAGATTTGTCGCAGAAGGATGGAAAAGCTGTCAGACAATTTCAGAAACTTTGGTACAGTAAATATAGGTGGCTCTCTGGTTGTAAGCGAAACAATATTCTGCACTGCTATTACTATTTGATGTTTAATGGAGAGGAACCATGGAGCAAAGTTGAATATGGCACTATAAAAAAATTTTAAAGTTAAACCCGCTAAACATGCTGGTAGCAAAACTCATGTGAAAGATTCTGAGATGTTTCACATGCTAGGGCGTAACAGAATTGAAATTGTTTGTCCAAAACACCTAGAATTCAAGTAGTAGGCCTACAGGACAATGAAAATGTAGCACGAAATCGAAGGATAGTAGGAAGTTTGGTAGGTGTTGTTTGTTATTTAGGGAGACAAGAGTTAGCTTTTATGAGTCTTAAGGAAAATGAGCAATCTATCAATAAGGGCAATTATTTAGAAACTTTAAATTTACTGGCAACGGAAGAATCTGTGGTGAAAGAACATACACAGAGTGATTAAAAATTGCTCGGCAATCTCTCCGGAACTGATTCTATAACTAGAAATAAGAACAAATGAGACACGGTGTGTATAGATCTTATTTACAAGAAAATCTGAAACGTTTGAGTAATCCGGATTTGTCACCATTACAAAATGTGAATAAAATTAATGTTTTTCTGGCAATATTTTCTAATTAAGATTCATAAACGACACCAATAACAATACGATAACTTTTTCTTGATATTTAGGCTAAATTATATAAAAATGCGTGTGATTCAGACAGTCACTTAGCTATTATCTGATAGAGGTAGCATTAACTCTATTTACCATAGTTTTACTGGTTCATTAAGAACGTCAACAATCTTAGTAAAGAGGTTGCTTTTGGCTGGTAATTATTGGATGTTATTATTTTCCTTCATTCTAGTTATGTGTAGTTAGTTACGATGCATAAATTCCTCAATAACAATTAAACCATTAATTTTATAAATTATAATTTGCTTTATACAAAATTCGAAAGCTAACGAGTGGATATATCACCAGTACCTACAAAATAATTATACTGAGTAGATAACAGTTTGTATTTTTTAGTAGGTTAGTTTAGATAATGGATAATAAATAACTTATCATAGTTAGTAGATAAAAATTGATTTGGAAATATTAAAAACAGTATGCTTGTTGTGACTAACTAAATAATTATCCACAATCTGTTAACCAACCTTTTTCCCGCAGCAGAGTAGTTCGTCTGTGATTAATCATTCTTGTATTTATTTGACTTGGTAACATTTTGGTCGTTTGTGTATATAGCAAGTATTGGATAGTTGTATGACTAATAAAATTATTTTTAAACGAGCGAAGCGAGTGTTCAGTTTTAACTCGACCGTTTGTCATTTCTTTGTCTGTCTGTTAGGGGTAGCCTATGTCTCACGACAACTTTTGAACGCATCAACCTAAAAGTTGGCATGTGTGTCCATACGGTTTAATCTACAGAACCGTCTTGTTTTTGAGATTGATCCCACAAAAAATAGGGGGTAGGAGGCAAAAATGAATAGGGTCAAAATTGTGAAAAAAAAACTGCAAGAGTCCACGTGGGATATCAAGAAAAGCTTAATGACAATCTCAAAAGCTTAAAATAAAAATATATCAAAAACTGTGAAATCCAGCAAGGTGTCACACTAAAAGGAATTGTAACCCAAATCAGAATGTTTCAAATTTTGAATGTTTATTGTATGATTCTGTGCTCTACATTAGTTGTGGCTTTTTCTTGGCCAAATCATATTAGAACAAAGATTGTCATACAGGACTCGCCAATATTAGAACAGGTACCAGATTTCAAGTATATCTAGGGTGCAGCATCACATACCAAGATGATAAGGAGATTGAAAGCAAAACTAGCCTCTTCCAGTCTTCCTTGTGGATGTATCCTTTAAAGAAGAAAATAAGGAAAGAGACCCAATTGAAATATTATAATGTAATGCCCATACCTCAACTACTGTATGGTAGTGAGACTTGGATTAGAAAGGCCAAAGATATATCTAGAATATAAGGAGCGGAGATGACGTTCTTGAGGGCTGTAAGTGGTTGTACCAGGAGAGATCTTATCAGAAATGATCATATAAGAATAGAGCTAGGCATAGCTGATAGCTTAAATGAGAAAATCTCCCGGTACAAAACGGAGTGGCGGTTACACGTAGAGAGAATGGATCCAACTAGATTTTCAAGAAGAGCCCTTGACTATCATCCAAGGGGGAAGAGAAGTGTGGGAAGACTCCGGAAACGATGGTTGGATAAATTCCATTGAGACTGGAACAGGGTACTAGCCTAAGCCGTAAGCCGACGACGATGACATTTGTTTAATTACTCAAGAAATGGTAGGGTAATCGTTTTTTTAATTATTCCCATAATTGAAAAATTGTTTAATATAGAAATGTATGTATTAATACATTAGCATTGTTGAAAACAGTAAGTGAGTTCTACAGCTCAAAAACCGCACTAGTAATTAAAATGTAAATAAATGAAAATTGTAAGTTTCGCTTTCTCTGGTGTTCGATAATTTATTCTGCTGTTTAAAATCACGATACATGTGGTGTCCTAAAAATATATGTCGAAGCAAAGCACGAGAAAGATTTTTAGTAGGCGAGAAGGCGATTGTGTTTTATGGTGGGAAGCAATGACTGATAACAAAAGGAAAAGATAACGAAGAAGAATGAGTCTAGAATAGGTCAGTATGGATGAGCTCTCGCGGTCTGCTGTCGATATTATATTCTGACACAGCGCGCGCGCCCGAGTTGAACGAAGCAATTTCCTAAACTGAGACGCTACAAAATTAGCGTCCATCTCCATACAAATGCGTACCCAACGTCTAATATTTAATGTAGCGTTATTTAGCGTGAGCCATTACCGCTGCATCCAGCTACTGTAGTTGCAGACGAACGGGTTAATTGTGTACGTGCAAATATGCGGTCAAGCGCGCCCGCGCCACGCGCCCACTGCAGAAATTTATTACTGTTGAAACAGGCCGTTCGAGGCAAATCGGAATTAGTTCTGTCTCAGTGTTGTATAAGTTTCAGATTGTTGTTTGGAGTTGAAAGAGAATATGAATAAATAAAGTTTCATTCAACGAAAAAAATGATCTGCTGAGAAAAAATGGGATTTGCTTTATATAGGAACAGCTTATCTACTGTCTGAACTCTTCTCCTTTTTTCCGAATTAAATAGACCTTTGCGTCTATCGACATCTTCAAGTGTCAACAGTAAAAAAGGTCTGACATCTTCCGTAGATATCATCATCATCATCATCATCCTCAAGGTTTAAACCAAGAATGGTTTGTTCCGGTCTCAAATAGTCAAATATTACAGTTGGTCACTCCAGCGCTTCCTCGGACGTCCCACACCTCTCCGTCCCCTCGGCTTATAGTTCCCATAGTTGTTTGAGGATGCGACAGTCATCCATTCGGCAAAGATGTTCCCACCAATTCAGTCGATACTGGGCTATCCTGTCGAGTATACTCATAACATTCAGTTCCTGTCGTATATCTGTGTTTCTTATATGATCATGGAGAGTATACCCTGCCACGAGCCTGAGAAATCTCATTTCAGCCGCTTGGATGCGACAGGGCTGGCCTTTCGTTAAAGTCCAATTCTCAGACCCATAAAGAAGTGTGGGAAGAGCCATCACTTTGTAGAATTTCAGGCGTGTTCCTTTACTTGCTGACTTAAGGGTTTGCCTGATGGTCCCGCACATAAGGTTGAACCTATGCAACTTGTTCCCCACGTCGTTGCTGCATTATAAGACACACTGAAGCCCAGGTATTCAAAACTGCTAACTTGTTCCAGGACAGTCCCGTCTATAACAATTTTTGCCCGTACGGGATCAGTTCCACAAAAAGCCATCACCTTGGTTTTAATTGTGGATATCTGCAATCCAGAGTCTTTTCAGATTCCATTTAACAAATGTATACCCATCTGCAATCTGTTTTCAGAGTCTGATAGAATAGCCTGATCGTCCGCAAACAACAAAGTGTCAATTGTAGAGTGATCAATCATAAAATGGTCTGGAAGACACATCTACCAGTTTTGTATGACATCGTCAATACATAAATTAAAAAGGGAAGGTGATAATGGACACCCTTGTCGTACTCCACAATTGATCGGGACAACTCCAGGAGCTGTTCTCGGTCTCCCTGTTTCTATTAAGATTTTATTCTCCATATACAGACTCTGTATTGCTCTAATTAGATGTTGTGGGATCCCTTCCTTTGCCATTACTGCCCATAGTTTGCTCCGATTCACTCTGTCAAAAGCCTTCTCGAAGTCGATGAAAGCGATGTATGTGGGTAGCTGACACTCTCTACGATTTTCATTGAGATGGGCTATTGTAAATATACAATCTAAACATGATCTGCCCTTCCTGAGACCTTCTGGGGCTCTGAAAGTATTGTCTCCGTTATCGCATTCAGCCGTGTTCTTAATATAGATGCATATAATTTATATGAAGTATTAAGAAGGCTGACTCCTCTGTAGTTCCTGCAGTCATTACGATCACCTTTTTTGAATATGGGAATTACCTTTGCAATCCGCCAATCGTCAGGAACATGACCAATGGTCCAGCATAGATTAATGAATTGCAGCAAACGATCATGCAGCAAGGCTGGTGCACACTTTATAAGCTCCACGTTCAGCCCATCAGTACCTGGTGAGTTTCTATTCTTACAGCAGTGTAGAGCAGCTAACAATTCATCCATTGTTATTGGGTCCACACAATCACTGATATCAGCAAAGCTTGTTTCTTCCAGTTGATCCTGGGTCCATAGTTGCTCATAGTATTCAAGCCATTGTTGTTCTGAGATATTACTGACCTTCAGGTTATCCCTTTCCGTTCCATTTAAATGCCTTAATATTTTGTAAGCTTTGTCCTGCCTGCCATGTACATCGTGTCCTATATCACTTACTATTTATCCCATGAACTTCGCTTGATTCTCCTGGCAATGGCACAGCAGCGCTTATATCCACACCCAGTGTTTAAGGTTAGATGTTTCACGTTGCCTGCTTTTTAGCATCTATTGCCGTAGATGTCTCTAACTTATCCAATTCAATGTCGTTTCGTTTTATTTTTCATATCCCAGATAATTAAATGTATTTTGTCACTGCTACAAATGTTATGACAAATTTTACTGTTAACCTTCTAGATATGTTCACCTGTAAATGTCGTAGTTTTTGATTTTGGTTGCAGAGATCTTTATCCCATAATTTTTAAAGATGCTAAATGAAAATCGTTTCTTCATGTCTCTTCTGCTTCTTTGTTATTAAGTTATCGCCCATACACAGCAAGGAATCGTTACCTTTATCTTATGTTCCTGAGTAGACGTTTGCTTTTCTTCCCCTCCTCCTCTTGCTCTCGTCGTCGTCGTCTTCTTCTTCTTCTTCTTCTTCTTCTTCTTCTTCTTCTTCTTCTTCTTCTTCTTCTTCTTCTTCTTCTTCTTCTTCTTCTTCTTCTTCTTCATATGGTTTCCTATAGTCTTTTTGTCCAATACGCTTATATTGCCAAACTTCCTTAGGCAACCTACCATCTGGTATCCTATTCAGATGGGCAATCCATTTCACTTATTTTTCTGCAATACGATCTTGGATATTAAAAACGTTCACCTCTTTGAGAATGTCTTCATTGCAGAGTTTATCTTTTCATGTGCATCCTTTAACACATTTCCGAAGCCCGTATCAGCAAACGTTTTCGACTTTTGCTTTAATGTCCGAAATATGTCGTCCATGTACATATTAAAAATTATCGATGAAATGGGGTATGACGCCTTTGTGAAGGACCGGTCGTGTTGTGCCTTTATCAGAGAGAGTCGGCGAAGATTTTTTCAATGAATACTCAGGCTACTAAAAAATTAATACAATGAAAATGATTATTTTCTGTACTCGAATACGTATAAGACTGTAGTGAATGCTTTTTTATACATACAAAGTGACGGATGTACGCAAAATTTTGAAATGTCCAAAACATAACACTATATTCTCTTTAATTTGATACTGCACTTTAATTTTTGCGATTTTATCAAAATATTCACCTTTAGATCCTGACGTCCAAAAATTTTGCAATTTTTTAAAATGAACATTATATTCAGACTATGGTTAAAATTGCCTTTAATTTGATACCCCACATAGGCTTTTGAGATTTTTTAATAATTTTTCCCCGTCCCCATATGTTTTGTAGTCTCAAAAATATTATTATTCTGTAGAATAACGTGCCAATTCTGTAGTAGTAAGCGTGACAAGTTTTACGAAAATCGGTTTGATGCGTTCGAAACTTACGGTGAGACATACCGCAAATAGTGCCAGACCGCCGAGATAAAACAGTTGTTAAATTTTGTAGGCTATATATTTTAATCAAAGGTCTGTCACGATTAATTTGATTCTGTGTTAAGCCCGCTAATCCGGAGTGTTTTGTACTCTGACAACAGACAATTGTTATGTAAGAACGAAGCATCTCTTAAGCCTCGGTTACACTATGCTACTTCACTCGTGTAGCGGCTACTAGGTAGCTGGTAGCAGCCAGTAGCCCTCGCCGGCGAGTGATGTAAGAACGAAGCATCTCTTAAGCCTCGGTTACACTATGCTACTTCACTCGTGTAGCGGCTACTAGGTAGCTAGTGAGACATAGCTGGTAGCAGCCAGTAGCCCTCGCCGGCGAGTGATGTAAGAACGAAGCATCTCTTAAGCCTCGGTTACACTATGCTACTTCACTCGTGTAGTGGCTACTAGGTAGCTGGTGAGACATAGCTGGTAGCAGCCAGTAGCCCTCGCCGGCGAGTGGTATAAGAACGAAGCATCTCTTAAGCCTCGGTTACATTATGCTACTTCACTCGTGTAGCGACTACTAGGTTGCTGGTGAGACATAGCTGGTAGCAGCCAGTAGCCCTCGCCGGCGAGCGATGTAAGAACGAAGTCTTTCTTAAGCCTCGGTTACACTATGCTACTTCACTCGTGTAGCGGCTACTAGGTAGTTGGTAGCAGCCAGTAGCCCTCGCCGGCGAGTGATGTAAGAACGAAGCATCTCTTAAGCCTCGGTTACACTATGCTACTTCACTCGTGCAGGTAAACTACCCCTTTCCCTTAACCGATCTTCACCAAAAACAATCTAAAAAATTCTACACATAGACACACACACTTTTCGAAAAATTTCTTTTTCATGTTTTGTAGTACAATCAGAATCTGCCGTTATCTCGAACATGATTTTTTTCGCCATGACCATACTTCCATTTCCTTATGGAACATGGAAGTAAACAATCTGAAAAGTGTCGTGTCGGGACGGAAGATGTATACAAAGTAAATTTAGGTTTTGGTGACGGTAAATCTAGCAACTGCTAACCGCATGATGTTAAGGTACGATTGGGGGTCCTCAATTGCCACCTCTCTTATTAGTGTTGCTGACGCACCCAGTTTATCCCTTCCATCTGTCCATTACCGAAACCACGTGCATTTCTTTTTGTTGCTTATGTTACTCAGCAACTCCTTACAAAGCTCTCTAAAACCAATCAGCAACAGGCGTCTCAATGCCTCACGTCGCATACCCACAGACGGCATTTTCCACAATACTTTTTAACCTCAAACCAATCTGCGCAACCACGAACTTCGCTGTACTAGCCGCTACTAAATGGCGGCTACCTAAAAACAGTGTGTCATAGAAATAGCCAGAAAATCCAGTAGCAGATAGTGGAGTAGCATAGTGTGACTCAGGCTTTACAAGAGATCTCCGGTATCGGAGGCGATTACGATCACAGTTAGCTCGGTTGTATGTAAAAACAGTAGCGAGAACACACGAATCGATTGCCTGATGCAGAAAAAGGCACTTTATTGGCTGAAAATATATTTTAACAAGGAATACAAGATTCTCAGTACGGCTGTGTGTGTGTGTGTGTGTGTGTGTGTGTGTGTGTGTGTGTGTGTGTGTGTGTGTGTGTGTGTGTGTGTGTGTGTGTGTGTGTGTGTGTGTGTGTGTGTGTGTGTGTGTGTGTGTGTGTGTGTGTGTGTGTGTGTGTGTGTGTGTGTGTGTGTGTGTGTGTGTGTGTGTGTGTGTGAAGCGCATTTAGTAAAACAATTTATTACAATAAAATGAGCAGTGTAGCGATAATATCTAGCAGCAAGTGACTCGAGTGTCGCGCGATCTGCCAACATCCTACCACTCACTACTCACAGTGCTACCTACTCATGTTACCTGCTGTACCTCTCTCGCACTACTCACAGTGCTACCTACTCACGTTACCTGCTGTACCTCTCTCGCTTCCCGGTACACACGGTGTCCGTGATTATGTTTATATCGTTTTATCTCTGTAATCATCAATCGTCCTTACACAGATTTTGTAATTAAGTGCAGAGGTGTTATCGAGCGCGTGTCAGCAGTCGTAGTAACGGTATTACATGTATGATATGTATCTCAGTCCTTGACTACCGTCTCGACTTGTTAATAAAAGTTTAATTTATTCGTTTGATTCTTGGTCTGTGAGCAGTTATGTTCTTTGCTTTGTAGTGACAGTGAGTCTTCGCTTTACGTTGCCCCGGCTCACGACATGTCCCTAGTACATCGTATGTCTGTATACGGTACATCAGTCGTCGTATTACGCCGGGTATAGTAGCCTCAATCAAAACGTTACCAGCGGAGCGCTTTGATCTGATAATGAGTTGTTAACAGTGGCGTGTCTAGAATTTGGTCTTAGCGGGGGGGGGGGTCCGGCCGAGTCGGCATCATACAAAAGAAAAGCAAGTTAAGACTGATCAACATTACTATGTTTAAAGCAGCTGAAAAACGTGTTTTAATATCTGAAAACAACGTCATTAAAGTAACCCCGGTAATCTATAGGCCTGTAATAAATATCTAGGGGGGGGTCTACGTTTGTCCGCGATAATCTCAGAATCTACTGAACCGATTTCAATGAAACGTTGCACGCTGATAGCAGGTACCCAACGGAAGGTTTTCCACTTTATTTGATAACGATAGGTTAAAAAGAACCGAAGTTATTGCAAAGAAACTCATTTTTTTAAACCCGCGGCTTCGATCGCGAATATTTGTATATGATTGTTGTGGTAACTGTCGAGTTGGTAAATTGCTAATGGTGCATCTATATTAATAATATTCTTATATTGTAAGTTATGAATATCCAAAAAGTGCGAAGCAATAGATCCATCATTCATGTTTCCTCGATACGTAAAATCAAAATTTGATAATTTAGTAGATATTTACAAACATGCAGTAACACAATTAGATGAAATGTTTATTCGTATAGAATAATACAAATAGTGTATACATAAGTATATTGATATCAGTTAGTCCATTTGAATATTTACATTTTAGTAGGGATATGGAATTCTTATCAGCATATGGAATTCATATAAACAATACAATAATTCATTGTTTGATTATATTGTAACATTGATTATATAGTACACGTTGATTCTGACAAACCATACTCTTCAACATTTGAATATTCAGTAGGCCTATGTGCAGTAGGAATAATTAATTGTCGAGAATTATACTTAACCTACTTCATCGAGAATTATGCGATGAGCGTCAGTGATGTAGTATCAGTGCCTTTTATCGTTAATTTTACGTCATCGGTAAGTAATATGTGCAATATGTATTGTATTGTATAAATTATTAATTGCCCCCTAGAGATTTATTAGTATAGATCAAATAAATACATTTCCCTTTTTTAGCTTTGCAATGCCAAAAAGACGATCATGTTTAGGAAGATCTACTTCTGCTGCGGAAAGAAAGAGGCGTCTTAGAGCATCTGAAAATGACGTCGAAGGAGTCGAATTGCAATCAGCTCCTGGAAATTCTTCAGAAAGATCTGGATTAGTAGAAGTCTCACGGGTTGAAAGTCCTAGGATTCGTGAAAATAGATTATCAGCACAAAGACGCAGGCAAGCGACTCTCAGGTCACGAGGCACTACTTTACGATGAAATGCAAAATTAAATAGTGGTTTCAATTATAATCCAGTCATTAACTACGCGAATGAAACAGATATCGGGTTACCGAGTATGGTCTGCCCTCATTGCAAAGCTTTAAAGTGGAAAAATGAATCACATGGATTATGTTGCTCTGCAGGAAAAATGCGATTAGATCCCATACTTCCTTCTCCAGAACCGTTAAAATCGTTATTAAATGGAGAACATCTTTTATCGAAAAATTTTTTGAATGCATTAGGATCCTACAATTCAGCTTTTCAATTTACATCATTCGGAGCCAATGAAATAGTCGAAGGGAGCTTCATGCCTACTTTCAAAATTCAAGGGCAAGTATATCACCTCATGGGATCATTACTCCCCACACAAAACGAAGTACCAAAATTTCTATAGCTGTATTTCATAGGTGATTATTTACAGCAATCTGAAACAAGAATGGATCATATTCGTAACTTGGATAAGCCATTAGTAACAGAACTTCAAAATTTACTTCACGCAATCAACCTATCTGTTAGTGAACTGAAAAGTGCGTTTGAATTTGTGAATAATAATCAGTACAATATTGTGATTCATGCTGATCGAACAGAAAATAATGAAGAGCACAGGGGTCGCTACAATGCACCGACAACTAATGAGGTGGCAGTAGTTTTAGTTAACCAGGAATGCGATAAACTACATAAATAATAATCCGTGCGAGGGATCATACGCTACATCGAATTGCAGAAACACATCGAGCTTATGATGCTTTACAATACCCTTTAATGTTTTGCAGAGGAGAAGATGGTTATCATTTTACATTAAAATTAGTCGATCTGACTGGGTTACAAACTACTAACTCGACAGTTACCACAACAATCATATACAAATATTCGCGTACGAAGCCGCGGGTACAGTACCTGCTAGTAACACAATAAAAATACACGTTACTGAAACATTGTTTAGAAGATGCTGACTGAATTGCTTTTTATAGATTTCATATTTTAAACGTATACGCAAATGCTGTGCAATAAACTTGTTTTTGTATTTAAAAAAGAGCTGCTAGCTGAAAACACAAATAAAGAGCCTAAAAAATAAGACATTAATTAATTTCGCCAACTTTTTTCGTCCTCCTGGGGGGCTCCGGTCCCCCCCCCCCGTAAATACGCCCCGGGCTGTTAGAACGGTAGGACTGCTACTAAATAATCCGAAGGAAGTTTAGTGCACTGGTAGGCCTTTACAGCGACATACTGCAATCTTCACCCAAGAAACTACAAAGTTCAGATGACGTTATTAGCCTCATCTGATCAGCTGATGCCTGCGTCGATTTGCTTATGTAAATTTAATTTTAATTGAGGTTTTCTTTGTAAAAGTTTGATGTTTGTTGTTTTTTAAGAGATATGTATAGGCCTATACGTCTAGTATGTGTTTGTCATTGCTTGTATTTTTATTTACTTGTTTAATGTAAGCGGTTGACAGTCTCTGTCTTCGAACCCTATTTTTCTACAAGTACTTTTACATTACTGTAAAAATAGTTTACACTTTAAAAATTCTCTGTCTCTGTTTACATTTAATTAAATAGATTCTCTGTCTCTGTCTCTCTCTCTCTCTCTCTCTCTCTCTCTCTCTCTCTCTCTCTCTCTCTCTCTCTCCATGGCTTGGGTTAACTTCCCGTAAGCTGGTTGGCACGTTACTCAATATTCGTCCTTCTTCTTCAGTGAACTCTGTCATCTCCTTAATTGTCTGTCTCGTATATTCCAAACGAGCCTTTCGGCTGCGTTTTTTCTTTTTATTTTCCTTCATATATTACTTTTTCGTTGTAGCAAATTCTGGCCTGTTGTGTCCTTCGAATGTTTTAGGGAACTTCTGTTCTCTTGAATTTTCTGGAAACGTTAACATTCGTAGGCTTCTGTCGTCAACCTATCTTAAGCATTCTTGTATAGCATCACTTTTTGAAAGTTAGGAGGCTTTCGCTTTGCTTCTTCCATCCTTCACGTTTCACTTCCACAGTAGACAGCTCTCTGCACACAACTCTTTAGTTAATGTGTCCTTACCTTGAAGCTGATGTTTCTCGTTAGCTGCCGTCATTAAGATCACATACGGGAGATTCAGAAATATTATGCATGTCATGAGTGTTTTCGTGTGTCTGTATAATAATAGAACTATTAGGTACATAGATATTGTTACGACTGTCTCCCTGATCAGTGGTAGGCCTACAGCGGTAGACAAAGCTTGCGATACAGAATTGGAATGTACTGGTGATGACACAGAAGAGGGGTGAACCGAAAGCGTGAAGGCGTAAACACTTGGAATTAATAAAAATATGTGGCGGATACACGGCGAATTAGAATCGTAGATGCTGAAAACTTCGCGGAGCGACATCTGTAGCTTAGCGGTAAAACTAAAATTTTTCGTGTGCTGCAAGATTTGTATTTTATGTGAACTCCTGTTAATTTCCAAAACTATCTATCAATTTATTCATTGTTTAGAAGCTGTTTAAAATTGACGTGTCATGCGTGTTTTGAAAAACGGACAAAATCAAACACCGTGGTGTGATTCTTTCTTAAAAATTGTTTAGCGCAAACGGAAATTCAGAACGAACTTGTAAATGTGTCAGGAAATGCTGCGACTTCAAAACCAACGGTTTGTAAATAGGCACTTGAGTTTAAACATGGTCGTACGAGCATTGAAGATGGTCCTTCCCCGCACTGGACGCCCAAAAAATGCAACAAATCCTGCTGTGGCAGCCATCTTGCACACCGCATTTTCACACCAAGTTCTTGAGTTAAAGTATGATGCACACGCTCATATGAGATGCCTATGATTTCAGCAACGTCATCCACTCCTCAATCAGCGGTCTTACAATACCCTGTGAAATTTCTTCATTAATGTCATTTTTTGTTGCACTTTTTGGACGCTCACTGCTGGGATCGCCTTCAGTGCTTGTACGACCACGTTTAAACTTGAGTGTGCCCCACTTACCGTTGTTTCTGAAGGCGCAGCGTCTCCTAACACATTTACAATTTCATTTTGATTTTCCATTGGCGCTAAAATGTTTTTAACAGAGAATTCATCTCAACACGATGTTTGATTTTGTGCATTTTAAAAACACGCGTGACAGGAAAATTTCAAATAGCTGGTAAAAAGTGAATAGATTGACAGATATATCTGGAAATTAACAGGTGTTTACGCGAATTATAGGCCTACGTCTTGCAGCACACGAAAGATTTTAGTTCTACCAATGAGTTATAGATGTCGCTCCGCGAACTTTTCAACTGACCCTCGTAATGGAGCAGCCGATATCCCGTTAATCTATTATGCTGTAGTAATAATAATAGTCAGCGAAAAGGGATTTTATGACCTCATCTGATTCTTTCCCTTCTTACATATAAGAATGTTTTCATTTTGAAATGGGCATGGCACTCAAGTCATCACATCACCACGATCTATTTCAGGCATTAGGCACTGATTATGTCTGTTCCGGCCTTACAGGCTCATTGCGTCCATCTCGCTTTTTGGGGTCCTGGATCTCTTTACCTCTTACTGTATACCATCGATGTATACTATATGGGTCGCGTGCTGACAGGCAAAGTGGACGGGAAAAAACGGTCCGAAGCACATACAGCTTCCCACATTATTGGTGGGCAATAAAGCGTTTGGCGCTAAGTTAACACGTGTATTAAACGAGTCATTCAGTCAGTAATGCACTTGTTTTGACACCTTACAATTATTACATTTGGGACAGTTCTACTGAAAATTTGTGCTTATGAAGATTTTATTATTATAAAATTTTTTTTTTCATTTTGCCTGACTGATAACAGATGACAATAACTTGAGCGTTTACACTCATTTACTGACTTTGTGTCAAGCGGAAAATTAATTAGAACGTCATCAGACGTTTTAAAGATTGCAAAATATATGTATAATTTATTGATTATATCTGACAGTAAACTTAATACAAAAAAAATGATTGAATCAGCTTCCAAAAACTTTGCCGGCACAGTGTTTAGAAAACATATTTCAAACAATGAGTTTTCTGAAGACAGCCATGAAGTGAAACTTATCAAATTAATAGGGACATCATTTTATAAAATCTTGTGCTATGATATTGCTAAGGAAAGAACCACTGCAGCTACCTTCTCTAAGCTTGGTGTCTGCCAAAAGTTAAATAAATTTGCATTATTCAGTAATGTTTAATGTAAACAATTTTTATACAGTTAATACGTAGCTAATTAAATAAAAAAAATGTAATGTAAATTAGCATTGCTAATTGAACACTTTAACGACCATGGCGAGCGTATACGCCAGCTTCTTTTACGCAATAAACATTTTAAAGTTTACGGCTCACGTCTTTTATTCTTTGTTTCCCTTATTCTTATCTTTATTCGTCTGGCTTCAATATTAAATGTTCATAAATAAAAACGCAGCAGAACTGTTTATGAACGCAACAGAACTTAGCGACAAACTGAAATAATGTGTCAGAACACTGAAATCTTACAGTGAAACAAATGTGTTTATTTTGGAAAAGAACTTATTAAAAACCTCCCACTTTGGAGTCATTAATTGTTAAAATGACATAGCTATACCATTTAACGCAACATATACTCCGCTAAAGCCACAAAAGCTATAACAAAGCAGAAAAGTCACACTTTGTACAGGTACAGTATATAGCATACGCAGTGTTCTTGCCCACCACTGGTGCAGCGGTCGGACCGAATTCAGTGAATGCAGCACGCGATCCATATAGTATACATCGATGCTGTATACTGCCAACCTTTTTATGGCGGTGTTATCATCTGGCCGCCTATACAAAAAGTCTTTTCATTTGGTGTGATACTCTGTTATTTTTTTCACTTAATGGAAACATACTCAATTCCTTCCTGATATCATCATTCCTCTTATCATCTCTTAATGTATACCCTCCCACTGAGCGCAAACATTTCATATCTCCAGCCTGGAAACGTACACAATCATTTTTTGTTAACGTCCAGACATCTCTACAACATAACAGAGTAGTAACAACCAATATTCTATAAAATTTCAATATTATAGATAACTAAAGATCATAGATATTATAATATACATATTATAATCAATTAAATATCACTATAGTATTGACGACTTGGAACACTAAGTTTTTTATAAGTAAAAACGTAAAGTTTTACCTTACAGCCTAAACCGACTTTCACAGCCGAAAGCCGGTTTAGGCTGTTAGGTAAAACTTTACGTTTTTACTTATAAAAAACTTAGTGTTCCGAGTCGTCAATACTATAGTGATATTTAGTTAAGTAACGGACACGTCATGGACAACGAAATCCAAGAAGATTATAATCAATATTATAGATATTATAGTAGACAATTAATTTTAATTAGTTAAACTGATGGTATAAATGGTCAAAGGAATTTAAAACGATAAGCTGACCGTGCAACATTATGAAATGTTGTCGGTAATAAGATAATTGCAGATAATCCAATAAGGAGTTGTGTGTTGTAACTGTATGCTGGAGCGCGCGCACGTTATGTTAGCCCACAACGTATTTACAATACAATGCACTCGAGTAACACAATACTTTGGCAAACGGAATGTCTCAATCTGTTATTATGTACTGTCCCGTACGTGTCTGTCCCACCAGATATTATTATTACCACTAGTAGATTATATCATCATTATATTATCTTGTAAGATGAAACTATATAATTATAGAGAGTATCGTGAGAGAGCAATGCAGCGCGCCGATTTCTGTGACAGGTTATCGATGTAGGGTAGGCTGTGTTTGTTTGTTGTTGCAACTGTTTATGTATGTTAATGAGGATGAGGTGGAGACCGGCCGCGGCCCGGCGTGTCGTCCCGCCGTAGACCGGATGCGAGGGGTGTGACTGATACGTCGCACCGACCGGAAGCGCAGATTTTTATTCACGACGACGATGGTGAAAAGCAGATAAAAGGAAAAAATCCGTTGGCCTGTTGTCACGCAATGTGTTCTACATAATGTAGGCTACAGTACATGTACGGTAAAGCTGACCCCCTTTCCTCCCCTTCCTCTACAGGTGGTGCGACAGCCCCACTTGCTGGATTTATGTAAATCTGAGTGTTTTTTGTTGTGCGTGTACTCTCAGCAGCGTATGTGTGTGTGCGCGCGCAAAACAGAGTAGGCCTATCGTGAATGGACGTCTGCAGTATAATATACTGCGTTATCTTTGTTATTATGTGGTTGAATGCCAATATCTTCTGTGACCTCTTCCAGAATTATTAGCAAATGTTTACATGTTTACTGCGTAAAAATGTTTACAACTATGCTGTTACGACGGTCTCACGGATCGTCGTGTTGTACGATGGAAACAGAATAACTGACACCACTGATTACAACTTTAATTTGAAACAAGAACAGTTAGAAATCAACAAAGGCGCTCTTATACAGAATAATTCAAGTTAAATACGACCGACACACAACAATGTAATGGCATTTTATTACAGTTTCGTAAAAGTAAACAAATTATATTAAATCCGCAAGCAGTGGCGTATCTAGAATTTGGCCTTGTGGTGGGGGTGGGGTCGCGTCGGCGTCATACAAAAAAAAAAAACAAATTATCACTAATCAACGCTAGTATCTTTAAAGTGGCTGACATCTGTCCCATTCGATTTACACGGTGTTCCGGGAGGAAATGACACTATTTCGGGAGATGATTCTACAGCTAAAAGTAAGAAAAACTGTCATATAATCCTAAAGCGCTTTGTTCACGAGTTGCGCAAGGTAAAAAAAGTTCCTATTTTTCTATTCCTAAAGTAAAGTAGTTCAATATGAAAATTCCTGAAACACAATTATGAGGAAAAGTAACGTTTCCGTATGTTGTTTAACCCGAAATATTCGAATAACGGAGTCCGGGAACTGTGTTACTAATAGTTTACAAGAAAATTGGAGCCGAAAAACATAATTTTCTACGTTCAGCACACAGTAATTTTTAAATTCATAATGTACGTAAGGCTTCTGAAACCGGATCAGTTGTCTACACCTACTCCAGAATGGAAGGAGAAGAATCATACAGCATCATATTAGCAGTATCATCGTATTAGGACAAGAATCGTATTAGCATTGTATATTGATAATAAATAAAGAAACGTTCCAATGAAATTTGTAGAGCAGTAGCGTGGCGTCCGTGTCACCGCTGCCGCCGGGGGCAACAGGACGAGCAATGGAGGAAAATAATATTAATTATATCACAGAATAAGTACTTTAGTTATTGAATAATTTCAAATGCGAACAATATTAGTAGGGAAACTTGAAGAAAAGCGCAGCATTGTTTTGGAACTGCTGGGCACTTGCACCGTCTTGTGTTGCCGGCTCATACATCAGCAATGTTTTACTGCGTGTGGTCATCGACCTCGTACTTGCTCTAACTGTACAAACTATGGAGAGGGGGGACACATTTGTCCGCCCGATGTGTTGCCGCTGTATAAACCAGCAAAACGCTCAGTTAGCAGCTGTGTTCGTTTTCGGAACTGACGTGCAGTAGATACTACGTACCTATTTGTGTTTTGTTCGTTTAGTCATGTGTTTCTCTGTTTATATTTATTATTTTTAATTCGATTATTCATGTCCTGATTTATACTGTGTAAATATAATGGAGTCATATCCCGTTGAACTGGGACCTTCTTCCTCTGCCAGCAAATGATAGAAATAAATCTAAAAAACAATTGGCTCTAAAAAGAACACTTTGTGCTACGTTAGGCCACGTTTCAGGTCTCCACAACCGGCAACAGCTGTTGTGAACCCACGCCACGCCACTGAAAATATTGTAGAGAGTTTAATTGTTGAACATATTTTTGTCAATAACGCCAGTAGAATCAAACACAGGATTGAGAAGTTCGACTTTAATTCAAACCAAAACCTGACAGAAAGTTGTACGATTCTAAATCCTAAAGTGTCATTTTCTTATTTACAAAAATTGTACATTTGACTGCTTTGAACAACGTGTTGGGATCACTGACTACTGCAGGAAATTAAACCGCCTAAATGATCTGGACATGACGCAGTATTGTTCTCGAAGTTGCTTGGCTCTTTGAATTGTGTTTATTTGTGTTTAAATGTTTCGTGGGTTAATTGGCGCAGATCGGTAGTATCGGTTACAAGGAGCGGCACAGAAAATCGGTTACGCAATACAAATCCGATTTGTATGATGACTTTGTTTAACGGCTTGAAGTGTAATTCAGGTTTGAGAAAGCGAGGGAAAGAGACGACGCTCCTCTCTCTGTCTCTGTCTGACGGAATCACTGGAAGTGTAAGGAGCGTCTTTGTGCCGGCATTGGGGTCACAGGTAATTGCTCTGCATGCAGGACTGTATCGTCTCCACATTATGGTCGACCTACTTTTAGTTTTGACAGTTGAGAAAAACAGTGTCGTATTACTAACATACACAGGAAGCCCTCGATTTCGCTACCTCCGTTTTAATTACTTTGAATTTTTTTTTTAAATAAATAAATAAACAACAAATTAAACAAAAGTCATTCAGTAAAAAAATTTGAAAAACAAATTAAAGAACTTTTAATATGAAGTGATATTTTATGAAATGATATATTCTACTTTACAGTGGCGTAATTTTATGAAATGATATATTCTACTTTACAGTGGCGTAATTTTATGAAATGATATATTCTACTTTACAGTGGCGTAACTAGGAGGAGGATGAGACTAGCTTGGTTGGCGTACCTTTTTTTTGTATCGGGCATCTAAGGATCACATGCCAATTTCAATTCTTTGTTCTTTTCTTTTTCTCCGATATTCTTTGATCTTTTCACTGTGTCTCTTCTTCCTGTCTTCAGTCCACTTTGAACCTGCGTTTTTCTCTCTCCTACCCTGGACTCCTTCCATTTTTAACACGTTTCCCCGAAAAACTTCTCTTTCAATTGCTTCTTCTGCGTGTATATTATTTTTTTCTAAATCCTTTTGGACTTCTTTAATCCAACTTGATGTTGACTTCTTTCCCCACAGATATTTGAAGATCTTCTTTGTTAACCTATTGTCGTCCATTCTATGTAAATGCCAAAAAAATAATAGTATTTTTTTCTCATTGTTTCTATACTTTGATATATTTCATCATTACTTCTTAATTTCCAATCTTCTGAAGGTTTTTGCGGGACTAATATTTTCCTAATAAAGGGCGTGCCCTTTATTTTATTAAGTTACAAGTACTGTAATTACTTTTATTTCTACATTTATACATTTGCCTTATTTTAGCACACACAGCGGGCTTAGAAATAGGCCTACGTTAATTGGTTGTGGAATTTTGCACAAATTTGTAATAGCTCGGGGGGGGGGGATTGATCCACTGAAACCCCCCCCGTAGTTACGCTATTGCTAGTTTAAACCGTTATTTATATATTAATTTTAACTGCTATTTAATAGGAAATGGTATTTTCTATCCGTACTTACAGTGTTGGAGGGGGAGGAGCGTTTGTTGTGACGAAGAGGCCGAAGACTGTCCCCAATACCACAACAAAAGCTTTTTGACTTGCGAGAAGACTGGAGGCGATAATGGATTTTATTGCTCACCGCAATGGATTTTATTATTCACCGTAATGGATTTGTCGCGTGAGCCGGCAAGGTGGTAATGTTTGACTCATAATCTTAACGGCTGTGCTGCTATCGTGGGATCAAGCTAGCCCCACGACTCTGTCTACCTGCCCATCCCTATCCCTGAGGAAAATAATACAGAGGTTTTGTTTGGTGCACCTAAGCTAGATATTACAAAGCCACTCTTGCACCACAGACACAAATCCCTCTCGCTCGCTACCGAATGTGGTTACTAGGTTGTTTTCCCTCCGGCGATGTTAGAACGTGAATTGTACTTCGACCAGGGGGCGCAACAGGCCGTAGGCCTAACGCTTGAAAGAAGAATAATAAGAAAATAACTTTACGTGACTTACGAAAACGGTATTCATAATTCGGTATCAACACACGAAACAAGGCACTACACAGAAAACCAGGAGTTAACAAGGCCCTGCGTTTCGATGTACCCAACCGTTTACAACATAGAAACAATTGGAATGAATGATGACGGAATACAATTATGTGTGAGGAAGGTATTAAGTCGCCATTAGATGACAAAGAGTTCGTTCAGCTGTGACAACCGTTAACGAAAGCTTTATCGATGTGTAGTGACCAGAACGTAAAGCGACACCTTACTCGAGCGCTTACCATCTGCTCGACATCGGGTTATTCCTCTTTGTAAGACTCGTATGCGTCTTGGGTACGTAACCCACTTAACTTTGAAAAGGCTTTTAAAACTATTCTGAGAAGTTCTGTAGTGCAGATTTCAATTTTCAAAATAATTTTCAGTTCATGACAATAATAATAATAATTATTATTATTTTTTTTTATTTCCTTTTATATTAAGGTTGTTGTTGTTTTGCGGAGGAGGAAAATGCATCGTCAGGAGATCTCCAATTGGTCTCCCGGTATGTAGGACTGTCACCCACTAAAATACATCCCCTTATCAGGCAGTACACCCGGGTACCCGGCACTACTGTTCGTCTTACATCAGCGTGGTGCCTCGTATCTCGCCTACCAGGCTTCTACATTTGGTATTCTTCTTCACCTTGTGAGTCGGTCTAATAACGGCTTCTTGAGTCGCAGAAACGACCTCACAAAGGTCGTCACCTTGTCCCCGCCCTTTGGACTCCAGAATATGAAGCTCAAATGTTGTTGTTGTTTTGGTGGAAAGAGTAGTCGTAGTAGTAGTGGTAGTAGTAGTAGTAGTAGTAGTTGTTGTTGTTGTTGTTGTTATTATGAGACTTCGCTCATTCCTCTGACTTATTGTTCATGTAAGTTAATGTTCAATGCTCAGCTACTGCCCCCCTTTCTATCAGCGTCAGATGTTAAATTTAATTGTCATCCTCTTGCCACATTTATTACAGTTGGATCGTTTCTCATAAAAAAAAGGTACAAGAGTGATGATCATAAAGTATCAGTCGACTAAGGCTCCTCTGTTTATCATGAGAAACGTGTTCATCAAAACAGAGGACGAGAGAGGGGTTGTAAGAAAGCGATTGGGTGGTTTACAATTATTGAACAACAAAACGACTCATGTTTGAAGGGGTTACACTCGTAATTCTCCGTTCCCCTTTGCTTTCATATTGATGATCCAATGATTTTCTTTATTTCACTGGTCTTCGTGGATACTCGTTATGAGGCCAAAGTGACTTCACGTTTTAACATTTAGAGTCTATGATGACAGCCGGCTTATAATTAGGTTGTGAAAAATGGAGGCGTTTGTTTACGTACTAATAATTGTCCCCAGCACCACATTTCGAAAACTTCAACTTTCTTCCGATCACTTGGTAGTAAGGTTATTGGGGACTAATATTGTGCGTTTGTCAGTTTTGCGATGCTATATACTGTTATAACGGTCTCCTTGGTACAGTGGAAAACAAAATACAAGACACCAATTAAGTCACCAACCACCAGCTTTAATTTATCACAAATAACAATTTTTAATCAAGTCGTCAACAATAATTCAACTTAAGTTTCTCCACACGCAATAATAATGTCAACTATAAAGAATTCTGCACTAATTATAACAGAAACACCCACGTGCTATCACTTAACAAATCGCGCAACATAAACTCAACTGACAAGCCGGCCGCTATGGCTTTTTATAGGGAGCGCACGCCTCCTAGACATTTTCCATCCTCACTTCACGCCACTTAATGCGTATCTCGAGTGTTCTTGAATACACTTGTGACTGGGGCAACACCTGCCACACTGGACGGGGGGAAGAGTGGAGAATCTTCTGGGCTGTCCGACAGGATTCTTGCTACAATGTTCTCTTTTCAAATTCTCACTGTACAAAGAGCCCCAATTACGGTTTCATATTTAACGCGAAATCTGCGCAAAATCTCTCCGAACAGAATCATATTCTTCGTATTGTTTAAATTAGCAGCCATCCTTACTATTTCTTTTATGAATTTGCTAACTGCTATAATTTTTCATTGTTCGACTAAGCTTTTCGTCATTACTGACATCTTCAGGTCTTAAACAACCTAAGACCTGAAGATGTCAGTAATGACGAAAAGCTTAGTCGAACAATAAAAAATTATAGCAGTTAGCAAATTCATAAAAGAAATAGAATCATATTCCTCGTGCTAATGCCAGTACAGGCAGTACGTCTCCCCCATTCACTCTCACGGACAATACACACGCACGCACACACACGTTGAAGTCGGAGAGCTACGTGTTGTGTTTATAAAACCATTTGCACTTTACTAATTGGGGTTACCAACACTACGTACACACGTATATGGCTACGACCGTCTGATTGCGGTGGTCTATAAATTTGCGACAAGCTAAAGTCCTTGTGCTGTCACTAGACGACCCTGCCAGTTTAAAAAATACAGTAATACATGTGACAGGTCAATCGTAAATTTTTCTTACATGAATGTAGAATTCATGTTTCAAATTGTGTTATAAAATTTATCCATAAAGCATTTATCATTTATATTTTCCTATCAAGTAATATGTATCTAGTTTCAGTTATAGCCAATGTGCATAACACACACACACACACACACGAACGATATCTTTTCAATCGTTACATAATCAGTATACGTACTGGCGTCCACTACACACTATATTTCCTACCGTCGTATTTGTTCCACTTCTCTTCTTCTACCTCTGTGTTCATTTTTCTACACTTTTAATTCCTTACTTCAGTTTTTCTTTTTCCTGGTTTTCTTTTACGTGTTTCTTAGTGGGGTTAGTTGACTTTAGTTATTCTTAGCTTCCGTGTGTCTCGGTTTATCGAATTGCACTCTACCCGCTCATTCATTCTTTACACAGAAATGTTTACTTACATGTTCCGTAAGGAAATGGAAGTATGGTGATGGCGAAAAAAATCGTGTTCGAGATAAGGGCTGATTCTGATTGTACTACCCTCAAAACATGAAGAAAAGTCATTTTCTGAAAAGTGTCTGTGTGTGTGTCTGTTTGTCTGTCTGTGTGTAGAATTTTTTCTATGGCAAACGATAACAGCCGCAAATTCAAACAGAATCAACTAATATTTTGCATACAGTCCTGAATTGTTGAGGACTCAAGGCTCATTGATTTTAGTGAAGATCGGTTAAGGGAAAGGGGTAGTTTACCAGCAACGTTTTACGTTTTAACAAGAGTAAAGTGCTTAATTTTGATAAATAAAGTATCCTGAAAAGAAGGTCATAATAATCCACTGTACAAAGGTAGATGAAATATCTATAAATGAAAAGGGTAGTTGAAGTGGGAGGGGGTAATTATTTTTATAAATTAAAATATTAGTTGATGATGGAGGAAGTAAATTTTATAAGTTGTATATGTGTAATATGTTATTGACAACAAAGAAGTAATTTCTATGGAAACATTTCATTTCACTTTAACAATATTCTATATTTTTGCATTTTAATTTAAATCATGTGTGAGAGAAAATATATCGTTCGTGGTAGGCAAGCATACCTCAATTATGTATTGTTTACGTTTCCATTTTATTATTATGATTACCGCAATAAAAAGGCAGGCAAGACACACACACACACACACACACACACACACACACACACACACACACACACACACACACACACACAATTCGCGTTATTTCTGGCCTCACTCATGTTTATTTTCTTACATTTGCACGCTTTTTAAATGAAAAGTGCCGAAAGCCACACCAACACAACGCGTGCACGCCGAAAAAGTGTCCAGCGTGGATAGCGATTTGCTACCTGTGGATCGCTGGGCAGTGTAACTGCACGTGTTTACAGAGGAACGGTTCATAGACAGACTTTTCGTCTTTAGGGAGTGGACCCTCTGCAAGATGCTCAGGGTCCATGAGTGACTTCGGAGCGCTTCGTAGGAGGGATGATTATGTGCGTAGTTCGGTTTCTTTATAAGAATAAAGTAAGCCTACCTAATTTTTATGGATAAAGTGACTGAAAATAACATTATATTAAACGACTGCCCCATAATAACAAAAATATCTATAAATAGTGAAATTAGTTTGAGGGTGGGCGATATTTTTTTAGAAATTACCGAACCGAATTCAAGTAAATTATTTTAAACATAAATATTACAACATGGAAGTCATGTATGGTTCTCAAAATGTGTGGTTTTAACGCATGTGATAAAGTAGCTATGTATGAATCTGAAAAACTGTTGGGGCATCTTTATTTCTGAGCGAGTTACGAGTTTTGAGTCGACCATTTGGCATTTGTATGTCTGTCTGTCTGTCTATCTGTTTGGGGTAGGTCTCACGATAACGTTTGAACGCACCAACCGATTTTTGTAAAACTAGGCATTCATGTCTATACTTTTGCCCTACAGAACCCTCTTCTTTTTTAGATTGACCCCGCCCCACAAATAATAGAGGGAGCGAAGCAATACAGGGTGGGAGCACACATTTTGAAAAAAATCACAGGAATTCATATGGCGTACCAAATTAAAGCAAACCATAATATGAATTTAGAATTCATTTTTGAAAATTTCAAAATTTTCGATGCCGGGGGTAAAAAAGTGGGTGCAGTTTTGATAAAATCTCAAAAATGAATGTGGCGTAACCAATTAAAAGGAATTTTAACTAAAATCTAAACGTAGTGTTCATTTTGCAAATTTCGGCATTTTAGCCGACAGGGTCTAAAAGTGGAGCTAAAGTTTGTTAAACTTGCAAATTCCATGTGCGATATCAAATTGAAGAGAATTTTAACCACAATCTAAATTTAGTGTTCATTTTGAAAATTTCGACATTTTAGCCGACAGGGTCTAAAAGTGGAGCTGAAGTTTGTTAAACTTGCAAATTCCATGTGCGATATCAAATTGAAGAGAATTTTAACCACAATCTAAATTTAGTGTTCATTTTGAAAATTTCGACATTTTAGCCGACAGGGTCTAAAAGTGGAGCTAAAGTTTGTTAAACTTGCAAATTCCATGTGCGATATCAAATTGAAGAGAATTTTAACCACAATCTAAATTTAGTGTTCATTTTGAAAATTTCGACATTTTAGCCGACAGGGTCTAAAAGTGGAGCTAAAGTTTGTTAAAACTGCAAATTCCATGTGCGATATCAAATTGAAGAGAATTTTAACCACAATCTAAATTTAGTGTTCATTTTGAAAATTTCGACATTTTAGCCGACAGGGTCTAAAAGTGGAGCTGAAGTTTGTTAAACTTGCAAATTCCATGTGCGATATCAAATTGAAGAGAATTTTAACCACAATCTAAATTTAGTGTTCATTTTGAAAATTTCGACATTTTAGCCGACAGGGTCTAAAAGTGGAGCTAAAGTTTGTTAAACTTGCAAATTCCATGTGCGATATCAAATTGAAGAGAATTTTAACCACAATCTAAATTTAGTGTTCATTTTGAAAATGTCGACATTTTAGCCGACAGGGTCTAAAAGTGGAGCTAAAGTTTGTTAAAACTGCAAATTCCATGTGCGATATCAAATTGAAGAGAATTTTAACCACAATCTAAATTTAGTGTTCATTTTGAAAATTTCGACATTTTAGCCGACAGGGTCTAAAAGTGGAGCTAAAGTTTGTTAAAATTACAAATTCCATGTGCGATATCAAATTGAAGAGAATTTTAACCACAATCTAAATTTAGTGTTCATTTTGAAAATGTCGACATTTTAGCCGACAGGGTCTAAAAGTGGAGCTAAAGTTTGTTAAAATTACAAATTCCATGTGCGATATCAAATTGAAGAGAATTTTAACCACAATCTAAATTTAGTGTTCATTTAGAAAATTTCGACATTTTAGCCGACAGGGTCTAAAAGTGGAGCTAAAGTTTGTTAAAATTACAAATTCCATGTGCGATATCAAATTGAAGAGAATTTTAACCACAATCTAAATTTAGTGTTCATTTTGAAAATTTCGACATTTTAGCCGACAGGGTCTAAAAGTGGAGCTAAAGTTTGTTAAAATTACAAATTCCATGTGCGATATCAAATTGAAGAGAATTTTAACCACAATCTAAATTTAGTGTTCATTTAGAAAATTTCGACATTTTAGCCGACAGGGTCTAAAAGTGGAGCTAAAGTTTGTTAAAATTACAAATTCCATGTGCGATATCAAATTGAAGAGAATTTTAACCACAATCTAAATTTAGTGTACAGTTTTGGAAATTTCAAAATTCTTTGATCCCAGTGGCAAAACTTTGATCAATGTAACAAAAATTTTGAAAAAATATGAAAAATCCACCCTGGTGTCAGTCTGAAAAAATTTTAAGGTTTCAGTCTGATTGTTAGGAATTTTTCAGGTTATCGTATGATTGCTCTACAATTGTTACTTTACAAACAGAAAATAGTAGTGTAATTGGTATTTTAGTTTTTTTATAATTGAAACTTATCTAATATCAAAATGTATGCAATAATAAATGTATTTCGTTTAAAACGGTGAGCTAATGCTGCATCTCAGGGAGCTGACTATTGTATTTTAATAATGAAATAATTTCTGCATAACTATTTCGTAAGATCGTAGGCGGATCATACGTTATTCATTAAAATAATTCTTCCGTACATTGAAATTCCTGTGAAGAAATAGAGCAGTCACAAAAAGCTATCCATACTGAAAACAGCTGCCAGCCACTCTACTGATTCAGCAGTGGCGTTGTGTAACGTCTTTTCGCCGCGTTACAAATCCAGGGAACCCAACATAATTAAGCTCCGTTAATTAGATGGACTGCCTACGTTGTAACAGAATGTATCACAAATAATTAATATAACAAATTACTTACTAACTGTGTAAGGAAACAATGGGAAGGTATACTATTGATTTAAGCACTCCTCATATGTGTGTAACAAGACGACTTCTCTTTATTTAACATTTAAAACATTTACTGGCAGATCCCATGACATTACTAATTAAATTATTAAAGTTATTTGAATGCTTTCTTTAAACTTTGGGATCAAAATTGATTCTATTTGGCTATACCTCGGATCCGGGTAACCTTAGGTATTTAGTCATTAAAACTTTTAGTCATACTCAATTCATGATATTAGCTTGCAAGACTTTCTTTTATTTAACCATTTGAAGAATGGTATTATTACTCGAATTATAGTACTATACATTAGCCTATAAACTGTTACAACGTATGAAGTTGGAATAGTTACATTAAATTCTTAGATTTAATTTGTTTTATCTTTACAAAGTAAATAGTCTCTGAAAAGTCTCTCTTTTAAGGTGTGTTGTGTAACAAATATTATTAACCCTCGATAGACAGGCTATCGAGTCACCTTTTAATTGGTATGCAGAAACCTCGTCCTGGGGTATCCGTCTTGGGAATCCGGAATAGAGACGTCGTCATCTCGGTCTGGTCTTCGTCAGTAAAGGGCTCCAAAGTCCGCAGGTTGAACCTTCTACGATGGTACTTGTAGATTCTCGGATGTCCTGATCTGCATATTCTGTCGTGTGTACTAGAGTTTGTGGCTTCTGATAGTTCACATCTCCAGGTATGATGTTGGAAGTGTTGTTAGTTCTTGAAGTTCGAAGTCATGTTGTGTTACACCATTTTTTACGTTTCGAGTTACACTTTAAATCTCTAGTTTTTTACATAACTATACTAGTTAACACATACTTATGCTTCCAGCAGCAATTTCTTGTATACCACATTAAAGTAAACGAAACTATTGGTCACATAGTGTAAGAGCATAGCTCGTACGTCTATACTGCGTGGAGTCACCATTGCGAGAGAGAGATTTTTGCTCGCTTCGTCTGGTACTGGACAAAATGGTAGAGGGGCAATTACTGCGCGAGAATATAGTCCCTGTCTCTCTTTAAGTTAACATTTTTATTTATACAAACTATCCCTAAATAAATATACATAATTTAAACAAGTTGTTTTAGCGACTATCTGTGTCTTCAGATTTTTAATTATTATTAACATTTGTTTTTTTTATCTTATTCTAACTTACACAAGACTCGGAAAACATGTCGAGTCTGGAATCAACAGGTCATCGCCTGATAACGAGCAAAGGGTTAAATACGATATTAATAACTCTTTACAATTTGTCTTTTTATTACAGTATCTTTGTACTAACTAATTACTGCTTTCTCTCGTACTGAGTACATACAGGTTTTTTTTATTATTACAGTGACATTTAAATGGCTTAATAGCTCGCAACCTTAACTTTTAAAATTTTTTTATTTTCTTGATTATTTTTACAATTTAAATCGTCACAGTTGCGTGGGTACATAACACTCGTTGCCGGTTGTGATAGGCCTAAAACTTAACCTAAAAATTAATTCGAATTTTTTCTTGTACCAAGTGTTCTTTTTAGAGCATTTTATATCATTCGTTGGAAGAAGAAGAGGGTCCCGGTTCAACGGAATCTGACTCTACTTACACACGGACGGACACATTACAACGGATTATAGGCTACTTACACAGAATAAATCAGAACACAAATAATCGAATTAAAAATAATAAAGACAAACAGATAAACACATGACAAAACGAACAAAACACAGATAGGTACGTAGTATCTGCTGCACGTCAGTTCCGAAAACGAACATAGCTGCTAACTGAGCGTTTCGCCGGTTTATATAGCGGCAACACCTTGGGTGGACGACTGTGTCGCCCCCCTCACAGTTTGTATAGTGACAACTACTACGAGGTTAATGACCGTACGCAGTAAAACATTCCCGATGTCTGAGCCGGCAACACGAGACAGTGCAAGTGCCCAGCAGTTCGGAAGCAATGCTGGATGCTACGCTTTTCTTCAAGTTTACCTACTCATATTGTTCGGATTTCAAATGATTAAATAACTGAAGTATTTATTCTGTGAAATAATTAATATTACTTTCTCCTATTTCCAGTAGTGTTGCCGCCGGTAACAGCGGTTACATGGACGTCACGCTACTGTGATTGAGAGTAGGCCTACACTCCCTTGCCTATCTGATGCAACTCATATCATCAGCAGAAACACACATTTAGTTGTCGAGAATAACAGCCACAAAGACTACATCCGGTATCATACCACCGGGCCATACATGATACTTGTGCCTGAGACGTCTGTGGCCTGTGCTGTACAACATAAAAGCCGACAGCAAGGACACACACATCATCACTTGGGTGATTTATAGGAACGTATTCTTGGTGTCATATTAATACAACGTGCGCGAAACAATGGACCCGACGGTTGTCGAAAGTGTGAATGAATGTCTGGGCGTAACGGGCCGGTGTCGAGTGACGAAATGATATACGCGGCTGTGACGAACCGCTCCCCTGTTAGGCCTAACACGCCTAGTTTGTACGCGTTTTACGGTGTTGAACGCTGCGATTGTAATAGCTGTGGTCGATCGGTTAGTTGGCGATGTGGTTTCGATTCCCACCGCATAGGTAATTTGTTTTTTATCAGATCTTCTTAAATAAAAGAGGAACAAGATCTACCAATGAACAAGATTCGTAGGTACATAAGAAAAACTTCAGTTGGTCTTACTCTTCATTCTCGGTTTGGCTATTATCTGTTTCGCTGTCTATTATGTCCAATCATATTTTCCCTTATCTTTCTACATCTCTTTTACCATTAGGCCTCTACTTCACTATTTTTGTAGATTTTTTCGCTGACATTTACTTACATGTTAAACACGCACACATTTATATATACGTATTCGCTAACACATATTTTATTTACTTATTTACTTATTACTTATTTTTTGCGTACCGTATCACTTAATATATAATTATATAATTACCTTATTATCCACTCTAGTGATACAAAGTTTCGTCAGTTATGACGCATTTCGGGACTAAGTCCCATCCTCAGATAACACTTAATTTCATATAATAAACTAATACATTAAGTATTAAAATCATTAATATCTTATCATTTAAAACAAATAATAACTTGGGTAATTATTTCAAAAACAAAAACAAAGTACCTTTAAAAAAGAAATGCGGTGTATATAAAATAAAATGTGATGATTGTGAAGCGTTCTACATCGGTCAATCTGGCAGATGTTTTTATACAAGATTTTTAGAACATATTCCCAAGCCAAGTAATACTAAGTCCAATTTTGCACAACATTTAATATCAAGCGGACATAAATATACGAGCTTCGAAGATAATTTAACAGCGTTGCATTTTTGTAAAAAAGGCAAACGGATGGATAGTCTGGAGGAATTCGAAATTTATAAAGCTATAAAAAATAGTACCACTAAAAACAATTTACTAAATGACCAGATAAATTTTGCATCAAACTACTTGTTCGACACTGCCATCGGTTTAGATTAATCTTTGACCAGTCGCGTGACGATCGCGGTTGTGGGTGAACGCATGCGGGAGCTCCGGCCGTGGTTAGTAAAACATATCATATGCGATTTGTAATTTTATTTTATTTTATTTAATTGACTTGACCAGTATCATGGTTGCGATTTTAATGTATTAGTTTATTATATGAAATTAAGTGTTATCTGAGGATGGGACTTAGTCCCGAAACGCGTCATAACTGACGAAACTTTGTATCACTAGAGTAGATAATAAGGTAATTGTATAATTACATATTTTATAATATCATTTATAGTTCTTCCATATTGTGTATGTGAATTTGAATGTCTCAAGTATTTGCAGCGTATACATATACAAGAATTTTTTATACTGAAGGATTGTCTAAAAAGTTGTGACACCGAAAGATCAATTTTATTATCATCACCATATTATGAAAGATTAAACTAAAAATGGTTTGTTCCGATCCCAAGCAGAACTGGTCACTCCAACGCTTCTTCGAACGCCCCATATCCCTCATTCCTTTCCAATTATATGATCAATTTTCTGTGCTTATTATCTCCTTCGAAGTAGTTAGTTACCTAATGGAAGTCTCGCACTTATGAGACGTTCTTACCAACAGAAACAGTACTGGATGTTTTCAAGTGTCCAACGCCTTTCAACACTGCCTGGATCTTTTCAACACTTTCAAAACAGCGGACGTGCAGTTCGCTTTTGATTTCTGGAAACAGAAAATCAGGGGAGTACGTGACTAAATTACCACAGAACGCCAAGTAAGTCTCTTTTCATAATCGACATGTAAAGATTGGACTTGATGAGATCTCTTCGATATATTTTGACTAGTATCTGCTACGCGTGGTCGTGCAGAATAGAGCTCATCATCATCCACGGTTCCATGGCAGTCCAAAAATGCTTTGTGGCACCTAATAAGCTCTACCTGAACCCAGGATTAGCTTTCATCTCATAAACGTGTTTGAACTTGTAAAATGTTTCCGTTACACTGCTTTGAAGTTTGACAAAAAATTCGATTGCATAATCCAATATTATTGACCTCCATTTATGTGATGTGATACAAAAACAAACACAAAACCTACGGTATTCTCTAATGTCTACCGTAAGGTTAACAAGTTACAAATTTTTATGAAAATAAACGTTCATTGTAGCTATCAGCTGTTGCAGCGTTGGTCTTAACAGTATTACCACTTCGTGGGGAAAAATTTCAGTCTCATAACTTTTTAGTCAAACCTCGTACAGTACACTGTATCTTATTCGTACAAAGAAGTGTGGACAACAGAAATTTCATTTCTGCTTGTTTTAAAATTCTTTTTTTACTTCTTTTTAAATTATTTTCAAAGTTCTTTGAAACCTATTTCTCTCGATATCTTCGACAAATTAACGTATTGTTACGACATCAGAGAACAATCTACGTGTTTGTCGAATGTTCCACAGGGATCCGGAAGGTAATGCGTATGGCGTACGTGTTCTCGACGCATTTGCTAGACTGTCCCAGAATTCGCGCGGCCGCTCGCTGACTGTGTCAAGGCCGCAATTAATTACGTCGTAGTTAACGCGTAGTTATGGAATGTTCTGGTCTGTGAGGGGGGATATAAATACTAGGCGTCAGCGGCCTTAGTTTTCAGTTATTATAGGGCGATATTACTCTGTGCGTTCAAATGGTTATTAGTGAAGTGTTGTGTTTTACAATCGGGCGGTATAATTGTAATACAATTGTGTTCTATATTAGTTGACATTTTATTGCGTGTGAACCATTTTTATTCGATTTGTTGTAAGAGACTGTGTTGTTAATTACGAACTGTTTAATCGTGATAATTGCAGCTGGTGATTAGTGACGTAATTGGTGTCTTGTAGTTTGTTTCCACTGTACCAAGTAGACCGTCGTGCTCTCTTGTCTCTCTTCCCATTTGCTTATCGACTCCATCGACTTGCTTGCGCTCTCCTGACATGGCTACACTTTATCAGTCCGCTATATAAACTACTTCAGTATATGTGTCTCCCCTCACATTCTTCTTATAATTTTCTCGACCTTTCATGCTACCTTTTCCGGTTAACGTCCTGCACTTTTACCAGTATTCTTTTCGGTTACCAGAATCTTTTGGTGCTTTTCCTTAACACCAAATTTATTATAATTCTGGTATACAAGTGACCTTATCAAAGGATTAAACATCTGCAATTTAATTAAATGAGATTTCACAAAGCCTACAGATGGCAGTGGTGCCAAATTTGAGCCTAATGGGTAAGCAAAAGTTTTTTTTGGGAGGCGGGGGGGGGGTCCAGATCGGATTAGAGGCGTGAAATCAAAGATGAGAATACTCATTCCGGAATGTTTCTTTCAAGAATCATGAGGGCATGCAGATTTTCTGCTATATAAAGATAGACATAAGAACCCTGAAGTCGGGTTTAGAACATCCTGGAACCCTGGAATTAAAATAACAAAAAAAGCCAGAATAAACGAAACATATTAATTCACTACCGACTCGGAACACAATGTTTTTTACGGGTAAAAACGTAAAAGTTTTACCTTATAGCCTGAACCGGTTTTCGCTTTTAAAAAGCTTCTTCAGAGGCTCCGAAGCTTTTTAAAAGCGAAAACCTGTTCAGGCAATAAGGTAAAACTTGTACGTTTTTACCCGTAAAAAACATTGTGTTCCGAGTAAAAGCTTTCGGAGCCTCTGAAGAAGCTTTTTAAAAGCGGAAACCGGTTCAGGCTATAAGGTAAATCTTTTACGTTTTTACCCGTAAAAAGCTTTGTGTTCGGAGTCGGTAGTGAATTAATTATATTTAATTACGTAACGGACACGTCATGGACAACGAAATCTAAGAATTTTTTTTGTCTTTTAAAATCAAACAAGTTACAACTTATGTTGCTAAATTGTACCTCTTGGAAACATAGTTTGCTTAATGGCACTATGTAGGCCTGTCGTGAAATAACGTCAACAAATTTAAATAACGTAAATCCGATTATCCTGAATCTCACCTTCCTATTTAACCCTAAGTGTTGTAATAGATTTCGCCGTTTTTTTAGTTTTTCGGAAGGGCGAAGATCTGGACCCATCAGATCTCCTCGTGGGTACGTCCCTGAATCCGGCTCACAGACACATCTCTTGAATATAGAGTGTGAGTCCAGCTTGAAAGCGGCGGTCAGATGAAGTGGTGATAATCGTGAAATTGTTCCAAGGCTTTCACGGCCGGTGTCAGTTGTATTAGAAGAGTTTACCGGGCTGTTTGACCGTGGTGTACGGTTTAAAGACAAACCAAACGTTTCGACAGCACCACTGGCTGCCATCATCAATGGAATTCACAGAATTCGAGACCTCCTGAACGTGGGTTGTTTTGAAAGAAGGCCCACTGTACTGTGGTAATGGCTGAAGATGTCCCGCGATGCTACCTTAATTAACCTTCACCACAGTACTCCGGGGAAAACAATTGTTGAGTACCTGATGGCATAGCGTGATGCGAGCCAATTATACGCCTTCTTTATTTTGATTGGCTAATAGTGCAGTCTCTACCTGTGCACTATTCTAATTTGCTGATGGTGTAATTTTTATCTACGAGACAGACATTGTGACAGTCGTCAAAAACTGTCGTAACACGATCTGCTCCAGACTTCGGATGAACAGGACTGCTCTTTGGACTGCTCTCTACTCTGGACGTCGCTTCAGCTTCTTGCTGCATCGCCCACCTCGCCGCTGGACGAGGAATCAAGCCTTTCTTCTTGAAGAAAGAAGACTCGGGACCCAGCTGTTACCAGTGAATTGAGTAGCTGGTAGAAGAAGCAGCTGGCCGAAGTTGGCCTTTTTAGGACCACCTGCGCCGGATATCATCTTGACCGGACAGGATAGAAGAGGACTGCTCTGGGCTCTGATGAGTGCCGTACATCAGTGTGTAAATCCTAACCTGCTCGCGACTGTTAGGTAGCGCTGCCCCGGACGATCCTTGCAAGCCCCCACCAGTGGTAAGCGAGCTTGGATATCGCCGGGGTAAAGGGGCCAGTGGACACCAGTCTTGGTAAGGACTGGTATTCAACGAAGCTGGTCGTTAGCCCAGCTCCTCCCGCATCGACATGAGCAGGGAAGTCGCGCGGGTAAGCCGGCTTCGGCCGGACCCGAGATCCCTGGCGTCTGGCGGTGACTGCCCAGCAGTCTCTGCCCGGCAGCTGCACCTGGCCAGCATGCCTACTACGGGCAACGGCTCGAGTGCCGAGTCGCTCAGCTCTGCCTTGCCCCACGCGGGCGACTCGCCAGAATCGCCTCGGGCGATGGAGACGGATGATCCTCTCCCCAACCCACTTCCCCCTCTCCCGGTGGACGAGTCGGGCGAATTCGCGACCGTTGGTCGGCGTAGACGCCCGACTAAGAAACCGAAGAGGACCCGTTCTACCGGATCCGCATCCTCTCGGACCTCGGCCATGGACATCGGACCTTCTCAGGGCCAACAGGCTGCGGTTCCGACTGCTTTGGTAACAGCTCCGGCTGCTGCCGCTGTTGGTCGCGCGCCGCCCCTGTTCGTCCACGGGGTGTCAAATGTCGCAGCCTTATATAGGCGGCTGATCGCGGCCCACGGCCTGTCGGCCGACAAGCTTGATCTGAAGCTGCTTGGCGGTGATACGGCCAAGATTGTCGTCCGTCAGCTCGCGGGCCATCGCTTGGTCGAGGCCTTTCTGCAGGCGCACAGCCTGCAATACCATACCTTTTCTCCCAAGCGAGTCAAGCCCTTGTCAGTAATTCTGCGTGGGCTTGACGCGCATACAGATCACCAGGAGAGCCTTTTGGAACTCCGAGAACTCGGGTACCCGCTGCAGGCAATTTTTTGCCTGTTCACCAACTCAGAAACCCGAGTACCTCTCCAGCTCGAGAAGGGCGAGGCCGCAGACAAGATATTCCAACTGACGCGGCTGTTTGGCTTCCGCGTCAGGGTGGAATCCAGTCTTCCCCCGGGCAAGCTCGCGCAGTGCCACCGGTGCCAGAGGTTCGGATATCATACCGACGTCTGTCGCAGTGCCCCGGCCTGTTTACGTTGTTCCTTGGAACATTCCACGCAGGCCTGCACTGTGGCGGACAAGTCCAATTTTCGCTGCATAAATTGTGGCCAAGGCCATGCAGCAAATAATATTAACTGCCCGGTCTACAAGGCGGAGCTCCTGCGGAAGCAAAAGCCGCAGGGGCCCCTCCCGAAGCCACGGCAGCCAGTTTCGCAGCCCCAACCACAGAGGCAGCCTAAAACACAGGCTAGGCCGCAACCAAAGGCACAACCGGCACGGCGCGCGCCCTCTCCGGCTCCACCTCCAGCCCCTACAAAGGCACAAAAACGTACCGCGTCGCCTTCTGTAGTAGAGACTAGCCCTGTAGCCGCCATCTCGGTTATGGAGCCGGAGAATCAACCCTCCACCTCCGCGGAACCACCAACTCCCGCCTCTGAACCAGAGGTAGCCTCGCCACCACTGCCACCTCCGCGATTTCCGCGAGCAGGCATCACTAAATCCAAAAAGGGATAACCACACCGGATGCTCGGCCCCGAGCTCCTGCCTGCCCACAGCCCAAGAAAAGTCCTGCTTCCCGGTATAAGTCCGACGAAGCGCAACAGCGTACTTTTCCTGTCGCTAACTCAAAACCGTCTGCCCCTGGTCCTGTGGCTTCCACCACGACCCGATTGCCGTAAAACCTGGTCGCTCTTACGCGGCCTCAGTTTCCAGGCAAACAGCCCAGTCCGTCATATCCGATGACGCACAGTTCGTCCGCGACTTTCTGTCTGGCTACGACCTCAAGAAAGTCGCATCCACCTTCAGGTCCATCCGAGACCGCCTGGAAACTGCTGACCCAACTGAGAGATTCATGCTCTTGGTGGAAGCTTGCGAAGTCATAGGTCTTCTATGAACCGAGCCCTTAGACGAGATCTCTCGCTCATAGCCTGGAATGCTAACTCCATCGGTTCCAAGCATTCCGACCTTCTAGAATCCTGGCTCGGTTCAAACCCGACGTACTTCTCCTCTCTGAAACCCACCTGACCCCGGCGAACCGGTTTCGATTACCCAATTACGTGGTCTGTCGGGATGACCGAGTTGGCCGACGAGGAGGCGGCACGGCGATCGCGGTGAGGACCTCCATAGGTCATCATCGTGTCGTTTTGCCGCAGCTAACCAACCTAGAGGTCACCGCCACTGAGGTCCACGGAGCTCTTGGCGGCGTCCTCGTGGTTTCAGCATACAAGCCCCCACAAGCTGAACTCCTTGTCGGCGACCTGGACGTCATCTTCGACTCCCACCGAAGGGTAATTTTGGCCGGCGATCTGAATTGCAAGCATCGCGTTTGGAATAGTCGCTTGACTACTCTGAACGGGAGGCGCTTGCTCAGTTTTGTTGAATCGCGCCGGGCGATGGTATTTGGTCCAGCGCAACCCACGTTCTTTCCGACACTGCCTAACGCGGCTCCCGATGTTCTGGATATCGCGGTGACCCAAGGAGTCGTCTGTCCGGTCGAGGTCCGATTCTCACTTACGGAGTTGACATCCGACCACAACCCTATCTTGGTCCACGTCGCGACCCAGCACGCCTATGCACGTTCTGACCAGAAGAAGGTTATCGATTGGGATCGCTACGGCCCGGCCTTGTGCCGTAGATTGCCGCCAGCGGCCCCACTCGATTCCGTTCGCCTCCTAGACGAAGCAGTTGCGGGAATCGAAGAGGCAATCATCTCGGCTATAGGCGTGTCTTCACGTACGCGAGCTGGTACGCCTGACTACCAACGCATCCCTGAGGAAGTCTCTCTTCTCGATCGCGAGAGGAATTACTTCCGGAAACGTTGGCAGAGGACCCGTGATCCAGCCGATAAGGCAGCATACAATCGGCTCACCGGGCGACTGCGTGGCAGTCTGAAGGCGTTCCGACGTAGCTGTTGGGAACTCGCTGTGGCCCGAACGGGGGATGTGGACCCGCAAAGTCACCCGTACAGAATACCTACCGCATTGACGGAACGGAGGCGACGACCTCCACTCCCCGCCATTGTTGGACCGTTCGGACGACTCCTGGGTCGCCCGGAGGAGAAGGCCGAGTACTTGGGCTTGTGTTTCGAGCGACAGTTCGCTCCCAACCCTCCCATGGACTGGGACTTCGACGAACAAGTCGAGATGGCTGTGGAAGACTTTCTGTCTCTTCCGATCACGGCGGAGCCCGAACCCATCTCTTTGGAAGTGGTCTCAGATCGGCTCGCTGAACTTCAGCCAAGAAAAGCTCCAGGCCCGGACGGTGTTACAAACACCGCTCTACGACTTCTTCCCGAGCCTGGAGTTCAATTCTTGACTGATTTGTTCAACGCGTGTCTCAGACTGGCCTACTTTCTCAAGAAATGGCGAAAGACGACGGTCATCGTGATCCCGAAGCAGGGAAAGGATACCACCCGCTCTGAAAACCTCCGGCCTATCAGCCTACTCTCCGCTACGTCCAAGGTTTTTGAGCGCCTCGTGCAGCGTCGTGTACGAGAACATCTAACCAACTTTGACGTGCTGGTCCCCGAACAGTTCGGCGTTCGTGTGGGGCATTCGACCACTCATCAACTGATGAGAATGGTGGAAAGCGTCACGGAAGCCGGGTGTCGGAGAGAACGGACCGTTGGCTGTTTCTTAGATGTTGAAAGAGCCTTCGACAGCGTATGGCATGATGGCCTATTATTCAAGCTTAGGGAAGTCCAGCTCCCGGACTGCTACCTCCATCTGGTTGCTAGCTTTCTGACGGAGAGGACCTTCTGCTTGAGAGTTGGAGATTCAGTCTCTTCCGAGAGACGAATCACAGCCGGCGTCCCTCAAGGTAGTGTTCTAGGCCCCTTCTGTTCTCGATCTACGTCAACGACGTGCCGAGGCAGCCTGGAGTCCAGATGGCCCTCTTTGCGGACGACACGGCCGTATTTACGGCCGATCGTCATGTGGAAAGGGCCGTCCTACGACTGCAGCGCCAGCTCGACACGTTCGTGGACTGGACTGAGAATTGGAGAGTACAACTCAACGCTACCAAGAATGTAGCCGTCGAATTCTCTAAGCGACGGAAGAACCCTGTTAGGCAGTTACGTATCTGCAGAACGTACTTGCGCTGGTCCAAAGAGGTCAAGTACCTCGGATTATACCTCGACCGTCGACTCACCTGGCGTACCCACGCGCAGACAGTTCTCAAGCGAGCATCCACTCGTCTGTGCGCACTGTTTCCACTCCTGATCAGCTCAGCCATGACCAGGAAATTGGGCAGGATGATCGTCGGCGCGTATCTGCTGCCGGTCATTACCTACGCCTGCCCGGTCTGGGGTTACCTCGCCGCAATGCATAAAAAGAAGTTGCAGAGCGTCCTCGACAGGAGTCATCGGCTAGCGGCCAAAGTCCCCCGTCGCTTTTCATCACGCCTTCTAAGGAGAGGACTTGGCGTCCGCTCCTTAGACGAAACTTTCCAGGCAGCTTGCACGCAAATTTTATGCACGTGCGGCGAGGTTCCCAGACAATCCTCTTGTGACTGGGCTGGGAAGGTACCGTATACCTCCAGGTGATTCGTGGAAACGCCTTCGGTGTATACTGCGCTAGTGTACGCTAGCACAACAGCCGAGAATCGGCCTGCTATAGAGCACACGCCCTACTTGGGCAGGGCCACGAGGCAGGAGCTCCAGAAGGTAGCTCGGAACTCAGATCCCGAGCGGTTCGTCTCTGCGACGCACAACCGCACAGCCCAGAGCGAAAAAAAAATTTTATCTGTACGTGGGACTTCTTGAATTTATAAGTACAGGTAGCATCGCGGGACATCTTCAGCCTTTACCACAGTAGGCCTACTGTGGGCCTGACGATAACAACCTACGTTCAGGAGGTCTCGAATTCTTTGAATTCCACTGATTAGGCAGCCAGTGGTGCTGTCGAAACGTTTGGTTTGTCTTTAAACCGTAGACCACGGACAAACAGCCCGGTAAACTCTTCTAATACAGATGATAATCGTGAGTTCGGAACAGGCGTTTGTCGTCTTGCTTGAAGGTGATCATGGTGCAAACGGTGAAGGTTGTTATCAGATAGTGTTTATGTTTTTTGTTACTGGTCTAAATTATCAGGAAAGTTACCTGAACGTGGTTTAACTGTAAAACAGATTGTTCGATTACAGTGGCTACATAACACCTGTTGCCGGTTGCGATAAGCCTAAAACCTGACCTAAAAATTAATTCGAATTTTTTCTAGTACAAAGTGTTCTTTTTAGAGCATTTTATATCATTCGCTGGCAGAAGAAGAGAGTCCCGGTTCAACGAGATCTGACTCACATTATACTTAAACAGAATAAATCAGAACACAAATAATCGAATTAAAAATAATAAAAACAGACAGAGAAACACATGACTAAATGAACAAAACACACATGGGTACGTACTAGTAGTAACTACGTCAGTTCCGGAAACGAACACAGCTGCTAACTGAGCGTTTTGCCGGTTTATACAGCGGCAACACATTGGGTGGATGAATGTGTCACCCTCTCCGCAGCAAGTACGAGGTCAGTGACCAAACGCAGTAAAACATTGCCGATGTCTGAACCGGCAACACAAGACGGTGCAAGTGCCCAGCAGTTCGGAAGCAATGCTAGCTTTTCTTCATGTTTCCCTACTAATATAGTTGGATTTCAAATTATTCCAATAACTAAAGTATTTATTCTGTGAAATAATTAAGATTATTTTCTCTTATTTCCAGTACTATTGCCGCCGGCAACAGCGGTTACATGGAGGTCACGCTACTGTTCGATTGTATAGCCCACATGCAGCTGCTCGTTACAATAGCAAACCGGGCTATACAAATAGAAAATGAAACAAAAACTACAGCACAGTATAATGAGTACGATAACGTGTGTGTGTGCGAGCGCACGCTCCATTAGCGATTCCACTTACGACGCTGACCAGGGTTCCTATTGTTATTTTTGTCGGTGTTTATTGCTTGTTAATCGTTTCTGCTTCTCCTCATCTTAACGACGTATTGTTTCGTAATTGTACCGGCGCGGCGGTGTGTGTGTGTGTGTGTGTGTGCGTGTGCGTGTGCGCGCGAATCGCCCAGCTGATGGTTGTCCAAACACCCGGGAACACTGCTGTGGTCTGTCAGCCGAAACAACGAGATAATCGCTGGTCCAGTGTGGCCACAGCCTGCATAGACAATGGAGTTAATTTTGTGGTCGAACCGCGTTCGTCAACTCTACTGATTGCATTGCCTGCGAACAACGTGTATTCGTTTTTTCGTTGGTTCGTGAACTTTCCGCAGAGCGGAAGAACGTGAACTTTAAAAATTTTAAAGAACCAATATTATCCGTCGCTGAACAAATTTAAAATCAACGTTTTGGAAAACGATAATCGACAGCATCTTCAGGCGAGACTAATATTGTGTACGTAGCTGTAAATTTTCAAACGTTTATTGTCGCGTATCACTTAATTTATCCTCTACTAAATGTTGTTATTGTAATTTATTATATACGAAATTTTACTGGCAGTTCAGGACGTTTTACCTCCAAAATAAAGAAAAGACGTCATATGAGCACGCGTTCATAAAGCTTTGTTTTCAAGTTACGACTAATCAAAGATTTCGCCACTTTTGATGGGGACTAACTTGGAGGTTGGACCTGCAGACCGGGCAAGAAAAGAAAGATGTCTGGTTTCTTTAAGCTGCGACCTGATGAACAATTTCGAAATCTACGAAATTTTGGACAGAAAATTACGTCGATGTTTGGAAGTACATCCAAATATACTCGGATGTCCAAATGTACATCAAAATGATTGTCCAAGTGTCCACAATGAAGAACGACAGCAGAAGTCGCCTCACAGATTCGTCTCTGCAACAACAACCCACCTCGATGTGGACATCCCTGCTTTAGTGGCTGCAACAAATCGAAATTCACATTAAAGATTTTACGTAAATAAAGAATGTTTAATACCTTTCTTGTATTTCCATTGTTATACGGACATAATAAAACACTCTACCGTTAAAGATATATAGTAACAAGTTCAGGGGCGGACCTAGGATTTCATTTTGGGAGGGGGGAATTTTTTCAACCACATATCGTTTTCTTAGAGTACTTTTTTTCTCATATTATAATGAAAATCGTACCAACCAATTAAAACTAGTCGGTAAATAATGGCTGTAATTCACTAATTTCATAAAAATCAATTAATAACATACAGTTTGACTTGGAAGCCTAATAATACCTTTCTGTGGAATATAAATACTTTAAAGAGAACGTTAAAATTAAGAAAGAAAATATTGTATGTGTATGCGTGTGTTTGTGTTGTAGGGTTAACACATGCAAGAACACGAACAATTTTAAATGAACGTATGTTTAATTTTACAATATTTTGTTTCTTAGAGCTAGGAGCTAGGTAGAGTCCGTTACAACAACCAACGTCCGTTATGAAAAATAATGTTATGAAATTAAAACTCATTCACATTATGTGCTTTGTGACTGAAGTTATCAACATGTAACGTTAAGTTAAAATATAAAAAGATATCTCCCTATTTATCGCAACCAGCGGCAAAACGTACCGTTTCCTACTCTCTTCCAAAACAGACTTCTTCTCATTTTAACATGATAATGTTTTTAGGCTGGGGGTCATTCCACAAAACGCGTGATGCAAAATGTGTAACGTCATCAAAAAATGTAACGCTCCAGGTGCTGTTAACACTATATTTTTTCCACACTTTCGATTCCCCACAGTCTAAAAATCTTCGGTCTCTTTCGTTTTAACATGATAATGTTTGTTATATAGTAAATATCAACATAGAACATCGCTGAATAGGAGAGTCTGCAGTTTATGCACATTATACGTTTCAAAAGCTTAAAACATTATCATGCTTCGATGTTTCGGTTTCGTCGAAATTTTGTTTTTTCACCATTTCTTTCAACATCTGTTATATTTATTATTGAGTATAAGCCCTATTATTCTAGACAGGTAAACTTATCATTGACCCAAATAGTATTTTTTTTAAATTGACAAAACTTGGAAGTCAATCAATTACATTTCAAAAAACATTACGTTTTAAAAATTTTGCTCCAAAATTTTTTAAATTTTTTTCGGATTTCGGGGGGGGGGGATATTCTCTATATTCCTCCCCCTAGATTCGTCCCTGGTAACAAGACATGTTACATGTGGAAATTACGTATTTTTACTTATTTACAATTAAGCAGTATCCTTTCTGTTATTCCGTTACTTGTCAAAAAATACACGGACTTCATAATTGCGTTGGTCATTTTGAGTTAATCCGCTGTTCGTTAATAAAAAGTCATGCAGCAACACATTACGTTGTGGAATGTCAAGTCAGAGTGGAGTAAACAAAACATGAAGCGGAGCTGAAACACGCCCAGTTTGAGAGAAAATATTTGCGGTATAAAATATTTAAGGAATCGTAAGATTAATGTATGTTTTATAATATTTGCCAAATGTATACATTCCACAGCATGAAGTATTTCGGCATATAGAGTTAATATCGACATATGCTGTACATTTGTTGTTGATAAACCCGGAACACGCGTTTGGCTTTTAAAAGATTAAAATGCTTGGATACGGGCCAATTACAGTGCGTTCAAGGTATCATTAAACCTTATGAATGGCTCACACTAACGGATATAGTAGGCTGTGCTAACGTTTCAAGGACTCTTCCGGTTGTGAGCGCGCGCATAATGTTTTACAATGGAAGGTGTCACGCGCTATAGGCCTACCTCCAACGATTACTACCATCTGTTCGTTTAGTTGCAGATCCAATGAGAAGAGTTTGTTAGAATTATTTTGTGATAATCCCTGCTTTGGCTCGGATGTTTTTGGTTGTCTACTCCCATGTTACGGTCAACATTAGTGATCGAGGCAACAGGAGAAGACGAGGAAGACTTGGACCTTGGCGATGAAAATATCGAAGTACCGTGGCATTAACAGTACCCGCCCCCTCCAAAACTCATCGATGCACCAGTGCAACACTTATATTTGTGCACATATCTAGTATGTGCCATAGTTCTATGATCTGTGTGTATATTTAGCCTTAATCTCTATCGTATGGCAATTTATTATTCCGTGCTAAGCACCAGTCCTGCGTTGTCTTCGTAATGTATAGAAATTTAATTAGCAGGAAATTCGTTAAAAAATGTGTGTGTGTGTGTGTGTGTGTGTGTGTGTGTGTGTGTGTGTGTGTGTGTGTGTGTGTGTGTGTGTGTGTGTGTGTAGTACGTACGTACTGTATGTTATTAATTTGGTAGTCGTGTACAGTAGCCATACAGTCTGACTGAGATTGATCGTGCACAGTACCGCGACCGGTTTTCACTCGGCGGTATCTCTTTGTTTTTGCCGGTAACGGATTTACTTATGTTCTGTGCCTTTTCAGCTGTTTTGGCGTTTGGAATATAACGTTACTGAACAACTTATTTTACCGTGTTACTAAAAATAATTGAATCCTTTATAGAGGTTACAAGGTTACCTTTAAACGTGTTAACAAGTTTGAAGGCGTGTGTAATCCAGCGATTGAAAATCAGAATATTCAGAGGGGCAATATTCGATACAGCACCGACAAAAATTTAGGGACGTCTGTGTGTAATAGCACGCACGCCTACATATACACCGCACTATAACTACAATTATTTAAATAACTGTTAAAATAAAATTTAAAATTTGTGGTACGTATATGTGGTGGTATTTTAGGTTCGGAGGGCTTGGGTGTCATCTGTTTCGGTGTGACTAATCTATTTACTTTGTTATTAACAACATGCGGTGTGTACCTGCTTTTGTATTCTGTTTATGGTTTTCCATTCTGTTATTGTAAATGTGTCTGTGTCTGTGAGCCCGCGTGTGCACATGTCTGCTAGAATTATAACCTTATTACAGTCGAACGTCGACAACTCGAATTCCTTGTGTAACGTATCGCCGCGTTACAAATCCAGGGAACCCATCTTAACTGACCTCTGTCAATTATATGGGCTGCCTACGTTGTAACGAAAAGTATTCACACTTATTAACTGAACAAATTACTTACTAACTGTGTAAGGAAACAAGGGAAGGTGTTTTATTGATTTACGCACTCATTATATGTGTGTAACAAGAAGACTTCTCTTTATTTAAGATTTAAAAACATTTACTGACAGATCCCATGACATCACTAATTAAACTAAAATTATTTCAATGCTTTCTTTAAACTTTGGGATCAAAATTGATTCTATTTAGCTATACCTCGGATCCGGGTTAACTTTCTGTATTTAGTAGTTAAGACTTTTAGTTATACTCAATTCATGATATTAGCTTGCAAGACTTCTTTTTTTTTATAACCATTTGAAGAATGGTATTATTACTTGGAATTGTACTACGATACATTAACATATAAACCGTTACAACGTATGATATTTGAGTAGTTACATTATAACTCTTAGATTTACTCTTTTAATGTTTACAAAATTAATAGTGTCTGAAAAGTCTCTTTTAACGTGTGTTGTGTAACAAATATTAATAACCCTCGATAGACAGGCTATCGAGTCACCTTTAGAATGGAAGGTAGAAACCTCGTCCTGGGGTGTCCGTCTTGGGAATCCTTGAATGCGCAGTCATCATCTCGGTCTGGTCTTCGTCAGTAATGGGTCAAAAGTCCGCAGAGTAGATGGAACCTTCTACGATGCAGGTACATGTAGATTCTCAGATGTCCTGATCTGCATATTCTGTCGGGTCTACGAGTGTTTATAAGTTCTGGTAGTTCACATCTCCAGGAATGATGTTGAAAGTGTAGTCAGTTCTTGAAGTTAGCAGTCATCTTGTTTTACACCATTTTTATGTTGCGTGTTATAAGTTATGTCTCTTGTTTTCACATAACTATACTGATTAATACATAACACATGCTTTTAGCAGTAATTTCTCGTATACAATATTTAAGTAAAACAAAAAGAATTAGCAACATTGTGTTAGAGCGTTTGCTCGCACGTCTGCACTGCATGAAGTCAACATGGTGAGAGAGCGTCTTTTTGCTCGCTACGACTGGTACTTAACAAATGGTAGAGGGGCAATTACTCCGCGAGAATATAGTTCCTAACTATATTTAAGTTAACTATTTTTAATTACAAAACTTATACCTTAATAAACATACATAATTTAAGTAAGTTGTTTTAGCGACTATCTGTGTCTTCAGATTTTTAATTATTAACATTATGATTTTTATCTTATCCTAAATTACAGACGACTCGGCAGACATGTCGAGTCCGGAATTAACTGGTCCGCGCCTGACAACAAGCAAAGGGTTAAATACGACAATAATAACTTTTTACAATTTGCCTTTTTATTAATGTTTCTTTGAACTTATTAATTACTTCTTCCTTTCATACTGAGTACATACAGGGGTTTTAGGCATTATAGTGAGATTTAAAGTGGCTTAATCGCTCACAAACTTAATTTTTAAAATTTTTTTTATTTTACAATTGTTACAATTTAAATCGTCACATACTCCACCGCTTAATTTGCACGTTACGGTTTAAATTTTTTTTTTACTGGGGACTTGGAGTATGAATGGTGTCAGTGTGTGAAGTTATTTATCATTATCATTATTTATTATTAGTGCACAGTTTGTTTTCTCTAATTCTCTTTAAATGATTTTATTCATTTAAATGATCGCCTTCGTGAAATTCCCTTTTTCTCACTTCTTACAGTACTAACTTATATTTTAATCTTAATACTAATTTCCAAACCTTAGATTGGAAAGATCCCTATTTATCCGTAACTCACAACATCGTGGCCCGACTGACATCAGCTTACTCTAACTACTCAAGTTAGCTTTCAGCATTCATTAAATGATCTTTGGCACCTTTCTGCCCTATCATTACCCTTTTCAGTCGGCGCCGTTGTGTCCTGTTACGTTACCTGTATAATCACTTCTTGATTATATACCATAAACGTATTTCTAATGTAATCTAAAGAGGATCCCATACTCCACCTTAGATTACTGTTACTTGAGAGAAGCGGAATCTCACGAAGATAATTCTCTTTTATCTCTTTAACAATAACTAAACAAACTATGCGGGAGGGGAGACACTTTACACAAAGCATTGTAATACACAGGGGTGGTTTTCAATTGTTTAGGCTAGCACCGGTTTATCACAATAGGGAGGGTGCGTGGCTGCTTAGTACAATTCCTAACACGCTTTATTTCCTCTAACTGGCCACCACTGCGGTGTCTACACTATGCAACGTTACTTGTATTATTATTTCTTTTATTTACTGCTACGCTTCACACTATTTAGTTTACCTTAGGATTTATTTAGCTCTAGTATTTAAATCAATTATTATTATTCACTTATTATTTATTAATTACTTTGGGGGGATTACACAAACTTACTGAGAATTAAATTCCTATTTAATTACCATATTTATTTAGCACACTTTATTTATTATTATACATTTATTATTATTAAGTCACTACATTATTTAATTGTCGTCACGGTGAAAATACTTGATCTACTATACTGTACACATTTATTACACATATATAGGATAAATTCATAAGTAATTAATTTACATAAATTAGAAAAGACCAATTTCTCTTCTAAGGGAGAGACAGAAATTCCACACACATATTTTCAATGTTAAATAGCCGATCAGCTGTTTTCTGGAATGTAGGTCACCCTCTGTGTTTAGTTAACAAAGGATCTTGTGTGTCAGTGAGAATAGGGGGTTTCGCTTTTACGCATTGTTGTCTACACAATGCTACCGATTATTTCCTGAACAGGTCCGGACTAGCGGAAAGGGTGAGCGCTGGCTGGCGCGCCTAGGGAGAATCTTATTCAACAACTCTATTATTACGCTTCGTAACACTTTGACTCCATTCATTCATATACTTTTCCCAATTATATCAATTAATTATTTTGCTCACAATTTCAAATTACAAAATTCTTTCTACTTAATTACCTGGGTCTACATTACGCAGGAGCATTATTTACTAACAAAAATTTTTTTTTTTTTATAACACACATTGGTGTATGGCTAACATATACTGTGCAGAAGTATTCAAGAAACAACAGGTCATGGATTGTCATAAAACGAACCTGTTACAGATTGTCAACTGAGCAAACTTTACAAGTCAAGTATGCAAGTAGGTACATGCATATATCTTATTTGCATTGTATGAAGCTAATGATATTTCAACTTATACAGACTATCATTTACGTAACTTTGTAAAATATGAGATATATTTCAAAAATTAAAGTTACATTAATCACATTTTCTGAGTGCATAGATCAATAACTGAATATAAAATTTAACCAAGCATAGTGCTGCAATTTTGTTAGCGTCACGATGCTTACAACCTTTATAAAAAATTCAGAGTGGCGCAATTTTGTTTGTGTCACTATGCTTACCAACCCTTTATATAAATCATCAGCAGAGTGGCGCAATTTTGTAACGTATCGCCGCGTTACAAATCCAGGGAACCCATCTTAACTGACCTCTGTCAATTATATGGGCTGCCTACGTTGTAACGAAAAGTATTCACACTTATTAACTGAACAAATTACTTACTAACTGTGTAAGGAAACAAGGGAAGGTGTTTTATTGATTTACGCACTCATTATATGTGTGTAACAAGAAGACTTCTCTTTATTTAAGATTTAAAAACATTTACTGACAGATCCCATGACATCACTAATTAAACTAAAATTATTTCAATGCTTTCTTTAAACTTTGGGATCAAAATTGATTCTATTTAGCTATACCTCGGATCCGGGTTAACTTTCTGTATTTAGTAGTTAAGACTTTTAGTTATACTCAATTCATGATATTAGCTTGCAAGACTTCTTTTTTTTTATAACCATTTGAAGAATGGTATTATTACTTGGAATTGTACTACGATACATTAACATATAAACCGTTACAACGTATGATATTTGAGTAGTTACATTATAACTCTTAGATTTACTCTTTTAATGTTTACAAAATTAATAGTGTCTGAAAAGTCTCTTTTAACGTGTGTTGTGTAACAAATATTAGTAACCCTCGATAGACAGGCTATCGAGTCACCTTTAGAATGGAAGGTAGAAACCTCGTCCTGGGGTGTCCGTCTTGGGAATCCTTGAATGCGCAGTCATCATCTCGGTCTGGTCTTCGTCAGTAATGGGTCAAAAGTCCGCAGAGTAGATGGAACCTTCTACGATGCAGGTACATGTAGATTCTCAGATGTCCTGATCTGCATATTCTGTCGGGTCTACGAGTGTTTATAAGTTCTGGTAGTTCACATCTCCAGGAATGATGTTGAAAGTGTAGTCAGTTCTTGAAGTTAGCAGTCATCTTGTTTTACACCATTTTTATGTTGCGTGTTATAAGTTATGTCTCTTGTTTTCACATAACTATACTGATTAATACATAACACATGCTTTTAGCAGTAATTTCTCGTATACAATATTTAAGTAAAACAAAAAGAATTAGCAACATTGTGTTAGAGCGTTTGCTCGCACGTCTGCACTGCATGAAGTCAACATGGTGAGAGAGCGTCTTTTTGCTCGCTACGACTGGTACTTAACAAATGGTAGAGGGGCAATTACTCCGCGAGAATATAGTTCCTAACTATATTTAAGTTAACTATTTTTAATTACAAAACTTATACCTTAATAAACATACATAATTTAAGTAAGTTGTTTTAGCGACTATCTGTGTCTTCAGATTTTTAATTATTAACATTATGATTTTTATCTTATCCTAAATTACAGACGACTCGGCAGACATGTCGAGTCCGGAATTAACTGGTCCGCGCCTGACAACAAGCAAAGGGTTAAATACGACAATAATAACTTTTTACAATTTGCCTTTTTATTAATGTTTCTTTGAACTTATTAATTACTTCTTCCTTTCATACTGAGTACATACAGGGGTTTTAGGCATTATAGTGAGATTTAAAGTGGCTTAATCGCTCACAAACTTAATTTTTAAAATTTTTTTTATTTTACAATTGTTACAATTTAAATCGTCACATACTCCACCGCTTAATTTGCACGTTACGGTTTAAATTTTTTTTTTACTGGGGACTTGGAGTATGAATGGTGTCAGTGTGTGAAGTTATTTATCATTATCATTATTTATTATTAGTGCACAGTTTGTTTTCTCTAATTCTCTTTAAATGATTTTATTCATTTAAATGATCGCCTTCGTGAAATTCCCTTTTTCTCACTTCTTACAGTACTAACTTATATTTTAATCTTAATACTAATTTCCAAACCTTAGATTGGAAAGATCCCTATTTATCCGTAACTCACAACATCGTGGCCCGACTGACATCAGCTTACTCTAACTACTCAAGTTAGCTTTCAGCATTCATTAAATGATCTTTGGCACCTTTCTGCCCTATCATTACCCTTTTCAGTCGGCGCCGTTGTGTCCTGTTACGTTACCTGTATAATCACTTCTTGATTATATACCATAAACGTATTTCTAATGTAATCTAAAGAGGATCCCATACTCCACCTTAGATTACTGTTACTTGAGAGAAGCGGAATCTCACGAAGATAATTCTCTTTTATCTCTTTAACAATAACTAAACAAACTATGCGGGAGGGGAGACACTTTACACAAAGCATTGTAATACACAGGGGTGGTTTTCAATTGTTTAGGCTAGCACCGGTTTATCACAATAGGGAGGGTGCGTGGCTGCTTAGTACAATTCCTAACACGCTTTATTTCCTCTAACTGGCCACCACTGCGGTGTCTACACTATGCAACGTTACTTGTATTATTATTTCTTTTATTTACTGCTACGCTTCACACTATTTAGTTTACCTTAGGATTTATTTAGCTCTAGTATTTAAATCAATTATTATTATTCACTTATTATTTATTAATTACTTTGGGGGGATTACACAAACTTACTGAGAATTAAATTCCTATTTAATTACCATATTTATTTAGCACACTTTATTTATTATTATACATTTATTATTATTAAGTCACTACATTATTTAATTGTCGTCACGGTGAAAATACTTGATCTACTATACTGTACACATTTATTACACATATATAGGATAAATTCATAAGTAATTAATTTACATAAATTAGAAAAGACCAATTTCTCTTCTAAGGGAGAGACAGAAATTCCACACACATATTTTCAATGTTAAATAGCCGATCAGCTGTTTTCTGGAATGTAGGTCACCCTCTGTGTTTAGTTAACAAAGGATCTTGTGTGTCAGTGAGAATAGGGGGTTTCGCTTTTACGCATTGTTGTCTACACAATGCTACCGATTATTTCCTGAACAGGTCCGGACTAGCGGAAAGGGTGAGCGCTGGCTGGCGCGCCTAGGGAGAATCTTATTCAACAACTCTATTATTACGCTTCGTAACACTTTGACTCCATTCATTCATATACTTTTCCCAATTATATCAATTAATTATTTTGCTCACAATTTCAAATTACAAAATTCTTTCTACTTAATTACCTGGGTCTACATTACGCAGGAGCATTATTTACTAACAAAAATTTTTTTTTTTTTATAACACACATTGGTGTATGGCTAACATATACTGTGCAGAAGTATTCAAGAAACAACAGGTCATGGATTGTCATAAAACGAACCTGTTACAGATTGTCAACTGAGCAAACTTTACAAGTCAAGTATGCAAGTAGGTACATGCATATATCTTATTTGCATTGTATGAAGCTAATGATATTTCAACTTATACAGACTATCATTTACGTAACTTTGTAAAATATGAGATATATTTCAAAAATTAAAGTTACATTAATCACATTTTCTGAGTGCATAGATCAATAACTGAATATAAAATTTAACCAAGCATAGTGCTGCAATTTTGTTAGCGTCACGATGCTTACAACCTTTATAAAAAATTCAGAGTGGCGCAATTTTGTTTGTGTCACTATGCTTACCAACCCTTTATATAAATCATCAGCAGAGTGGCGCAATTTTGTAACGTATCGCCGCGTTACAAATCCAGGGAACCCATCTTAACTGACCTCTGTCAATTATATGGGCTGCCTACGTTGTAACGAAAAGTATTCACACTTATTAACTGAACAAATTACTTACTAACTGTGTAAGGAAACAAGGGAAGGTGTTTTATTGATTTACGCACTCATTATATGTGTGTAACAAGAAGACTTCTCTTTATTTAAGATTTAAAAACATTTACTGACAGATCCCATGACATCACTAATTAAACTAAAATTATTTCAATGCTTTCTTTAAACTTTGGGATCAAAATTGATTCTATTTAGCTATACCTCGGATCCGGGTTAACTTTCTGTATTTAGTAGTTAAGACTTTTAGTTATACTCAATTCATGATATTAGCTTGCAAGACTTCTTTTTTTTTATAACCATTTGAAGAATGGTATTATTACTTGGAATTGTACTACGATACATTAACATATAAACCGTTACAACGTATGATATTTGAGTAGTTACATTATAACTCTTAGATTTACTCTTTTAATGTTTACAAAATTAATAGTGTCTGAAAAGTCTCTTTTAACGTGTGTTGTGTAACAAATATTAGTAACCCTCGATAGACAGGCTATCGAGTCACCTTTAGAATGGAAGGTAGAAACCTCGTCCTGGGGTGTCCGTCTTGGGAATCCTTGAATGCGCAGTCATCATCTCGGTCTGGTCTTCGTCAGTAATGGGTCAAAAGTCCGCAGAGTAGATGGAACCTTCTACGATGCAGGTACATGTAGATTCTCAGATGTCCTGATCTGCATATTCTGTCGGGTCTACGAGTGTTTATAAGTTCTGGTAGTTCACATCTCCAGGAATGATGTTGAAAGTGTAGTCAGTTCTTGAAGTTAGCAGTCATCTTGTTTTACACCATTTTTATGTTGCGTGTTATAAGTTATGTCTCTTGTTTTCACATAACTATACTGATTAATACATAACACATGCTTTTAGCAGTAATTTCTCGTATACAATATTTAAGTAAAACAAAAAGAATTAGCAACATTGTGTTAGAGCGTTTGCTCGCACGTCTGCACTGCATGAAGTCAACATGGTGAGAGAGCGTCTTTTTGCTCGCTACGACTGGTACTTAACAAATGGTAGAGGGGCAATTACTCCGCGAGAATATAGTTCCTAACTATATTTAAGTTAACTATTTTTAATTACAAAACTTATACCTTAATAAACATACATAATTTAAGTAAGTTGTTTTAGCGACTATCTGTGTCTTCAGATTTTTAATTATTAACATTATGATTTTTATCTTATCCTAAATTACAGACGACTCGGCAGACATGTCGAGTCCGGAATTAACTGGTCCGCGCCTGACAACAAGCAAAGGGTTAAATATGACAATAATAACTTTTTACAATTTGCCTTTTTATTAATGTTTCTTTGAACTTATTAATTACTTCTTCCTTTCATACTGAGTACATACAGGGGTTTTAGGCATTATAGTGAGATTTAAAGTGGCTTAATCGCTCACAAACTTAATTTTTAAAATTTTTTTTATTTTACAATTATGTTACAATTTAAATCGTCACACTTGATACCTCGAATTGTTTTCATTTCCTTTTACTTTCCCTATACAACTCAATGTTATTTTACCTTTATAACTCGAACATGTTTTAAAGGAAACCTTGGTAATTCGAAGTTTTATCACTTTCTGGCCATGCTACTGAACCTCATAACTCGAAATAATGTAGGCCTATTCGCGGACCTCTACAAAGTTCTATCGCAAAGCCAACTCGAATATGTTTTAAAGAAACCTTGATAACTCGAATAGTTATCACTTTCTGGCCATGCCACTGAATCTTTACAACTCGAAAGTAATATATGTACGGACCTCTACAGAGTTCTATTGTAAAGCCTTTATAACTCGAAGTTTAGCCGTATAAACGTCTGTAAGCCGAACGTAGCCTGTTCTCACAGTAGAAAAGATGACTCATTTTCCTGTTAAACACGAACCCCCTACCAACTCTTTTCCCTTTACATATTCATCGATAGAATAAACAATAGTAGTTATAATAAATAAGTAAATAAATAAGAATTACAGTAGGCCTATGTAATTTTTTACAGTCCTTGGTTTTTAAATAGATATTTAGTAAACAAATCATATATATTTCTTTTTTGAATTTGCTAACTGCTATAATTTTTATTGTTCGACTAAGCTTTTCGTCATCACTGACATCATCAGGTCTTAAACAACGGTTAAGGTCTTGGGTTGTTTAAGACCTGATGATGTCAGTGATGACGAAAAGCTTAGTCGAACAATAAAAATTATAGCAGTTAGCAAATTCAAAAAAGAAATAGTAAGGATGGCTGGTAATTTAAACAATACGAAGAATAAATCATATAATTTTATATATTTAATTATTTATTTAATTAAAAACATACAGAAAGGTCAAAAAGGACATTTACAAACACAATAACAATAACAATTTCCTATTTAAAGAACAAACTCAACTAAAAACAAAACAAGATGTTTAAAATTATAAATTTATTAAACTAAATCAAATATAAACATAAAATATTTCCATTACAACCAACAAAACAGCTGACTGAGTAAATAAACATTACAACATCGATAAATAAAATAAAATTAAATCAATTAATTATTTTGTATTAATTTAGATTATCCGAATTAATTTTTTATATTGCAAACGAATTAATTCAGTTGTTTGTTAATTCATTTATAAACCTGTGACGCTACTGATGTGATCAGTGTAACGTATGTCAGGTGTAAATACGGTATTAATTTTACTTGCAGAAGTAGTTAATATCTGGAAAACTATTTATAATTTTAAAAAGCTAATTTGAAACATTATTATTACTCCGGCTGTACAATGTTTACACATTTTCCGGAACCAAAGATTACAGAAGTGATGAAATTCTCATCTTCCACTGCTGCTTGTCCATCCAAAGATCTCCTTCAATTTCTCGTACCCTCAATATAGTCTGAATTTCTTCTATCCAGGTGATAGGTGGTCTTCCTCTTTTCCTTCTTCCTGGTGGGGTCCATTCCATAAATCTCTTTGCCAATCTTTCCTGTGCCATTCTTATCGTGTCTCCATACCACTGTAATTTTTTTGTTTGGATAAAATCAACAATTGAATTTTTCACATTCTTTCTGTCCTTAATGACTTCATATCTAATTTTCTCACGTCTGGATACTGTTGCCGAACGTATCCAAAAGTCCATCTCTGCTGTTAATTTGAAACATAATTATGTTTTTAATGGTGCCCAACGATAAATTTTGTTTTAATTGTAAACTTTTGTTACGATAAGATCAAACTGTATTTATATTATATTGGACGCCTTTTCACTTGATTTTCAACAAACTTTTAATTCATTATTACAAATCGTGAAAGTAAACTACTTGTATTTGTAACATGCGTTTAGTTAATTTTAACGAAACACTGCATAGAGATATCACAAGATCTCTATTTACCAACAAGAGCACATAATCTACTCGTATTTCTCAGTGCCGTACTTAGTGTAGTGTATGCTGTTATTTGTGTGCCTCGATACTAGTTGGGCGACATTATGCAGTATATTCCGCTTCCAGGCGAACCTACATAACTCGAAATGTAGTAGGTGTAACCCACTTCTTGATATCTCTAACTTCAATATCTCGAAATATTCGATAACTCGTTTAAGTAGCTTTCGTCGTTTACTTTTATTGAATCCATGCGGCTGCAATCTATTTGGTTTTCTTAACATTTGCCAGTGGAAAGCAAGACAAAGAAATACAGTTCCGAATTAATTTGGGAAATATGGCTATATCTGTATTAAATTGAATTCTGTGGGATAAGGAATATACAGCAGAAACTAAAACCAAAATATTTAAAACCATTGTTAGAAGTATCATGACTTACGGCTCAGAAGTTTGGAGTACTAATAAACACACAAGAACAAAATTAATGACAGCAGAGATAGACTTTTGAAGACGTTCGGCAAGAGTATCCAGACATGAGAAAATTACAAATGGCGTCGTTAAGGACATCATGGATGTGAAAAATTCAATTTTGTCGACTTTATCCAAACAAAAAAATTACAATTAAATTTAATATTTAAAATACACCTTATTTTGATCCGTCTAGCGATCTTGTAGTTTATTAATTCAGTACATGTTTCGGTAATAAATTCCCATCGTCAGGTAAAACTTCTTCTTCCTAGTATATAGGAGTCGTCGGCGAAATTATTAAAAACACATACACACACAAACGAATAAAACAGACACAACTGTTATAAATGACATAATTAAAAACCGTAAACACACAACTATCGAAGACAGTGCGCACTGCCCGACTGTCACATTTCAACTGGGCTGATTGCAACGTTCACCGTTTATCTTCAATACGGTATCATACAACGTATTAGATTTAAACGAAAAGCTGGTCGTTGAGCAAACATTGTTTATGGATTTTGGATGCTTTGTAAATTTCAAATTCTTCTAACGCATCCATCAAACGACCTTTGTTGGTAACAAGCATGGGTACCATATTTTCCGCGAACCCAATGTAATTGCGGTTTTCGTTTATTAAATGTAATTCAAAATTAGACTTGTCTGATGTGATGTCCTTTTGTCCTTTTTTGGTAAATATTCTTTATATGTGTCAATAAATCTCCTCCCCGTTTGACCGATGTAAAACTTGTCACAATCATCACATTGCAACCTGTATATGCCTGACCAATTTCCTATTATTTTAGGAGCCCTTATAATTCCCTTAAAAAAAATTACAATGGTATGGACACACGAAAAGAATAGCACAGAAAAGACTGCCAAAGAGAGTTATGGAATGGACCCCACCAGGAAGAAGGAAAAGAAGAAGACCACCTATCACCTGGATAGAAGAAATTCAGACTATGTTGAGGGAACGAGAAATTCAAGAAGATCTTTGGACGAACAAGCAGCAGTGGAAGATGAGAATTTGATCGCGTATGTAATCTTTGGTCCCGGGAATGTGTAAACTTTATACAGTCGGAATAATAAATAATTCGGTAACTCGAATTTTCCCATTCCCCTGCGATTCGAGTTCTCGCGGTTCCACTAGTGTCTGGTACAATGTTATCGAGGTACAACGTTAGTGTCTGACAAGATTCGTTTTTTTTTCTGGTCATTTCAGATATCGTTTTGCCGCGGTGATTGAACAAGTCGTCTTTTGTTTGCAGCGACCGCACGGTCATGTAAGAGATAATTGCCGCGTGCCGACTGGTTTGCCGTGGCTACTTGTTTTTCTTCCAGCACGCTAGTGTGAAATATGATACACCGGACCGGGTAACACCGGTAATTTGTGTCGGTCAATATTACAGACCGACGGTGCAGTTTTGCGTCGCGTCGTACAAAACGAGGGAAAACGTAGCGAAGGGGAAATAATGCATTCGGCATTGAAATTCTGCGTGTAGCTTTCTCAGGAACTTCAAACGTCCTTCGGGCTAATAATAGAATGTATAAACGTTATGCAGTGGGTCTAGGATTCACGAGGCCTTAGGCAAAATTTATTTCTGAGCCTCTTAAAACGGTGCAGAGCGGGAGGCGGTAAGCATATACATACGAACCGTTTAGAGAGAGTGACGGTGGTACTGTATTTTTAATATGTGAATACGTTATTAAATATCTTCTTCTTTTTCTCCTCTTCAAGGATGGGTTATACAAACCTTTCCGGCACCCATCTCATCATCGGACGACCCAAATCTCTTCTAACAGTGGCTTTATAGTTCAGTGCCGCTTTCGGCAATCGATCCTCAGTCGTCCTTTTCAGATGATCCGTCCATTGTCTTCTGTAAATTGAAATAATGTCATTTATGTCCTGTATTTCGAGTTCTACTCTGATATCCTCATTCCTTATTCTATCTTGCAATATATAATTTAAAGTATTTCGAAGAAACTGCGTTTCAGCATTCTGAATCTTGCCGCATTCCTTTTTTGTCATGACCCACGCCTCACTCGCATAAATGAACGTGGGAATTGCAATTGTCTTATAAAATTTAATCCTTGTTCTGTGTCTTGTTTTGTTTCTAAGATTTCTATGAATCGTACCACAAATGTTATTATATATTTATTGGATTTTATTATGAGGCGTTATTATGGGGATTTATATTTGCCCAATAAAGCCTTATTCCCTTTTTTTAGTAAATTTTTCAGGCAGGCAAAACCTGTTCGTTAACGACAGTGGTATATATCGTAGGCCAGTGGCGTAACTCTTCGGACGGAGTGCGAATAGCGCTTCTTGGGACATGAGATTAGCTTGCTGTTTGGAAAGGTTGACATCCGCATTTTCCTCACGTCAAATGAGAAATTCAGGATTCTTCCCATATATTTTTTTTTATAAATACGCTTTACAAATTCTTTGCTCCTCAAAATTTTTTAATAAACCGACGTGAAATATGCTGGAAGTAGGTGCGTTACATATCAAAAATGTTGAGTCATAGTCATTGTTTTAAAAATTCTTAATTTCGTAGTGACCGTCAATCTATGAATTTTAACTATGAAGGGTTTGCCATTTTTGACCGATCCTCGCAACCCCTTCATGATGAGAAGAAATATTGTCGAAACGTCGACACAAATAATTTAAAATTTGTGTTATACTTTTTTTACCGATCGTCGCAAACCCTATATCATTAAAAAAAAAATATATATATATATATATATTAACAAAACTGTTATTTCATTAATTATTTTTGAACTTTATTTTGTTTCCAAAATTATTTATAAAATACAGTTTATGTATACACTTACTTTAACACACCCAACTGGCCTACGTTAAGTGATTATGGACTTTCACTGAAATTTTTAATAGCTCTGGAGGGGATTCCCCCCCCCCATGCGTACTTATGCCACTGCCGTTGACTATAAATGTCCTAATTAGTAATAATGTCTTGTTACCGGGACGAGTAATGGCCATTATTGGAGATGAATCGATTCCGACCAAAATATGCATAGACAACAGATGCATAGACCAAATATGACATTTCAACTATCTTGAACGTGACATTACTTATGATCAAGATAGAGATATAGAAAATAAACTCACGAATTTCACAAGAATGTGTGGAACTATTTGGAGAACGTTGGGAAATAAATGTAGAAAAGAAACCCAAATAAAATTGTATAAAACAATGGCAATACCTACGCTACTGTATGGTTCTGTAACTTGGGTCATAAAGAAAAAAAGATGAACAGAAGATACAAACAGCAGAAATGAAATCATATAAGAAATGAGGAGATAAGAAAAGATTTAGATATTTTTGCAGTTAATGAAAGGATTAAAGAATACAGAAGAAAATGGATTCAACACATAGATAGTATGGAAGAAAGTTGAATACCGGAGATAACGAAAGATTACAACCTTAGAGGCAGAAGAAAGGTTAGTAGGCCTAAGAAAAGGTAAACTGTGAAATAGGAACAGGCCGCTAAAGCCTAAAACCGTTAAGAAGATGATGATGATGATTGCTTGTTACCAAGGACACCGATTGCCCTGCTTAATATCAGTAATCCCTGGAAAATTTCTTGTTAACCTCCGCCCACAGAAAATTGTTCAGTATTTCCTTCCCCCGCACACTGAGACTACACAGTTCCGCAACTGTTTCTTATGCCTTAAAATCTCATGTATTTATATAGGGGGTGCGCACACTACAGCAACAGAAACAAAACTGTTTACTACGGTGGAAACAGCACGGAGACAGAATAGTTGCGAAAACGTGCTAGTCCTACTGTTTCTTATGGAAGTCGGCACACTGCAACCGAACAGTCTCGAAACTGTATCGTGGTGGGGGTAGGTGCCGCTCCACCACCACGGTACTCAACACAGTCATTCTGCCAGCGTTTTGCAATGAATAAGCAGTTTTTCGTTTTAAACTGAAAATTCTTATTGATAGTATTTTTTATAGGCACCTGAAAAATTTTTTTCAGGTACAATACTATTATTTTTATATTAGTACCTGAAAACTAGAAATTATAGACAAGCTGGTTAAAGGATACACGGTTTATCGTTACTGCTTTCATTACAATATGACAAAAAGTGAATATTTATGTCAACCGTTATCCTTCTCAAACATTAGCGTGGATAATTGAGAGTTGTTCATTTACGAAAATGCTTAAGGTATCCGCTGTAGGGTAATTGGGGGTATAAAGAAGTTTGTTAGTCCTATTTTTGTTATTAAAGTCTTAATTAAAGTTCCATAGGAAAACTACTAGTTCTGCTGCTGGTGGCGATAGGAAAGCAGGTATAACACTTGAAGTGGCTGAAGTATCGCTACCACGTGGTCCGGAAGTGAAACACCGCTCGCACTTATACCCCGAGGGAGTGAGTGTGAGTGTGCGCCCGCGTGCATGAAATTAAGCAATTCATTTTGTGAATACAACAGAGGAAGTGTGAAGCAGCTCGATGTTTAATACGTTCACAGATTACCGCGACCGCCTGCCTGCGCCTGCGCCCTGCGCCTGTTCATTCGCTCTGTTAATAGAATATTCATGAGATTATATTACTGAGACCCATGCCGTTGTCTGCCTTGCCTACCCAGGTGGAACTGCTCCAGATTATGCCGGGCACCGCACCGCATGAAAACGAAATCTGGCTGTTGGCTTCTTACAAGACTTCTGACATCAACAATCTGTCGAGATTATTACATTTTTGTCGGTCTTTACGCTCTCTCCGTTGTTATCTTTACACTCGTACAATGGGAAAAGATTACCGTTCCGTTTCTGTTACGCGTTTCTTTCGGCTTAATATTTTTTTGTCTCGATTGTTCGATATTAAAATTACACTTTGTCTGTTAATAACTACAGGTATATCTCCTTCCTTCTTTCGGTTAAAATTGCCTGCATTAGTGTGTTAAAACTGTGTTTTACAAGTCATTGTTGCGTAAAATGACATAATACTTATGTTCTCTTACAATACTAAAAAGTCGCCACTATAAGGAACCGTCAAAAATGTTTCCACGATAAAACCTCCCTCTGAATAACTTAGCATTACATCATTACGTCATCAATAACTTAGCATTATAATAGTCATCAATAACTTAGCATTACAATAGTCATCAATAACTTAGCATTACAATAGTCATCAATAACTTAGCATTACAGTAGTCATCAATAACTTAGCATTACAATAGTCATCATTTAAAAAACAGCGATATCGACTGTAAAACTGTTTCCAAATTTATTTATTTTTCAGTTGATTTGTATTTAACAATTTTTTCTTTACATACATAGCATATCATATTGTATTCTATTTTGTCTTTTTTTTATTTTCTACGTTTACAGGTCGATTAAACAGAAGTTATGAAGGTAAAGTAGCCCTATACTTCATTTACTGATTTCTGTATACCCTATCATCATCATCATCATCATCTTCAGGATTAAACCAAGAATGGTTTGTCCGGTCTCAAATAGGCAAAGATTAGAGCTGGTCACTCCAGCGCTTCCTCGGACGTCCCATACCTCTCCGTCCCCTCGGCTTATAGTTCCATAGTTGGTTGGGGATGCAGCAGTCATCCATTCTGCAAAGATATTCCCACCAATTGAGCCGATACTGGGCGATCCTGTCGAGTATACTCATAATATTCAGCTCCTGCCGTCTATCTGTGTTTCTTCTATGATCATGGAGAGTATACCCTGCCACGTGCCTGAGAAATCTCATTTCAACCGCTTGGATGCCACTGGCCTGGCCTTTCGTTAAGGTCCAAGTCTCAGACCCATAAACAAGTGTGGGAAGGGCCATTACCATGTAGAATTTTAGGCGTGTTCCTTCACTTGCTGACTTAAGGGTTCGCCTAATGGTCCCGCACTTAAGGTTGTTGAACTTATGCAACTTGTTCACAACGTCGTTGGTTGAATTATAAGACACACGGTAACCCACGTATTCAAAATTGCTAACGTGTTCAAGGACAGTACCATCTATAACAATTTTTGCCCGTACGGGATCAGTTCCACGAAAAGCCATCACCTTGGTCTTAAGTGTGGATATTTGCAACCCAGAGTCCAACAGAATAGCCTGATCGTCCGCAAACAGCAGTGTGTCAATTGTAGAGTGACCAATCATAAAATGTTCTGGAAGACACATCTGCCAGTTTTGTGCGACATCGTCAATATATAAATTAAAAAGGTGCTGGCCACAGCTGGGAATAAAAGGAAAAAACACTGGGTATTTAACCAGGTAAATAGGCCTACCTAAATTTCTTAAAAACAAATTAATGAATTTGTTCATGTTCTTCATATATTTCTTGTTAATTTTATTATCATATGTCATCATCGTCTTCAGCAAGGATTAAACCAAAAATGGTTTGTTCCGGACCCAAGCACATAGACCAGAGTTGGACGCTTGGACGCCGCACACCTCTCCGTCCCTTCGGTTTATAATTCCGTAATTGTTTGGGTACGCGGCAGTCGTCCATTCGGTTAAAATGTTCCAACCATTTTAGCCGATATTGGACAGTCTTTATCTAGTATACTCATAATATCCAGATTCCGCTGTTCACCCACATTTCTTTTGCGATCTTCAAAAGTGTATCTTGACATGTGCCTGAAGAAATCTCATTTCGGTTGCTTGAAAGACTGGCCTGGGACTTCGTTAAAGTCCAGTCCTAACACCTATAAAGAAGTGCGGGGAGGGCCATCACCTTGTAGAACTTCAGGCGTGTTTCTTTCCTCATTGACTCCAGATGGTCCCATACATATGGTTGGACTTGTGCAGCATATTTATTACATCATTGTATGCAACGTAAGACACATTACAGCCTACACATTCAAAATTACTGACCTGCTCCAGAACTGTACCATCTACAACAATTCCTGTTTGCATGGGATCATCTCCATGAAAAGTTATCACATGTGAAGATTTGTAATCCATGTGGTCTTCAATGTGAAGATTTGTAATCCGAAATCCTTTGACTCAGTGAGTGAACAGCCATCTGCAAGCCGCTTTGCGAGTTCGATAGGATAGTCTGGTCATCAGCAGGTAACAACGAGTCAGCTGCAGAGTTACCCGTCATAAAATCTTCTGGAACGTTCATCTGCCAATTGTGTGTCACTGCGTCTAAATATAAATTTAAAAGAGAAGGTGACAATGAGCACCCTTGTCGTACTCCACAATTGGTCAGGCTCATACTAGGAGTATTATATATATAGACTAGGTTATATATAGAATACATAAAATAATATAACATACTAACAAGGTATTCTTTTTATTTATTACATATTTTCAAAGAAACTCTTTTGGCTGAAAGTTCTGGTTGGCGATTTTCTATATTGTAGTTTTTAAATTGGGAGTTTTTAATCCGTTATTTGTACCTATAAATTGTCTTGTTTAAGTTTAAAAAGTATTGTAAACGGTAAATCAAGTGAGAGTAACGGATAAGTGCACTAATGGTGTAAAATGTGACACTGTAACTCAATATAGCGCAAAATACGTACTAACATGGTTGACAGTATAGGCCTAGTGATAATTAGACAAGATCTTACGAAAATGAATTCTGTCTGCGTGTTTCCCTGTCTGTCCCTTTGTCTGCCTGTCTGTCTGTCTCCCTCACACACACGCGCGCGCGCGCGCGCACAGAGAGAGAGAGAGAGAGAGAGAGAGAGAGAGAGAGAGAGAGAGAGAGAGAGAGAGAGAGAATCCAAGACTGAGGCACAAGACTCAAATCAACCGCTGCGTCTATTCAGAGTCATCATTAAATAAATCTGCTTCCATGTTTAATTCATCACTTCGACTTGCAGTACCCATATAATCTTCCTCTGACTCATCTTCGCCTTCAAATCCCGTAGTTTCATTTGAATTCGATTTATTTCAGTTGCCAGTGCAGTATGCTACGATGACGTGATACTTTTTCTCCTTTTGGTATCTTCTATGTCGGTTTCGTGTTAAATAACTTCCTATCATTCCATAAACATGCGATAACAGCTCCTCGGTTATTTATTGGCTCTTAGTAAATAAAGTACTGCTTTTATTATATTAATGAAGACAAAAGCATATATTTAAGAGTAAACAAACTTTTAATTTGGCAAAAACAGGAAAACCTCTTTCTTAACTTGTACTTTGCCACGGTTCTGGGTCACTATAATTTTCCAGTCGAGTTTTTAGAGTTACACTTATTTTAAACTGTAAATAGAATCGGTGTAAAGTTATTTATAACATTACTGTTATAAAACCAAATCTTTACACCTTCAAGATAGTAGGCCTATGGTCTATCAATACCCTCTCATTATGTGAATATTTCGGTGGCAGGGGTAAATATCCAAGTAGATAGCGCGTTTGTAAATACCCTACTACGCACTGGGTATTTACTCAGCCCACATCACTATGAACGAGCGTATTTCTTCACTACGTAGTGTAATGGTTACCAGTTCATAGACAACATGGACCTATAATGAACATGATGTAGTCGTAATGAACTGTCAACATAATTAGTTTCTATTTTGTCGGCGAACTAATATAGTTTTCATTTAAATTGAAAAATTATAAGAAAGAACATGTGATAAATATTTTTATAAGATTCCACACTTTTGAAGAGTTTTAACATAGTAATAAATTTGGTGAACTTTTAAATACATATTCTAAATTTTATTACTTCTACAATTAGTCTTACTAATTTATATATATATATATATATATATATATATATATACTTTTCCTTATTTGGAACATAAGGAAATATTTATAAGGAACATAAGGTTATATTTAAACATAAATATTTATTTATAAATTTTAAATACTTTATATATATCAAGAAACGGACTGTAGCAGAAAGTGATTGAATATATATATATATTTATATATTTATATATCTCAAAGTCTGAAGATTTATGAGTAAAGAATACAAATCCACACCGTACAGGTAACCTTTGACACAAGGCGAAAAATACTCTCTAACTTGAAATTTCATATTTTGCCCCGTACAGACGATTTAGGCCCTTTTAATTATGCCTTTTCGTTGACGCGTATAAAGATGTCAACAACACCATGGAGACCAGAATGAATTACCATAGTAACAAGTAAATAAACAAATGATATTTAGCGGCATCGGAACTGTACCTTTATAGGTTCCTGCAGTTTTTAATGTTTTTACTATGCGATTGTATCGATATGTTTTGTAATTTTCTATACAGATACGTCTATATATTTTGTAATTGTCTTAAGCGATTATAAAATTAATGTTTTTACGTATTTCTGATGATGTAATGAAGAAGTAATGAAATATATTAAATACTACTACTAAAGATGTCAACAATACCATGGAGACCAGAATTAATTACCATAGTAACAAGTAAATAAACGAAAGCTATTTAGCGGCTTCGGAACTGTACATTTATCCATTCCTGCAGTACATTTTCGATGTTTTATATAATATGCCATTGTATCGATAGGCCCTATATTACGATGTGGAAAAGAAGAAGTGTAGGCCTACTAATTGTAAATTGTCCTATTACTTAATGAAAAGCGAAAATACGTGTTGTTTTCATTTGTGAAGTTAGGTGACAACGGTTTTTGGTTTTTAGTTTACTGGTGAAATAAATAAAACCCATGGTTGATGAAAACGTTTCGTTTAATGTGTTATACAATGATTCTAACACAGTAATACTTAAAATAAAGAATTTAGCGTTTTTGATTTAATAGGTACTTTATAAATATCTCCAAAGGCTTTATAAACGGGTACTTATAAATCTCCAAAGGCTGTTGCAGCAACATAATAATTTAGAACAAGTTAAAATAGTACAAGTGTTGAAAACAGCTTTGGAGAAAATTTGACTAATGAATACAAAATTGTTATACGAGCTGACATAACACCATATAAACACAGACAATAAAAATTATATTAAAATACTTATTAAAAGTCAAATATTCGCGTGCGAAGCCGCGGGTAACAGCTTGTATTGTACAAAAGTGAAATCCGTTTGTTTTATTTTAATGTAATTAGTCAAAACGGTATTGTTTACGCTTTGTAGTCGACCAATGTTGTTAGGATTCCGTCAATTCTCGCGCTCCTTCTTCTTTGTCCATCTTATAAGCTCTGCCTTCTCTTTTCTCTCCCTTACTTATTAACTTTTTCCGGCCGGACATTTTGCTTTTTCTCCACTTCCCAATTGCCTGGTGATTAGATCATAAGAAGATTAAAAATTTTGGGGGGTTTTTGAGCCAAGATTACCTCACTTGTACGCACCAAAGAAGTTAACGTATGAGCTTCTATGAGAACGCAATCCGAATGTACTTGCTGACGAAAAATAATTGTATTTGTTTTGTCATCATCATCATCATCATCATCATCATCTTCACGGATTAAACCAAGGACGGTTTGTTCCGGTCTCTAACAGTCAAAGAGTCTAGAGCTGGTCACACCAGCGCTTGCTCGGACGTCCCACACCTCTCCGTCCCCTCGGCTTATACTTCCATAGTTGTTTGGGGATGCGGAAGTCATGCATTCGGCAAAGCTGTCTCCACCAGTTCAGGCGATACTGGGCAATCCTGTCGAGTATACTCCTAATATTCAGTTCCTACCGTTGTATTTGTTCTTTACTTTTAAAATTACATCTCAACAGAGTAACAGGCCCTTGACATTTTTTTGTTCTGAATTTTCTTATTGTGTTAGAGTGAACATCTTCACTTCGGATCCAGTGGTGACAGTGGAAAATGGTGTTTCGCATATACCAGTAGGCGTTTCCAAAAACATCTCCTTAAACGAGGTTTCGATAATTGTGAAGACTGATTTCGAGTATTACGGTGTTCACCCGGTCGATCACAATGTAAATATTTAGTCCGAAGAGTGTCACTGTTATAAAAATTTAGAGGACCAAAATTTTACTTACTCGTCTGGTTTGATTAATGAGTACCTTATATCGAATACGGACTGCCCTGAAGGTAGTCAGATGATATGAAAGGAACATTGCCAGAAAGATTGTCGATACGGAAGTAGTTTTCACAGAAAGAAAGAAAAACAGCATGCCTCACAGTGGGAATCGATCGACATATCAACTCCGCAATCAGAACACGGCTGCTCTCTAAATGTTTACGATGTTTGAGCTGCAGATAAACAATCAGTCAGGCCACGTACGTACGAACCTACATGCCGAACTCAGCCCAGCTCCGTTTGGCTTGTGCATACTAATTCACTCGTATTCCATTTTATCATACACTTTTTCCTTTCTTGCTGCGTGCATTTTTGTCGTTATCTATAATTGTTTTCAAACGTGTGCGTATGTCACGTACTGCGAGAAGAGAAAATTATTAAACAGTTTCCAATCTGACCACGGTTCTGTTCAGTGTACGTGTCGCCACGGCACCAAGATCTAGCAGCCAGTTTGTCGCCACTTATGGTATACAAGCCTACATGGTGGCAGCACTGACCTGAATAGTGACGGTCTCTGCATGACTCGGTGCCATGGCGTTTGTTGCACTGTGGTAGCGAGATAGTTCATCGTTTCTTCTTGTAAAAAATTCTGATATTTGTGGTGGATGTAAAGCTTCTTATTCAAGAATAATATATTGTTTCTAATTAATACTAAGTTTTGAGTTGAAAATGTAAAAACATAAAATACATTCAAAAAACAAATTTCTCACGAACATTAAATTGCGCCAAAATTCCTGCTAACAGATATTGGTCGAATAGAGAGGGTTAGAAAATTTAAGTATCTAGGGGAAATAATTCAAGAGAATGGTTTATAAAAATCTGCTATAGAAGAAAGGATTCATAAGATGGAAAAGGCATATGGTATAACTAAAGATATTTACAATAAAAAGTGGATATCTAAAAATGCGAAAATAAGACATTACAGTACAGTAGTGAGGCCAGAATGCCTATATACAAGTGAATGTTTATCGTTGAATTATTATTTAGACAAATTAGAATTATTGCAAAGACGAATTATTATGAAAATATTAGGCCCACGAAAAACTTCAGAAGGTTGGAAATTAAGAAGTAATGATGTAGGCTATATAGATAAGTAGCCTAAGTAAGTAAAAAGATAAGAAGTAAGAAGATATATCAAAGTATAGAAAATATAACAGAAATAGTGAGAAAAAGAAGACTAGTACTTTTTGGACATTTATATAGAATGGAGGACAATAGGTTAACAAAACAGATCTTTAGATATCTGTGAGGAAAGAAGTCAACATAAAGTTGGATTAAAGAAGTCAAAAAGGATTTAGAAAAAAATAATATAAACGCAGAAGAAGCAATTGAAAGAGAGGTTTTTCCGGAAAAAGTGTTAAAAATGGAAGGAGTACATGGTAGGAGAGAGAAAAACGCAGGTTTAAAGTGGACTGAAGACAGGAAGAAGAGACATAGTGAAAATATGAAAGAATATTGGAGAAAAAGAAAAGAACAAGGAATAAAGAATTGAAATTGGCATGTGGTCCTCAGATGGCCTATATAAATAAAAAAAAATACATTCAAAGATGGTTCAGTTGAAGCGTAAACTACTGACTGACTAATCATAGAATCCGCGAATGTTTATTTTTTTCTATGGTCGACTTGATCACTTTTTTCTGAAAGAAAATAAGCAATTTAGTTCTCAGACGGTCCCTGGATTTTCCAAACGTTAGTCAAGTTATCGATGAACTATTAAACAACTATCACGTAATCGTATTCTATTTTTATTCCGCTTATTAAATAACTGATTTATTAATTATTGTTTATGACATATTTAGAAGATTACTTGTAGTTATTAAGATTTTCTTATTGATTTATAACATGTGAGATGAAGTACACCATGCATTCTCTCTCCCATCCTAGATTCCAATTCTGCCTATTTCTCCAGTTTTCCGTTCCAGTCCTCTTCCATTTAGTGACTCTATCTGTTCTCCGGCCTGTGTCGTTACCTAAGTACTTATATGCAAGCTCTTTATCTTTTTTCAGGGTTATATTTGTTTTGGTATGCTCGTCATCTACCCAGTTCTGTTGCTTTTCCCGTATCGTTTCGGACAGATCCATAACACTCTCCGCTGTTGTAATTTTTCTGTTCTTCTTCTGCTTCTTCTTCTTTTTATCCAGACCTTGGAGCTTACAGTGTGACGATTTAAATTTTAAAAAAATAATAATAATAAAAATATAAAATGGGAAGTTAGTGAAAACCATCAAATCGCACTATTAAACCAAATACCCCTGAACTAACTCATAATAGTAATGAGACTTAAAAAGGGAATTTAACTAAAATAATTAATTAAAACTGAGAAAGCAAAAGTCAAAAATAAAACTGTTAACCCTTTATTAAATTTATCATGCTATAACCTGTGTATACCGGATCCAACTTGCATACCGACCCGGCATTAAATAAAAAATACCTGTAAACTATAATATAAATAATTAATAATTCAAAGTCACTAGTAGTAGTCGTAATAAATTCTGTAGACAAGCAAAGTCTCGATTGTTTATTTTGTCGAACTGTAAGAATGTATTACTAATTAAAAGTTGGAACTATATTATGGCGGAGTATTCACTCCGCGTCGTTACAATTTTCCTGTTGTAACAATGTAGACTTATGATGCGACTTTCAAACTGTAAACAGCTCCAAGTGGGGCTCTGCACAAAGTGTTGATTTTTCATTTTATTTGATTGTTAGCTTCCACTAACAGTGTGGAGATCTAGATCTATGTAACTAAGATGTAGTGTGTTTTTAAAAAAAAAAACAAAGATGTGAAAGAAGTAAATAAGTGTGTAAGGTGACATCTCCTATTAAAAAGTAAAATATGGTTCAAGTTGAGTGTAATTCCAACATAATGTGAAACGAATATGTAAACTCCAATACTACTGTGGTATTACATATGTGATGTGAATAACTGTGAATAGTGAAGACTAAGACCTCAACTGCATTTACACTACCTCCGAGAAACAGGACGACTTCACGCTGGATGACACCATAACATCCACTTCATCATTAGTTGACTCCGAGGACATCCACTGGAAAAACTACCATGATGACAACCCACGACTAAGAGAGTACAGAAGAATCACGCGGCAGGACATGGACAGATAACATTTAACTAGAGGTGACGCGGAAGCTCGTCTTCCGTGAATAATGTATCTTTTAAAATATAAGTAATTATAAATAAAAAGACTCTTAAATGACAATCTCTAATCGTTAACCATTACTATGGTGAAACAAGTAATTTCAGAAATCATACGTTGTAACATAACTCTTGTGAAGTAACTTTGAAACATCGCACAACTAAATGAAACCATTCTTCAGATGGTATTTTAAGTAATAATGTAATTGACTAAAGAAGTAGAGTAAATTTGAAAATTCCTAACTAGTTTAAAGAGACTCGGATCCGAGGTAAATACATTATCTGTATGATCATTTTTAAGACAGTAAACCCCTTTACAATTTCTGTGTAAGTAAAGATTTGATTTGTAATGTATTATCAATCATACGTAAATAAAGGGATGTCATCTTTGTTACATACTAAATTGAGTGCATAAATCAGCAAAATTCCCTCCCCTTGTTTCCTTTTATTAGAGTACTTATAATTATTGTTAGTGATGTGTTTGATTTTTCAGTTTGTTACAACGTAGGCAGCCTGTATAATTGGCCAGAGTCAATTATCACGGGTTCCCTGGATTATAACGTAGCCGACACGTTATAACAGTCCGATACATACTCATTGACCGGACCATCTTTCTTTTTGTCTTCCAATTATGCGATTTCCTCTGGAATGATAAAACATCGATTGCATAGGTCGTCTGTTCTGATGCATCGTTTGCAGTCAGGTCCGTCCAACCCTGTCTGTACAACTTGATCCTGTCATCCAGGTTGTAACTCCGAGGGCGTTCCTTATGTCATCATTCCTTGGCCGGTCTCCCCGGGATAGTCCAAGTACAGATCTTGAACAGCTCATATCACTAGTTTATATTCGGCTGTGGGACTTTGCGTACAGTGCCCATGTCTAACTACCATAAAGGTCGCATGATTGAAGTCAGCACTTTATACAATTTCAACCAGTGGCTCGTCTGACCTTCCCTTTTCCCACGAATCTGGTTAAGCTGTTCTATTTTACCCAATACCACACCGACCCAGCCGACCCATACTCGCGGGAACTCGCGGCTCCCAGCTTGGTCGTCAGAGGTTTCTGCCTTCCCACTCACATTGTCGTAAACTCTTTTCACCATCTCGCTGTGGACGTCATCTTTCCGCCATTTCCTAATTTTACCTATTTTCCTCGTTCAGTCTGGAACCCAATATAACAACTTTTAGGACAACGAGAATCAGGCTTGCGTTCAAAGTGGCCATACAGTATTAGAAATTTCATATTTATGGTGTCTAATGTTGTTCTTTCAGTAGCGTGGCGTCCATGTAACCGCTGTTGGCGGCGGAAACAGTACTGGAAATAGGAGAATATAATATTAATTATATCACAGAATAAGTACTTTAGTTATTGAATAATTTGAAATACGAACAATATTAGTAGGGAAACTTGAAGGAAAGCGTAGCATTGATTCCGAACTGCTGGACACTTGCACCGTCTTGTGTTGCCGGCTCGGACATCGGCAATGTTTTAGTGCGTACAGTCATAGACCTCGTAGTAGTTGTCAATGTACAAACTGAGGAGGGGGGGGGCACATTCGTTCACCCAATGCGTTTGTGTTGCCGCTGTATAAACCGGCAAAACCCTCAGCTGGCAGCTGTTTTCGTTATCGGAACTGACGTGCAGCAGATACTACGTACCTATTTGTGTTTTGTTCGTTTAGTCATGTGTTCCTCTGTTTGTCTTTGTTATTTTTAATTCGATTATTTGTATGAGAGTCAGATCCCGTTGAACCGGGACTCTCTTCTTCTCCCAGCGAATGATAGAAAATACTCTAAAAGAACAGTCAGTACATGACAAAATTCGAATTAATTTTTAGGTCAAGTTTTAGGCCTGTCACAATCGGCAACAGGTGCTATGTACCCACGCCACGCCACTGTTCTTTCTGCGACCTAATATCTTCATTTCGAATGCGTTGGAGCCTGGACATTTCTTGAGACGTCCGTCTCTATTGCCTTCCGGCGTTCCTTTGATACATCTTCTAAGTTTAGATCTACGGGGACTGTGCTTTCTAAGATGTTAGAATAATTCATCTTGGTTTTGTGGGAATTTTTATTTTACCACTTCAACTTGCTTATCATTATGTTTCCTTGTTTTATTTTGTGGCTGAATGTTCCACATTATTACTACCTTTTGCCAGTGCCACACCGAAGTACTTAAGAAATCTGCTACGTCGTATAGTATGTGAGTCTGTTAACATATCGGCTCCTCCACTTCCAGTAACCGGTTGATCGGTTTTTCAAAATTTATGTCGAGACCTCATTTCAAACTACTCTCCAGAATACCCACCGACGAGGAAAACGTTCGAAAACGCTGTAATTATTGCCTTCCAAACGGCAACACTGTCGACCAGTATTATCACGTGGGTTCTCGTATTTCAGTAATATCATTCGTGCGCATTATGTACGCGGTCATAAACACGTGTATTACCTGTAATAGTGTTTGTTTAATAGCGTGTATCTCGCCATTAATGTCTTGTTTTTTCTCTGTCTGTTGCAGGTTAGTAAGTACAGTAATCACCGTCACGACACGCATGCGCAGTGAGAGAAAGATAACGACTACTACTGCGACTACAGTACAGTAAGTGTGATATGTGTATCTCACTAATTGTGCCCGTATTGCGCACAACACCGCTGATAATGGACTGGATTGGCGGCTAATTAAGGATTCCGTGTGACTCAGTCAGTCGTAGATTGGAAAATTTCATCATCGCTAAAAATGGTGAAGAGAGCCGCCAACGAATTATCTAAGTGGACATTAACCACTCTAGGCACTGGGCTGAAGTCCTTGCGATTGAAATATGATTTTCCTAGTTTGTTAAAACACGAGGGTTTTACAAGTGTTATAATAGACGAAGTCTTATACAGCATATCTACGATACAGCCGGTCTAGTGTGTGTTTCTGTAACAGTAGGCCTACAGTGCGTTAACTGAAACACGTCATGATTAACACAATCACGGGAAACAGACGTGTGGCAGTATGCAGAGCGATCGCTGAAGTACACTTGCACGATTCGCTCAGTAATTTGGAAACAAACATAGAACATTGGCAGTGAGATGAAAATTAAATTTGAATCTTTCTGTACAATTCACTCAGTTAATGTATTAGTCTTATCTTGAATAGGAAAAAAGTTTCTTGCAGGCTACTGTTTATGCCTCACGGATGAAAAAGTTTTAAATTTGATATGAAATTTTGTTTTTATTTTCTTATTACAATGATATTATTAAATTTTAATGGCATGTACATCATGTAAGTGGTTTGGACTACATATACAAAAAAAATTATAGTTGAGAAGCAAGAACATCTTGGGTAAGGACGGTTTATATTTTAATACGTAGGCCTACTAAATCGTGTGCGCGATGGTTTTATTAGGGTTTTTTATTTTTACCGACTCACTTTTTGGGCTAAATTTATTTAAGATATACCAAAATATGAAGAATTAAAATACTGTTACTACTGTGTACATTTTGTAGACTTATCTATTAGACCTACTTCATGTTTATCGGTCGATGTTTTCAAGTCGCGTAATAGCAGCGAACGTAAAACCTATAAGCCCAATGTATTTCCCTATCGCGCACATTGTCTCGTCCAACTGTGGAACCAAGAATAGGTAAAATAGAATATGTCCAAGTCCCAAGTTTATCTTAACGCATTGACGCATTGGAGTGATGTAACTGGAAATTATGGGGTCTTCTCCTTCAATCCCTTGCCAAACACAAACGTTTACAATTTCAAGGAGTTAGAAGTACCGGAAACTAGAAGGGCCTGGTTCTTTGTATAAACTTTATCAACCGGAAAGATCTTAATTTATGTCTGGGTCAACCAAATTTTACGAACGGTTCATATTCATATGCTCGAAATGCAACCTTGGTATAGTTTTAATCAGGCTGAAGATTTTCCACGTACCAAGCGTAATGATCCTACCGAGTAAGATGTACTATTCGAGATACGAGACCTGTCGCATCACATGCGCGCGCAAGAGGTACGTATTTTAACGGGTGGTCGAACGAGAGAGGTGGCGTTCGTTTAGAACTGAATTCACTTTCATCATAACTAAATGCTCAGTTTCTTCCCTCCCTAACAACTGATTCTGGTTTTGTTCGCAATTCAAGAGCCACACAACAGATCTCAACTCTCTTGGAGGCAACGTCAGAATTACCCCCCCCCCCGCACTTAAACGTATAGCATACGGTGACTGGAGAGGAGAGTACTATTATAGGAGGAGAGTAATAGTTTGTTGGTATAGGAGTGGACTGTATAGAAATTAAAAAAAAAAAAATATTATGATGAAGGGTAGCCGCGTCCTATCAAACCTTCTTCGTGTGTTTCTCCTCTTCAAGGATTAGGTTACATAAACCTGTTCCGGCACCCATCTCATCCTCGGACGACCCATGTCTCTTCTACCAAGTATAGTTCACAGTGCCTTATAGTTCAGGCTTTATAGTTCAGTGCCGCTTTCGGCAATCGATCCTCTGTCATCCTTTGCAGATGATCCCACCATTGTCTTCTGTAAGCTGCAATAATTTCATTTGTGTCCTTTACTTCGAGTTTTGCTCTGATATCCTCATTCCTTATTCTATATTGCGTTTTAGTTAAAATTACTTCTCGGGCTGTTTGGCCGTAGTCCAAAGTTAAACAAAACCAGACGTTTCGGCAGTGCCACCGACTGGCATCTTCAGTGGAAACGAGTAACGCTAACGTGAGGTGATATACGTTAGGGTAACAGTCTACTTTTGTGGTTAAGTCTGGTTTGGTTATAAACTTTGGACCATGGCTAAATAGCCAGGGAAGTAATTTTAACCAAAACAATATTTGTTAATGATCCGTATAGGAACGTCTGATAGATTATGTTACTAGGTCAGCTCGCACCCGACTGCCCCCTGCTTCAGTTAGTACTGCTCTCACTACGCAGAGCGCAGCACCGTACAGTGTACACAGTTTGCTGTCTCATTCACACACTGGCACAATGACACCTGTAAGCTTCTTATGTTCTCGCCAGCCTTGCAGTCTTGTAGTCGATGTAAGCACTGTGAAACACTATATAAAACTAGACTGCCGAGTGCGAAATGATGAAAATTTTGTTCCCTTGAAACGACGAGCTGTTTGTCCAATGCGCATCTCAAGGTCACTGTTCAAAAACGGTCGCCTCGGCTACGACTAGAGTGCCGTAAAGGTACCGCTTACGAAAGATTATGTGAATAAAATTGGAACCACCATAGGCACAGTTATGATTTCTTGCTTTTCGTCTTTCAAAATGATATTTTCATCTAATTTAATGCATATCATTGTCCTAACATTACCATACTAGCTTGAGGTCTATCACAGTAAGGATGTCACATCAATTTGAAATTTACAGGTACGCAGTTGAACTTAAACTTAAACGTGACGACAGAACCAGGATATGTCTACACAGGAACAGTGTAGTCTGTGTCGAGTTGGCTAAAACAATAATTAGCCTTAGCCAACATCACCGGTAAAATTAGCTCAAGGCTCAAAAGTCGGTTTGTCGGTGATTTTCTTTCTCGTCTTACGTAACCTCTGGAAAAAAAACGCTAAAACAAACCTAACCACATTTTATAATAATGTTACTTATTTTTTAAATACAATAAGGTACAGTTTGTAATATTAGTGTTGCGAACATAACGTACCCACATTGTTGTAGAACCTATTGATATTCCAAGGTCTGTTTGTATCTTGTTTACTGTCGTTAGTTTGTTTGTTTTTTATAACGGAAAATTTGAAAGTCACTTTGAAGCCTAACAAAATAGTATCGAATGTTTAATATATTCTTAATCAGATAAGCAAACTACGTGTCTTAGTTTGGGGCATACAAATGAGCTGAAAATAAATCAATAATTATTTTCTTCCTCATTCACTTGAAGTTTTTTTTTTCTCACAGTAAGGCTAGTTTTACCACATCACTGAACACTGATAAATGGTTTTAAAAAGTTTAGATTGTCAACAGTCTACGGCATTTTGCTGTTTAGGTTTTTGTTATGTTTGATCGGATCGACATAGCAAAAACACTTTAAATTGACAAAAAAAAAAATTATTTTATATTCAAAATTTCAAACCGTGTGGAGAACGCAAGGAACTTATTTGAAACCACCGCATTATGCTGGGTTTTGCCATATAAAAGTAATTTAGAGTTTGATTCCACTTGAGTAGTGAACCGTCCTACATCCGGCCGGACTCTGCACCCGCGACCTATCAAACCTTCTTCGTCTGTTTCTCCTCTTCAAGGATTAGGTTACATAAACCTGTTCCGGCACCCACCTCATCCTCGGACGACCCATGTCTCTTCTACCAAGTATAGTTCACAGTGCCTTATAGTTCAGGCTTTATAGTTCAGTGCCGCTTTCGGCAATCCATCCTCTGTCATCCTTTGCAGATGATCCCACCATTGTCTTCTGTAAGCTGCAATAATTTCATTTGTGTCCTTTACTTCGAGTTTTGCTCTGATATCCTCATTCCTTATTCTATATTGCAATGTATAATACTTACTATATATATATACTTACTATATACATATATATATAGTAAGTATATATATATATATACTTACGATATATATATATATTTTTTTTTCAATCACTTTCTGCTACAGTCCGTTTCTTGATGTATATAATACTTTAATATTTATAACTAAATTTACCTCAAGATATAATTTTTTCCCTATTAGGAACATGTTTCGAGAGTTCCTGTTCTCTCATCTTCAGCCTTCGCCATCTTGTTTCTGGTGAAGTATTTGTGTGTTGGCTTCTGGATGTTATTAAGGTAGTTTGTTGGTCTTTGGTCTTTTAAAGTTGCATTATTGTGTGTGGTTGTGGTATCTGTTTTTGTATTTTGTGTATTTTCGATGTTGAGTGCTTTGAATATTGTGTCATGTTTTGTATTGATTTGTATTTGTTCTGGTATTAGTTTGTTTTGTGTTTTATGTTTGTAAATCTGTAAATTTTCCCAAATGTTCATTATGGTGCCTTTGTGTGGTATATGTTTTATTAGTGTTACATTGGTTATGTCTGGGAATTCATGTCCTGTGTTTATTGCATGTGTGGCTAAATTGGATTTATATATGTTTGGTTTTTTGTATGCATTTAGGTGTTCAAAATAACGTTTTTCAGCTGTTTTTTTGTTTGTCCTATATAACATTTATTGCAATCTTGGCATTCAATTTTGTATATACCGTTGGTTGTTGTATTATCTTTGTTGTGTGAGCTATTTAGATTTTGTAATTTATTTTTATTAGTTTTGTATGCTATTTTTATATCTGTGTTTTTAAATAGTTTTGTTAGTTTTGTCATTTTATTATTTATATATGGGAATGTGGCCCATTTTTTGTTGTTGTTATTATTTATGTGTTGTTCAGTTTGATTAATTCTTAATTGTTCAGTTTTTATTTTGTATTTGATTTTATTTTCTATTTTGATCATAGTATTTTTATTGTATCCATTTGCATAACCAATTTGCTATATTATATTTGTTTCTTTGTCAGTTTCTTGTTGGTTTAGGGGTATTTTGTACATTCTGTTAAATAACGAATAAAATGCTGCCATATTTAACAGAATGTACAAAATACCCCTAAACAAACAAGAAACTGACAAAGAAAGAAATATAATATAGTAAATTGGTTATGCAAATGGATACAATAAAAATACTATGATCAAAATAGAAAATAAAATCAAATACAAAATAAAAACTGAACAATTAAGAATTAATCAAACTGAACAACACATAAATAATAACAACAACAAAAAATGGGCCACATTCACATATATAAATAATAAAATGACAAAACTATTTAAAAACACAGATATAAAAATAGCATACAAAACTAATAAAAATAAATTACAAAATCTAAATAGCTCACACAACAAAGATAATACAACAACCAACGGTATATACAAAATTGAATGCCAAGATTGCAATAAATGTTATATAGGACAAACAAAAAAACAGCTGAAAAACGTTATTTTGAACACCTAAATGCATACAAAAAACCAAATATATATAAATCCAATTTAGCCACACATGCAATAAACACAGGACATGAATTCCCAGACATAACCAATGTAACACTAATAAAACATATACCACACAAAGGCACCATAATGAACATTTGGGAAAATTTACAGATTTACAAACATAAAACACAAAACAAACTAATACCAGAACAAATACAAATCAATACAAAACATGACACAATATTCAAAGCACTCAACATCGAAAATACACAAAATACAAAAACAGATACCACAACCACACACAATAATGCAACTTTAAAAGACCAAAGACCAACAAACTACCTTAATAACATCCAGAAGCCAACACACAAATACTTCACCAGAAACAAGATGGCGAAGGCTGAAGATGAGAGAACAGGAACCCTCGAAACATGTTCCTAATAGGGAAAAAAGTATATCTTGAGGTAAATTTAGTTATAAATATTAAAGTAATATATATATGTATTTATAAATGTATAATTTATAAAAAATAAATGTATTTCGTTCTTCAAGACCTGATGATGTCAGAGATGACGAAAAGCTTTGTCTGAACAAAAATTGTAGCAGTTTAGCTCTTTTCAGTATTGTTAGTTTTATTAGCAGCCATCTTAACACCAACTTTGTCACTACTTATTCCCACACTGCTAAATACTTCGACGAGGCTTCTCGGTGTCTCCACCATCTTCAGGTCTTAAACGAAGATGGTGGAGACACCGAAAGGCCTCGTCAAGAACGAAGTTTTTAGCAGTGTGGCAATAAGTATTACAAAGTTGGCATTCCTTTTAGTCATGACCCACGCCTCACTCGCATAAATCAATGTGGGGTATTGTAATTGTCTTATAAAATTTTTGTTGTGTGCCTGTGATGTGTCTTGTTTTATTTCTAAGCTTTCTATAAATCGTACCACAAATATTTCTAAATTCATTTATCTTCTCTCTCATATCATGTTCACATTCGTAGCTTACTCCACAGTCGAAATATTTGAAACGGCTGACTTGTTCTAAAGTGCTGTTGTTTATAACTATCTTAGTCCTCACTGGATATTTACCTTTAAAGGCCAGGGTTTTTGGTCTCTTATCAAACCTATCTAACCTAATCAGGACTACACAAAATATGGAAAAAAACGTTTCACGTGGTATAATTGACAAACAAAAAGAACACAATTGGTAATGCCAAGGTTGCCGATTATTACCGGAGTTTTTTTATCTCATTACAATATGGAAACACGGTTGTAACGTGTTATTCAAGTTTATATAATTATATGTATCTGGTTGGGCACTGTGTCCAAAAGAAATAAAACATAAATGTTTCGTATGATACACACAAGCAAAACGTAAGCGGTGCAGTCAGTTTTGTACCAGATACGATACAAATGGGACGCAGGTTAGAATCGATAGAACGTTAATTGATTAAATTATGTAATTAGTTATGGGCTACAGATCTCTGTTACGAAATCCAAAACCATGCCATTTCAGAGCAGGTATCCTATAAGAACTAAGATACTCGTGAATAATCAGGTTTTTGATCAGGTGAGTCATTTTAATTACCTAGGTTGTAATATCTCATATGGAAGGTTAGGTTAGGATATACCCTAATAACTAATAATTGATTTGTTAGTAAGCTAACAAAATTTAGACGCTTCTGTGGAACAATTCACAGGTAGGCCTACGTGAAAAATAAAACACGGAAAAATACTCGAATGAAATTTTATAAAACTGTGGCCGTACCCACATTCCTGTATGCTAGTGAGACATGGACTCTTGGTAAAAGGGACGCGCAGAGGATTCAGGCAGCCGAAATGAAATTTCTAAGAGGGACGCAAGGTTGTTCTCTCTTGGATCGGAACAGGAACGAGGATATTAGACGCGATTCAAACATAGCATCATTGCACGAGAAGACCACAGAAGGAGATGGTGTGAATACTTGAATCTCAAGCCTGATATCCGTATACCCGTGGCTGTCTTGGGTTATCACCCTACTGGGAAGAGGGATGTCGGTAGACCGAGGAGGAGTCCCGTTATTTATTTATTTAGTACTGCGGTTTAATGCTGTCTTTCTCTTGTACTTTTGGTTTAGAATGTGGCGGGTTAATCTGGAACCACTCATACCTATCTGAAACCGTCTAGACGTGAGACTATTTAGTTCACAGAGCCTAATCTCTGTTTATCTCCCTCCCTGTTCACTGTTCTTCCCTCAGATCTCTCGGCGTTCGTGCCCTTCTCCCTCCAACGTTTAAATGGCTACTGCGTTAATTCTTAGACGGATCGATATCACTCATCACGTGCCCACGTCAAACCAACTGCTTGCTTCCATTGTAGGCTAATAACGTTTCTTCTATTCCCATTCGTCTTCTTATTTTTTGACATGGAATCCATAGGTATGTAATGTCTTACTCGCACGTTTCGCGGAAATCGACCGTTATGTTTCAAATGTACTTTCGGCATACCACTATCTCACGAACCGCTCAACCAATCCCAGCAAACCAGGTGTCAGGTGATCGAGTCACTCGATCCCCTTCCACCAATAGTACTGAGAATTTTGACAACTGACTTCAGTCGCCTCTAGGCTTTGTCTGCGTGAGGGTGTTCTTGCGCCGAAAATTTCTAAATTGCTCCACTAAAACTTAAATATCTCGGGAACTACAAGTCCGATCGCGAAAATACAAAGTGCGTTGTGATCCTCAGAACTACGTCTCTCCAATAACACCAATTCCGAGTACCAGAAGCACTCACAGAAAATAATAACATTTGAACTCAAAAATTTTGAAATGCCTCGACCTAAAAATCGCGATAAAACTCGAACCAATAATGTCAAACCGAAAACCGGCAAATCCTATGCAGAGCGTCAACAGGCCTATCGTTTGAGACTAAAATCAAAGAAATCGGCCGAGACTTAGAAAATGGCAACCATTTGAAGATTGACGAAACCCCGTCAGCGCCCAAGCGGCCCGCATCTCCGATACCTGGGTCATCCGGCGTGCCCCCAAAGCGACTCAGATCGAGCGTACGGCTAGCTAGCAAGAAAACAGACAATGAGAACAGTAATAACTTGTGCTTCGACAACATTGGACCCTCGATGCTCTGCGCAGAACAGCCCGGTCCAAGTCGCCGCTTCAAAGGAGTCGACGAGGAATTCTCTAAGCACTTTATTAACAATCCGTTCGGCTCGGTGTGTGGGCCGATCTGAGATCGCTTGTGGTTCAAGAGTGATCTAAGACCGTGCGTACCATCATACATAAGTCTCTTGGCCACAGTGTTCGGAGCGGACGAGTACTCAAGTACGAGTAGTATGGAAGGCGTGTGCTCTACGTGTATTGCAAGTCTCAAACAAGGCAACGTACCCCCTCAACGTACATACATTGAAACTTATGTAGCTATTTATTTAAACAACCCTTCATTCCTTCCCAAAGCACAAGTCTGCCCATGATTCCATGTCTACCGGTAGTCCCACGACTACCAGGTTTAAATTTTTTTCTCTTTGCCTATTTTCTATTCTGCATGTCCTCAACGCTTTCCTCTGGTCGCCCATGCTATAGCCTTCTGTACTCCTTGTGCAAAGCATTCTTCAGTACTTGACTGTTCGCGGTATCAGTGGCAAGTCTGTAGCTACTCACCAGGGGCTAGCTAATCACCTTATGTCTGGCCACACATCTGCTCTGGACAGTCCTTCAGTCTTCTTCTTCTTCTTCTTCTTCTTCTTCTTCTTCTTCTTCTTCTTCTTCTTCTTCTTCTTCTCCTCCTCCTCCTCCTCCTCCTCCTCCTCCTCCTCCTCCTCCTCCTCCTCCTCCTCCTCCTCCTCCTCCTCCTCCTCCTCCTCCTCCTCCTCCTCCTCCTCCTCCTCCTCCTCCCCTACTTCTTCTTCTTCTTCTTCTTCTTCTTCTTCTTCTTCTTCTTCTTCTTCTTCTTCTTCTTCTTCTTCTTCTTCTTCTTCTTCTTTATGCGTGCAGTGAGAACGTCAGTGCCGAGTGGCGAGTGAACTGATTCCAACGTATAAAACTTTACTGGTATGTATTTGAAGCGAGCTTTTCTTTTAATGAATTAAAATAAAAATAAGTGTGAAGTTATAATTAAACGAGACGAGAGCACAATAGTGTTTATATGCATTTTGTTATAAGAAATCTAGATTTTCAATGAACATAAATAGAATCATATCGCACGTCAACATATTTTATTTTCAATATACATGCATATACAAACAGTATGTGAGAATTACCAAATAATTTTATCCAATGTAACAATATGATTTACGCAATATTTAGTTAGAAAGAAGAAGAATGTGGTAATGATTACATATTTATATTAACTTATATGAACTCACGAGTTACGTCCGCAACGCTCTGTGTGGCCATGGTTTTGGTTCCCATCACTGCTCGCAGTCAGGCTACGCGAGACCAAATTTACAATACCAAGAAAACGCCACACCATACGTTAAAAGCTTCCATCGACTCCTATCATCCTCACTGGTATCTGGCTTTCAATTATTTCGCCATTTAGTTTAAAAGTAATTGCGGTTTGAAGAGGAAATTTGAATTTGTTATCTGTATCAGAGAGAATGCCCCACATAAGTGAATAAAAGTAAAAGAGAGAGAGTACAATTTTATAAACTTGTTTTTATTTCCTTGCCGTTCAGTATACTCTGCGATATAAAAAAAAGTATTTTGAAGCATAAAATCTCTTATCGTCTTGCAGCTGGTGCGCCTGACTAATTAAGCCGAATACAGTGATAAGAGATTGTCGCGGTCAGTGAGCTCTCATTGATTGCTCCTGATCCCCAGTCATACCGGTTTGGCAGCGTTGACGACATGTGTTCTGCTTAATGGGTCCCGGGTGCGTTCAGATAACTTACAGTAAACAAACGAGTTGTTGACATACAGCATAGTGGCGTGCACGCGGCGTTCGCTAGGGTGGGCTGAAAAATACATATATTTTTTTTTTATTCGCTACACCGCGGAAAACTTTCCCCTAGGACAGGTAAGTAAAATAAATATCCTGAATATCCATATGGAGAACCATACATGACTTCCACGTTCTAAGATTTATAATTAAAATCGTTTTCGAAATGAAATATTTCTATAGAAACTACTTCTTTCTTCACCATTAACCACACTACTGTGGTCACTAACGTATACCACCTCACGTTCACGCACACTCGATTTTGACTGATGATGGTAGTTGATGGCACTACCGAATCGTCTGGTTTTGCAGAAAACATTGGACCACGACCAAACAGCTCGGGAAGGAATTATAACAACCAACTACGTCTTTGTTGGCGATAACGTAGTACACATATAAAAAATTATCCCCTCCCTTTTCAACTATCATTTTCATTTATAGAAAATTACCCCCTCCCCCTTGAACTATCCTTTTCATTTACAGATATTTCATCTACCCTTCTACAGTGGATTATTATGACCTCTTTTCAGGATACTTTATTTATCAGAATTAAGTACTTTACTCTTGTTAAAATATAAAAGGTTGCAGATAAACTACCCCTTCCCCTTCCCCTTAACCGATCTTCACCAGAAATCGATTGGCCTTGAGTCGTTTACAACTAGGACACATAGACCTATGCAAAAAAAATTGTGATTCTGTTTGAATTTGCGGCAGTTATCGTTCACCATAGAAAACATTCTACACATAGACACACACACAGACACTTTACGGAAAATGACTTTTCTTCATGTTTTGAGGGTAGTACAATCAGAATCAGCCCTTATCTGGAACATGATTTTTTTGCCACCACCATATTTCCATTTCCTTATGTAATACGGAAGTAAAAAAATTAATAAATAAAAATTCGTTTAAAATCTTCCGGTCGCGCATCACCCCCCTAAATTATAAAAACTGATCAATTTTAACAATTTTTCGTAATTAAAAGAAAAATGTTTTTCTATACGGTTCGTCAAACGCTACAGCTTTAGATAAGTAAAGAATAGCACAGGGAAGATAAATAAATTAAACAAACATGGATATTTCAACATTTCCTAGTCGAGCATTGCGCCTGAAAAACACATTATAAACATCAAAATTGCAAATTTGACATTTTGAGATAAAATAGTTAATGATAAATGTTACAAGCTACGGCATTTTGGCAGTAGTCTTTTACTCGTTCTTTTTTGGTACTAGCTATTTCAAACTCCGATTCGTGCGAAAAAGTTGGCATGATGGATCGTGAAAGAAGCGTCGTTCTGATGGACCTATCCCTGCACTAGGCACCAACGACTTTTTGTGACGCTTCTGTCACCAGCTCCTCTGCTTGCGTATGACATGGAAACTTGTCAAAATTCCATTCAGCTGCTGTTCCTGATTTTATTACAGATGAAATCTACTCGTCGCTTACTCTTCGCAGCAAAGGTGGCAGCGAAAGATTACAGGTACTCCAGTCTATCATTTCGGTGTAGTCAGTGGCTGCAAAATTAATTTTGATGTCACAAAGTTCTTAATTGACTTTCCCTTAGGAGCTTTGTTTCTCGTCTTCATCATTCTTCTGATCCCTAATTCTCTGATATGCTTTCTTTTATCGACAATCATACCTCAAAAGCAAATTTCCGGTTAGTTTTTGGGTAAACATAAAATGAGTTACGTTCAGGCACAGGGTCTACTACTTGAAGTAAATTTTCAGATAGGACCTTGATATTTCTATAGCTTTAAACACATGCTTAGTGCCATCTGTAAAGTACTTGCTTTTCCTGATATTAAACCCAACAGCCATGTAGGACTTTAAGATGAAAGAAACTAATAGCTTATGTTCATCTAAAGGATTTATCACACTTACGTACAATCTGAGAACTCCCCCGTAGTTACCCATTTTGAGCGTGAAAGAGGGCCGGGATCACGAACAAACAAATCTTCTGGACGTTTACCTGATTTTACTGCAGTACTAATGTCAAACAGGTATTAATGATTATACCCCTTTCTACATGTTGTCAGACTATACCAGTGATGAAACTGTAATATAAAAAGAGGAAAACAATGATGCATCAGAACCGAGTATACTTTTCTTGTGAGCTATTGTTACAAGGGATACCAATTTTGGAAGGGTTATCTTCATATGCATGTTCCACAAAAATGGAAGGTAGAGGGTGTGGAGAGAGGGGATAGAGAAAGAGGCGAACAAAAGTATAACTCACTTATGCGAACGAAAGGGAAACAAGGTTTTGTACGACGATTCGGCTCGCGGAGTTGTAAATGCCGGAAAAGATATCGCGATAATAACGCTGGAATTTCACTATCATCCCGTACTGCTGAACATAATATATGCGACAGTAATACATATATTAAACGCGACGTTGTCGGTCGTAACTGAAATTAAACTCCGCGAATCCGATTTTACGGTCACTGACCGCGCTCGCGCTCGCGGCTGCATATGACGCTCGTAAACTCGGGCAATAAAAGAAGACACACCGCGACGTACGGTTTTTACGTCTTCTTTCCTTCTGCCGTGAATTCATTAAGATTTGGTTTCGAGACCTGTACGAATCCAGACGGTTATTTAATACGCGCATGCGTCGTGTCGTGGTTACGATTTTTACAATTAACGACACCGAGCTAATTGTGTACGAAATCTTATAGCGACATCTTCCAAACCGCGAAGTGTTGATTTTAACAAAATATTATGTTTCTCTTCTCTTCTTCTTCATCTTTTCTTTTTTACATTTTTTTAAACGTTTGTTGTTCCTTTATTTTACCTTGATGAGAGATTTTCACATGCTGATTCTTGTCTTCCTTCTGTTGCATCAAGATAGTCGGCCATGGGTGATTTTACTGAAGTTCTCTGTTTGCTTGCTTCTTGAAAGTCAATGTACCAGGACCTTCTCTGATATTCTCCTCCTTCTCTTGTTAATTTCTTCTGTGTATCCTTCTCCAGGTCGCGGTAAAGGTTTACAGTGTCTTCCGATATTCACAAAAGGTATCTTTTAAGGAATCAACTAACATCATTCTAACCAACTAGTTTATAACACTAATTAGAGGTCAAATGATTCGAAACTACTAAATAATGAAGCAGACTTACAACGCTCTGTGTACAGACTACATAAACAGGGACGACAATACTACAACCTAAACACGTCTACCAACAAAAAAAAGTAATGGCTCACTACGGAAAATTTCCATTACGCTCAAAGATTATTATCGAGGATAAAGTCTTGGAACATACCTCAAATTTGTACTATTTAGGTTGAGATAGGTTTTGACGTTAACAAGGATGTACAAAATAAAGTCAATAGATTTCAACACATATGTGGAACTACAAACAGAACACTGAAAAAATAAAACGAGACTTGAAACAAAATTAAAATTCTACATAACAATGGCTGTTCCAGTGCTATTATATGGCTGTGAATCCTGGATTACAAAACAATGAGATAAAAGCAGGGGTGAATTAACCATTAGGCTGACTAGGCTGTAGCCTAGGGCGCGGCACTTTGGAGGGCGCAAAATTTTAGCTAAAAAATAATAAAATTTTACAGCTAAATGTAAAATTGGTAATAAATTAGAAGGATAAAAATGTGAGTTCATTTTGAACACAGGCGCCTTTTTGCGAGAAATTGTGGTAAAACTGTACATAAATAATAGACTTGCCCGTCACTAACAGCAGTGGCGAAAGATCTTTTTCAGCTGTGAAGAGAGTGAAGAATTATTTACGCTCACATTTGCGCCAGAATAAACTGACCAGTGTAGCCCCCTTGTTCATTGAAAGTGACTTTCTACAAGGACTTGATTTCAGTGAAGTGATTAAAACGTTTGCTCAATCTGAAGCGAGAAAAAAGAATCTAGCTTGAACTTTACATGAGTCTTAACAAATCGACAAAATATTTAACTGATTGTTTTCTTTGTGTAAATGATGTTAAATGTACCCTTAATAAAACTGTTATAATTCTGTACTTATTTAATTTGTTCCTTATAAAAGCCTTGCAAACTACAAATGTTTGAAGGTGTAACTGTAAAACAATCTCTGAAAAATAGCCTCAGTTTTCAATTCTTGAGACTATTTCCAAAAACAGTAAGATATTTGAAATATTCCTAACAAAGAAATATATTGTAGGGTGTTTAAAGCTTCATTCAGCCCCTTGGAAATAAACGTAAGAGTAGCCTATGAGAGGTGAGGGGGCGCTAAAATAGTCTAGGGCGCCAAGATACCTTAATCCGACGCTGGATAAAAGCAACATACAATCAGCAGAGTTGAGATTTTTAAGAAGGGTTAAAGACAAACAAGAAGGGATCATATAAGAACTGAAGAGAATAATTAAATATATATAATCTAATTGATAAAATTGAAGAATACAGGGGAAAATGGGGACAGCATTTACGTTGAATGGATGAATATATAATACCAGTAATTGTAAACAAGTACAAGCCTTCTGGAAGAAGGAATGTAGGAAGGCCAAGAAAGAAATGGATCTGATAATGTGAAGTCGGAAAAAGCACATTGCCTAATCCCAGAAGTGTAGAAGAAGAAGGACACAGCTCTGCCACCGAATCGTATTCTCACGGTCGCGAAGTCGCCTCGTCGCCTCTAGATGCGCGGCGTGGAGTGGCTGAATATGGGACGGAAGAGGGTGAAAGGAGACTTTCCCGGCGCCTTAAAACTAGAACAGTCAGCCAAAGGAAACACCCCGACGCAGGGGCGGATCCAGAGAGGGGCAAAGGAGGCAAATTTCCCCCCCCCCCCGCGAGAATCTTACTTGGTAAACAATTTACATATAGTGAATTTTTAGTAGGTTGGTAACCAACTAACCAAGTGCCTGTTCACACAAGCACAGCACTGTAACTTTATTTTATGCGTGATACCTTATAATGTTAAAATATTTAAAAATGTATTTTCTATACGTATACAGTAGCCGCCAATGACTTTGATTCTATTAAGTGTCTCATTCTAACAAGTGGTAAGAATGTTTAATGCGTTAAGCGTCATAGGAATAAATCTGTACCAGTAACTGTGATCACATTAAGCGGCGGTCACTGTATTTGATTTTTATTATTTTTTAAAATATATACCTCTATTTAATAGTAATTTTGTATCTGTAAAATTTTAATATAATACTGTTATAAAAAACGATATTTCTTCTTTTATTAAATAGAACTTATTGTGATTCATTCCATCCCATTCTATAGCTATTAAGTATGCCATACCTTATTTTGTATAAAAATGGGTTTAAAGGTAATAACCAATTAAGCTATACCGTGATCTACAAAATGAGTGCGAATTTACTGAAGAGTAACATTATGAATGGCAAACATATACTACACTCTTTGTGTAGCACTTATATTAGATAATAAAGAAAAGTAATACATGTGATAAAAGTTAATAAAGTTTACGCTTATACATGATTTTAATATGTATAAGTAGACAAGAAATTGTGCTTTTATGACTTATGTTTACAAAACAATTTCGAGGGGGGAATCCCCGACCACCAGTTTGCCCCTCCCGAAATTAACTTTTGGATCCCCCCCTGCCCCGACGTCGACAGAAAAACTATATTATGATAGCTTAAAATGTTAACCTAATTATGTGGCAGGGTAAGTGATAACGTTTACTAGGAAAGTTATATATACGCACAGTCTTTCCAGAAAAACATATTGATATCAAGGTAAACGTTTGTCAAATTCTGACCATCTGTTGACCTGTCTGTCTGTACTAATCTCTACATGTCCGTCTACGTATCGCCTGACTGATTTGATGCGGTCTTCATCCTGAGGCAAACGTACAACACACCACATCTTCATTATCTGTCTAATCTCTGTCTTCTCCTTCCAGTGTCTTCCCCCTCTTCTGCATCTTCCATCATCTAATTCTAGAACCTTTTACCTAGGAGAAAGCGGCCGTTTCTTCGAAGAAATCGTTCAGAAAAAATCGCGTCACCTCGGGCTGTCCTCTGGATATTTAATGTAGCGGTTTTTCCTCGCCTCTGCATCATATGCCGTTGATTTGTGAAGACGGTTCCCGGTGCCAAGGCATAGGCTGTGCTCTGTAAATTCTTCTCACCCGAAGAGGAGACCTTTGGGAGTTGTTGGACGTGGATAGTTTATAAAGGCCGTCTAGGTCCATGTTAGACATCGTATAGGGACCCTCCCCCCCCCGAAGAAGTCATGATTTGTTAGTTTTGTTCGTCAAGCTATGAGACTCAGTGGGCATTTCTCAGCCTCTCCAGGACTTTGGAACACAGCCGTACTATATAAATTGCATCTGGTCGTAGTGAGTAAGATACTCTCTTTGACCAGCACGAGTCGTCTTGGAAAATTTTAGCAAAATGAACTGATTGTCTCTAGTAGTCCAGTATCAAACTGCTGTGAAACAAGCTGCCAAACTAAATGAAAACTACTGACCTTTCATCCACCAGTTGTGACCTGTCAGGTTTCTGTGATAAGTCTCCTCAAGCATACTGCCTTACATATACTTGCTTATCTCGTTCTCGTTAGTGTAGATTATATCCGACATTACTAATTGGATAACGAAAGATCATGAAACAAATACGAAAGTGCAAGTGCGTAGTAAGTTATTCGTTCCGTCAGCTGGAGTTGAAAATACAGTAATATTAAAAGAAGAAGAAGAAGAAGAAAAAAAGAACGTTGTAAAACATGTCCTCGTACAACTATATTAAATAGACGTAAAATGTATTTATCGTGCGTGTGTGAGTGTTGGAATAATTCATTAAGAGGAAACGGTTGATGTAACGCTAGAGGACGGGTAATACTGTACGGAGATTACGGACGATTGCCGTCCATAAAATGGCCACGCAATCCATAAAACATTCTTACCTATAAAACACACATACCAGCTCGGACGTTGAAAATACTATTTTATGTAGGCTATAAGAGGCTATTAAAAGTATAGTCACTGGTGGATAAAATACATCAGTGCAAGAGCCGTAAACGGGCGGAGTGTAATGTGAGAATAGGCCTGCCTATAAACGCAGTAGGCCTACATGCACTTATTACTGTGTGTCTGTCCCATTATCGTGTTTTCCTTATATACTTGGTTCGTCTGTTATACTTCATCGGCTTTCTGTCACTTTTTTGTGTGCTATCTGAGACTTTAGTCGGACAAGTCTCGAAATGTTCTGGGGGACAATCCCCCTTCAGCCGGTGGAAAGAGTGTGTGAAGACAGGCCGGCCGCTGAGAATGTGGAAGCACCAAGCAGAAGAGAAAGGAGAGAAGAAGTTATTGTGTATATGTGATGTGTGTAGTGTGGTTGGACTACCGAACCATGGTATTTTCATGTTATTATAATAATACAGAATTAACCACTGTACTTCTATTCAGTCCTAGCCTAACCTAAGCTATCCTTACTTAACATAACCTAGCCCAACGTAACCTGACCTGACCTGACCTAACCTAACCTAACGAAACAAAAATATTGAAAGAAAGAGGTTACTCGTACAAATGAAAAGTTGCAGAATTGAAATTCAGAATCGAAGTTCAGAATAGAAAAGTTTCTAAATGACAGATTCGGTCAGTAAGCGAAAGTGCGGGGCGTAATTGACCGTGTAAGAACAGGTAAAAACGTTGTTTCATCCCAACTGACCGAGACGGCTTGGCCTGTGGGGTTAGGGGTGTTTATCGGTGTACTTGTACGAAACGGTAGTACGAGCAGCGTAGGACGTAAAAGTTGGAAGACAGCATCAAAAGTAGCGTCAAGAGAACGACGGAGAAATAGTTTGGGGGGGGGAGTGGAGCGTAGAGATCGGGAGAATACGAACTGGGGTTGTACAGAAGTTGACGATTAACGATAGAGAAATGTTATATTGATTGTCTGTTGTTTGCAAGCGGCGTGTTCACAACTACCAACAGGCTGTTTGTATGTTTCGTTGGTCTGTTGATGGGATCTGCAGGGTCACGCAGACTAGCGTTTCTACTGTATCAAAGTTCGATTTTATGTGGAAGGAGTCGAGGTCCGGAAAAATGGTATTAAGGGAGTTGAGGACTAAGTTGCTGGTTCTAGTAAGGTACGGCTTGGACCACGATGTATTAGGCGGAGAGCTCACCGTTCTATGATTCGCTACGTTTTCAGGCGGTCGAGCGCGGCTGTCACCAGGATCGGGTGTGCGTAGGCCAGTGGTGTGGCATTGCCGGTGCAGAACAGCTGTTGCCGGTGGCCTAAAACTTACCCAAAAAATTAATTCGAATTTTTTCTAGTACCAAGTCTTCATTTTAGAGACAAAATATTTTTTTGAGAGTATTTTCTATCATTTGCTGGCAGAAGAAGAAGGTTCCAGTTCAACGGGATCTGAATCCATTATACTTACACAGAATAAATCAGGACTCAAATAATCGAATTAAAAATAATAAACACTAACAGAGAAACACATTACTAAACGGACAAAACACGAATAGGTACGTAGTAACTGCTGCACGTCGGTTCCGAAAACGAACATAGCTGCTAACTGAGCGTTTTGCCGGTTTACACAGCGGCAACACATTGGGTGGACGAATGTGTTCCCCTCTCAACTACTACGAGGTCAATGACCGTACGCAGTAAAGCATTGCCGATGTCCAAGCCGGGAACACAAGACGCAGTTCTAAAGCAATGCTATGCTTGTCTTGAAGTTTCCCTACTAATATCGTTCGGATTTCAAATTATTCAATAACCAAAGATTCGTTCTGTGATATAATTAATAGGCCTATTATTTTCTTTTATTTCCAGTACTGTTGCCGCCGGCAACAGCGGTTACAAGGGCGCCACGGTACTGCCGTAGGGCAAGATCGGGTGTACGCACGCTGTGTACACCCTGCCAAGTGTCAGTCTGGATCAGCGTACTGGGTTAATGCCGTTGTCGGGTAGGGGGAGGTGTCTTTCATAAATAAGGTATAAAGTAACGTCTAATGGCCGAGCCCTGGGGGACACCGGCATTCAGCCGTGAGACGCTGTTGGACTCGGGCTTGTGCAGTACAACCATCCAAGAAGTGGGAGAGCCATTTTATGATGTTTGGGAGAAAGTGACTTTCGAGGGCTTAAAGTTTGAGGCCATCTGTCGATTATCCTCATCGTGTGATTTGTAAAGGAAATAAACATGACAGGAAGATACATCTCAGTTCGTAATGAAACGGTAACTTGGTTCTTAACGGCACTGCTTTCCGGTTTAACACGCGTCTTTTTACAACACCAAACGTTTCACCCATACTACGATGAGACAGCCTCAGCGGCTCGACTGAGACAGAGCACAAAGTCTTGAGCCACCCCTATTTATACAGTAATCCACCCCCTCCCCCTATTGTGAGAAACAAACCCATCATTTTCGATAATGTATCCGTTTCCGATAATCCAAAACAGTTACAGTAAATTATTATTTTAGAAATTAAGGATACACAAAAGTAATATTTAATCACAATAACATTTTATCATTTTACAAATAGAATTGCATTTTATTTATTACGATGATTTTGTCATCTTGTTTATAAAACAGTTTTTCAAACTCCCGACAACATATAGCTATCGTCTCTGTTAAAGTTAGGATTGAATACAATTTTTATTCATAAAATAAATCCATTGTGTGAACATTGTGTGTTCAGCACGTTTATGAATGAAGAAGAAGAAGAAGAAGAAGAAGAAGAAGAAGAAGAAGAAGAAGAAGAAGAAGAAGAAGAAGAAGAAGAAGAAGAAGAAGAAGAAGAAGAAGAAGAAGAAGAAGAAGAAGAAGAAGAAGAAGAAGTTGGAAAGTCACAACAATGTTTAGTTCTATATGGTCGGTTTTACGAATGTTGAGATTGTCACAAAAAAATGATAATGTGTTACAATCGTTGTATTTACTTATTAAATGATATTTTTCGCCAAACCATGAGTTTTGATTTGTTTTTGTCACGATAAACTAAAAATTCAAAACATTCTTACCTAACTTGTTGTAATTGTCAATTGTAAGAAATGTTATTATATCATAATTGTTATTTAGAAGTGAGGCTATAGAAAGTTTTAGTTGACATTTGGCAATAGACACAGGTATCAGACTGTATACCAGACAAGCCGATGTTTAGAACATAAAAATAGTTTTAGAAGCTTTCGCACGATTGGTAAAGATTTCGCCCTCTTTCTCAACAAGCGTGACTGAAGGAAGTAATAATCATAGGAAATATGGCAAGATACATCAAATAAGAATTAATGGTGACAAGGTCCAGACAGAACACATAAATGTCGCAATAAAGTTGATATCCTTTTGGGGTGAGTCAAGTAATAGGTCACAAGTGTGAAGGCAGGTGTACTCCTTGAGAACTTTTAATCTAAAATTGCAAAAACCCCACCAAATCGTGACGTAGAGTCACATGATGCAGTCTTTGACGAATAATAATAAGTCTTATAAAAATTTTAAGAAACTACCCTCACTTCAACTAGTTTTAGCCAATCATACTTAAGGTTTTAGAAATAATAGAATAGAACATTCCCACCATTGTAAATAAGGGTTACACCACGAATTGTGTACAAAAAGCCAAGCAAATGCTAAACAAAACAGATTTTGATTGTGAGTGTTGTTAGAGAGCATGTATCTATCTCACTTGATTTGTTCTTTGATCTGAGTTAGAAGGTGTTCTAAGAGAGCCCCTCTAGATAGTGATAGTCAGTTACGTTAATTTCAAGAATTATTGTTATAAAGGAAATTGTAAAAGTTTTGTATTTGCGAATCATCAATAAATTGTTTTCAGAGAAGAACGGTTCATATCAATGATTTAAATTCACCTCCGAACCCACAACAACTAACAGTTGTACCCACTCGATAGGTTACAACAAACTTCACGGATTAAAATGTTACGTATATTTGCATTACGTTCAGCAATACACTTATTTACAATTGGTACACTTACACTTCTTCCCTGCGTGATGTATCGATGTATTGTGTACTCTAAAGATCGAAAATATAGTGCAGGTACAATTATTGGGAAAGTACTGTAAAATCATTACGTACGTAGGCTACGCGTGTGAGACGAACGCGCGACCACTTCGTAACGACGACTGGTCGTTGCCTGGACCATTACCACGGCTAACAGTATATCCGTCGTACACATACCGTACGGAGAACAACGACTGTTATGTGTAACTGTGTTTCTATGTGACGTCATCATTGGCAAAGACATACACAGCCGTCATTGAAAGCAAATTACACCGACATTACTGTGCATAGCGTACTTTCTCTGTGTGCTCCGCGCTCATTCCATTCGATGTCATTAAGCGTAATAACTCTAATGTGTTTCAGACGCGCGGCCGCTTTGATTTATACCAGACATTAAACGGAAAAACACTACTCCCACTACGAAGTTAGTCAATTAAACAAAGCAAGCAGCCAAATACTTTGTCTGCCTGTCTATCCATCTCTCTTGCTCTCTCGATCTCTCTCTCTCTATCTCTCTTTTTTGCCAGCTGATACTTCAACTGGTTCGTAAACCACGTGTACGCATATATTCATTTCTTGTTGATATGCATTTTCTAAGATCTAAACACTTCTAACGTGTTCGCTTCTTGAGGACCTTCGCTGAGCCGAGGTAAGGCTGCTCCTTAGTATAGCTTCCTAATTGAAACGTTACCCGCCGGCATCGTAGCAACTGTTATCAGTTGTAATTAATTTTTTTTCTTGCATCAGAGTAGAGTAGTTACGTTGTTGGTTTGTTTTCACGTCATTAAACAACGGCTGTACAGCGTCCATTGAAAGTGACAAGATACGGTTGATAAACGCTAATTGTGGCAACACCGCGTCAACGTGGACTTGAAACCGTAATCTCGGCTCACTAACGGTGTAATCTGATTCTTGCTTAGAGACAGTGTCGGGACCACTATCTGATGCATATTTTAAGAACATGTTGTTATACCAAAAGCTTCGGACTTGTCATCCTTTTGACCGAGACAGTGGTCGTCGTCATTCTTTACGACTTAGGCTAGTAGCCTGTTCCAGTTTCAGCGGACGTCATCCAACCATCGCTTACGGGGTTTTCCCACACTTCCCTTCCCCCTTAGATGAAAGTCAAGGGCTCTTCTAGAAAATCTAGTTGGATCCATTCTCTCTACGTGTGACCGTCACTCCGTTTTGTACCAGGAGATTTTCTCATTTAAGCTTTCAGCTACACCTAGCTCAATTCTAATATGATCATTTCTGACAAGATCTCTCCTGGTATATAACCCTTTATACAGCCCTCGAAAACCTCATTTCCGCTCCTTGTATTCTAGATATATCTTTGACCTTTCTAATCCAAGTCCCCACTACCATACAGTAATTGAGGTATGGCCATTCATTATCTTATAATATTTCAGTTGTGTCTCTTTCCTTGTTCTCTTCTTTAATTGTGTAATGATAAGTTACACTCACAAAGCGACTGGAAGAGACTAATTTTGCTTTCACACATCACCTTGGTGTGTCATGCTACACCCTATCGATATCTGGCACCTGTTCTATTGGCGAGTCCTGTATGACAATCATTTTTCTAATGTGATTTGCCCCAGAAAAAAAACCATAACTTTTGTTTTCGATGAGGAAATGGTTTGATTGTAATCTTCCAAATTGTCAGTAAGACCGAGACACTATTACTAAGAATACGACGAGACTCCAATAACAGATGTCGTACTTCCAACACACTGCTAGGAACGCGCGCGCCTGATGTCGTTACCTTGTCTCGTACATTTTATAGGAGATCTGCCCGTTTTTAAAACAAACCGTTTGAGCTAGGCCCTGGTTAAAACCAGTCACTGCTAGAAAAGACAGACCGGAACTCGGTGAACCCCGCCTTTCTAAATTAACAAGTTTCAAGCAGCATCCGAGTC